>BLBF01000005.1:67602683-67623243 GCA_015471245.1 Laticauda colubrina | reverse complement strand
AGGATGGCAGATGAGATTCTGCTGAAACGTTGCTACAACTTTAACAGAACTACAATGACGTGGGATAATACCCGAAGGAAGCTAAACAGCATATAGATAGATAGATAGATAGATAGATAGATAGATAGATAGATAGAGAGTAAGCAATATCACGATCAGACTGTATGTGTATGTATAGATTCTATCCCCAAGAAAACAAACAAATGGATCATTAAACTAATTAACTCAGTGTTCTTACTAAACATTTAAATGATCAGACACAAATTATCTTACTTCAGAAAGAAAGAAAGAAACAAGAGCTTTTGACTATCTGGATATTAGTTCCAATAGAGGAGAATATTTGTAGCTCAGGGTTGAAATGACAGATCCTTGGTACTCTCTGAGCTTAGTTATTTTCTTGCATATGTTTCATTATCCAAACTTATGATAATGATGCTGATGCTGATGTTGACGATATCTAGTTTGCATAATGAAATGTCTGCTGTAAAACAAGCAAGCAAAACTCAGAGAGCACCAAGAACACCTCAGTACTAGTTCCCTTGTGTACGTTAATGATGGCAATTTCTTTCTCTTTCTCTCTCTCTCTCTTTCCCTCCCTCCTACCCTCTCTCCCTCTCCTTCTAATGCTGTGGAAGAAAAAAGAGTACAATCAACAGTAAGGTACATGGATTCAATTACAATGGCAATGAGTGCACCCTTGGAGGATCTGAAAGATTATGATGACATATATCATCATATCACACCAACAACATCAACTTGATGGCAATACATCAAAAATCAATCAATAGACTCCATGGCTTTAGATTATATGGCGGTTGATAAAAGGTTTTGGAAAAATATGCCATAATTTCTGGCTTTGAGAAATCAGTGTGTGAAGCAAGTCTACGAGGTTTATATACAGAGTGGAATTTTGTTTTCACTTGTGTTTTGTCTTGGCATTAAATATCCTACTTGCGTACATCTCTAGTTTCTGCATGTAAAACAAAACAAAAGAGAAGAAACCCACTTGCCATGTGTTTCATTCTTCAACTGTATTCAAAGATGTTAACCCGATGCCAAAGAATTACATTAATTCAATTCTTATTTCAGTATTCTGCAGCACTTGAAGCAGACTCTTTAGAAAAGAATAATGACTTTGCTTTGAACGAGCCTTCACTTGTGCCTTAGTTCCCTCTATTCTTCTGTGCTGTTTTCATATTTCTTATATTGTTTGTTATTCTTAATTGTTTTAATAATTGCAAACACCCAGGATAACTGGGAGTCAGGCAGCATATAGTTTTAATGTGTTGTTGTTTGTTTGTTGTTGTTTTTAGCTAGAAGCAAAGGTCTGCGTGTTCCAATTTATTGGGTTGATTACCTATTTCTTTGTGCTGTTTATTTATTTAGCCACTGTTTTGTCAGAATTGCCAACAATCTACAACAATGTGACCTGATTCATTCTTAGGCTGGCAGAAGCACAATATTTTAAATTGTTATTTTTCTTTACAAGAACACCATGCCCTGGCTATCTGCTTTCTTGTTTGGTGACGCTCCAAAATACAAGATGGATTAAGAAACATGGCAAATAATTCAGTTGAATTGTTAACAATGCTGGCTTTTATTTTTTACAATTCATCTGTCTTCAGGATTTTTTTGAAAGTTTCAGTTCTTTCAGATTACTTGACTTTTTAGAGACTGCATTGGCTGAAAGACAGATATCTGTATCTTCCAAAATGGGAAAAACAAAGATCCAGCACAGTATAAACTATCTAACACAAAGTCCTAGTTTGACGCTGCATGGGGCACAAACCACTATTTCAGATTTTATGGAAAGCAGATGAACAATTTTTTTAAATAATATCTTTCTAAAACATCTGTAAAGCACCCAGCTTTACAAGCTTTACCTGGTGTATCAGGTTTGTGAGTTTCAACAGAAGGATCATACAGATTTTATCTTTAAAATATTTGGACCTTTCTCCAATTGCGAATTTTCTCCAATTGGATCTTTTTCCAATTGAGGTGCACCAAAGAATTGCTGTAGATTTCTGGCTAAAAAGCAAAGAATAAAATGGATCTGGAACAACTGACAATAAAATGAGCCTTGAGTCAAGTTCTATTCTGCTGTAGATCCTATGAAGGAAAAAATCTTTTGAAAATGTTCCAGATTGCTTAGGACTTCAGTCAGCTGCCAATATTCCTTTTCATACTGCATGGAATTTCAACAGTCACATACTTTTTAAAACTGGGAAAGTTAACTTGACAGTGGAATAAAAAATGTAGTGTTTATTCCCACCAAATGGTCATTTGAAAGTCTTTTGTCTATGTGTTTTTCCAATGTCAGGTACTTTTTTTCATTTTCCAAAACAACATCAAGTTAAACAATCAATCACATTTATTACAATACTTAGAACATCTTAGATATTTGAAAGTCTTTTGTCTTTGTGGTTTTTTCAATGTTCAGTTCTTTTTTTTCACTTTCCAAAACAACATGTTAAACAATAAATTATATATATAATGTATTTTTTTTTTCCTTGCAGAGAAGATACTTATGAATGAACAAGTGGATTTGTGGGCACCCGACCAAACTTAAATGCATGTTTTCACAGCTGATCACCACATGTGTTACAAAGGCCATCTCAAGTTTTGTTTTTTCATGGCTAAGCAGGCAGTAGTAAAACCATAAGAAACTAAACGTTAAAGCACTAGAAGGGAAACAAAAATTCAGAGGTGTCATTCTGAAACTATTTCATTTAGCAAGCCATAGAAAGAAAGAAAAAAAAATCTAATGTTTCAGAGCGATGGAACACATAGCATGCAGCATATTTAAAAGGATTAAGCTACTTTACATACTAATCTTTGATCAGGTAGATCTGTTTCTCAAGAAGATTATGTAAGGGGTATGGTTATTTGATCAAAGTGAGAAATAAAGAATTTAATAATCTATTTTCTGTAACTAGTTAACTGTAGTATAAAGAACATTAGGAAGGTTTGGGAAGAAATGCATAACCCATCCATAAGAATATGCTACTTAGGGCCTGATACTAAGTCCTTTGAACAAATAATAATAATAGTAAAAACAACAACAGCAATCTATAATAGGGATCAGTAGAAACCTCAAAATTTTTATTCAAAGATCAATGGCACAATGAAGACATGCATGCTAGTCAGTGGTGATAGAATGAGAGAAGTTACTATTAGGACAGGAATCTTTCAAAGAGACTTTTAAAGAGACTCACTATCGACACTACTGTTTGTTATTGCACTGGTTCTTCTGTCAACATTACTGAAATAGTCAGTTCATCACTATCAAGTCAAAAATATTTGCCAGGCTATACCATCTCCTTTACATTGATGATCTGAATCCATATGGAAAATATCCTTAGAAACAGAATTGTAGCTCAACACTGTCTGATTATATAGCAAATATATTGCACTAGTGTTGGGCTGGACAAATGTGGCGCACTCACTAACAATGGAGGAAAACAGTAAAAACTTAAGGAATCCAATTGCCCTATGGAAATAACTTCAAGATTTGGATGAAGAAGATCACTACAAAAATCTGGGCATCCTTCAAGCACACTGAAGTGAAGAAGGTTAGAAGGGAACACATCAAGGAAGTGAAGAAGATGTTGAAGTCCAAACTCAATCAAGAAAATAACATCAAGACAATTAACACCTGGGGATTTTCAGTCATTAGATACACAGCTGGAATAGTAGACTGGGCTCAAGGAGAAGTAAAAAAAAACTGAATAGGAAGATAATAAAAATCATGACAATGAAACATGGCATTCATCCATTCAGTGATGTAAACTTGCTCTACTTATCAAGGGACATAGATGGGTATGGAATGTTGCAAGTATACCACATGATTAAAGAAGAAGAAGAAAAAGGCATCTGAAGAAAATTTGAAGAACAGTGAAGATGCACTAAATCTAGTACGATGGAGGATAACTGAATACCAAAAAAGATCAAAATGGTCAGCAAGAAAGACCAAATAAAGAATAGAAAAGAGTCCTCATAAGGAAAAGTACCACAAAATAGACAAAGTAATAGAAAATGAAGAAGCTAAAGTGCTCTAGGACTTTAGAATTCAAACATACCAGCATTTTCCACACAACATCCAGACAACAATGTTTGATAAAAATTTTTTTAAAATAGTCTGGATAGTGGATAGCAGTATCTGGAGACAGCAGAAGAGAAGATGAAGAACTGTCTCTATCTCTGTGTCTGTCTGTCTGTCTGTCTCTCTCTCTCTCTGTATGTGAGTTTGTGTTTGTGTGTGTTTATGTGTGTGGATCATCTAAATCAGAATAAATAGTTCAGGAACAAAGTCAGTATCTGAATGTGGGCCAGTAAACTGAATTCCCAAACTATTGGGAATATCCTTATTCCATCATTGCCAGCATAGCTGAATGTGACAACGAATGTTTTCTGCTATTTATTCACCAACTATAGTAGTTCCTGGACAGGTACAGTTTAGCCATTATACTTCAACCTGTGATCTATTCAGTCTACAATTTACAGGTCTATACAGGTCTGTTTTAGAATACTGCATCTAATTGATCATCTCTTTTACATACCAACTTGATGACTAAACTCTGGTGGTAATGTCTTTTTGATATTACCACATTTGCTACTAATTTATCATGTAGGAACACAACAGCAGACATTTCAGAGACTTTCCTTTCCATTTGTGGGTGGCACTGAATCATGAAATGAGTTGTTACCAATTAAAGAGATTTTAAATTTATCAACTGAGCATTTTGTTCATTCCCTGTAAAATTATTATACAGGGATTATATTATATTTGTTTTATTTTTTTAGGGAAAGGGCAATTTGATGGTGTTTGTTGTTTCATCTTCTTCTACTTCTACTCTGGAATTATTTTTCCTGAAGTGAAAAAAGGGTTGAAAGCATTCTAAATAAATCAATAGCTGAAAAGTAACTGAAATATGTGTATGTTTAAAAGAATACGGTTGGAGATAACAATAAGTTTGATTATGAACTTATGAAACAAGACATCACTGTGGTTTGTAGTAATCCTACAAGTTGGAGAAGAATATTCTAGAATCAATCCCCTTTCCCCAACTTCATCAAGCTTATAACTATTAAGTTCCTTGATTAGCCTAGACTTCAGAAAATGGTATACTTGACATAAAAAATTGCCTTATATACATAGCCCAAGGTTTACAGCATAATCACATGGGAACCACAATGAGCTGGCAAGGAAGACAGCAATATCCGAGTACCTTCAAAGGCTAAGACAGGTCCTGAAGATTCATAAAAATGGGAAGAATATATTTCATTGACAACTATTATGAAATGCAGTTTCAGAAAATTGTTTGCACTTAAGAAATCTATAATGCCAAAAAAATGTGGACAAATTGAAGGGCATTACACCATCCAGGAAACTGATAGCTTTAACTATTGGGAAGATAAAGCTATAGATAGCTAATTAATGATTAAGGTGGAGTCATCCATTTGTGTGTGTGTTAATATTTAACTGATATGGCTAGCTGACGAAAGCTAAATAGCTGGAAATAGATCTATACTAGTCTCCCTTTATTTCTTTGTCAGTAAAATATAAAATTCAACAAAAAAATAGTTTGTCACAAAAGTGGCTACTTGCTCCTGGATTGGGGCTGAAAAGTGAATGCGAAGCAGTACGCTTCGTCCCATAGTTGGGTAGACCAAGTTGCCCTGATAGACAGGTCTCAGCGAAAAAAAACATTTAACTGGATAAATATACATTCTGAAATCAATCTGTATTATTAGAAATTAGTTAATAAGTTTAATTAATAAGAAAATATTAAGTGGATCCTAAGAAATCCTTCTAAGCATTTGGATATATTAAGATAGGTAAAGGTAAAGGTTCCCCTTGCACATACGTGCTATTTGTTTCCGGCTCCAGGGGGCGGTGCTCATCTCCGTCACAAAGCCAAAGAGCTAGTGCTATCCAAAGATGTCTCCGTGGTCATGTGGCTGGCATGACTAAATGCTGAAGGTGTATGGAACACTGTTACCTTCCCACCGATGTGGTCCCTATTTTTCTACTTGCATTTTTACATGCTTTCAAACTGCCAGGTTGGCAGAAGCTGGGACAAGTAACAGAAATTGGGACAAGTAACAGAAGCTCACTCCATTATGCGGTGCTAGGGATTCGAACTGCCGAATTGCTTACCTCAGAGTCTTAGCCATTGAACCACCATGTCCCCTGGATATTAAGATAAAATATATTATTTTGAAAAGTAGTTAAAATGTGGTTGCAAATTTAGAAGTCAAATGTCAAATGTTTATTGGTCAAATGTCTTGATGTATTTTAGAAATAGATAAGTTTATTCATCTGAGGGAATAGTAACTTCTCAACCTAACATTACATTTGATTTGCTTCATTATATATTTATTGTGTATACCAAGATTTAGATTTCAGTGCCACTAATTACCTGATGTTTTAAGAGGACATCAAATGAAAAGAAACAGAAAGGCAACAGAGAAATGCATAGAAAACAGAGGCAGGAGAAATGCATCTAAATTGAGAAGAACAGAAGGATGCTCAGAGACAAAGATGAGCTTTGGCAGCATTTGCAGGCCACTTTAAGTTTTAACAAATTGCAGCATAATTACTGGATGGAGAATAGTTGAACTTTCTCTTACCCATAAGTAAACCAAGCAAAACCAAATAAACAGGAAATTAGTAACAAGAGAGAAAAGCTATATAAACAGGATGGCCATAATATGTGGCTTTTTTTTTCTTCTACGATAGGAGAGCAGTTCTTTATGAAGTCATATGACATTCTTGCAACATAAAGTATTTATATTATACTCTTAGAGTATAATGTGGATTAAACTAGACCATTCTTATACTATGATTTAATGGATGGAACAACAGAAGACAAAAAGAAAAGGACAAGTTACAAGGAAGAGGGGGAAATTACCTAAAGTAGAACATATCTGAGTCGAGTTTCTAAAAAGCAGTTATTGTGGTTGAATAGCTGCATAACTTTCAAGTCACGTGACTTTCACTTACAAGACAAGATCAAAACCATGCATGATACTAATTGCCTAGACCTTTTTAGTTAAACATAACCAGATATAACCATAACATATTATTAATAACATTAGTAACAAATACATTATTTATTTATTGGAATAGAATGTACACTTAAAGCTGTTAGAGGCCTCTCTTTGGTTAATTTTGATTTAAACCATTGAAATTCTTTTTTTTTTTTTACAATTACAGGTTTTTTTAACAACTGTTTTCATTTTTAGATTATTTATGGAATAAATAGTTTATGGAATAAATAGTTTATGGAAAAATGTTTTCCCTCAGCAACAGCTTTCAGCACTTTTTTTGTATGTGCTGCAAATTTGTTGATATTAAAAAAAGCACCCATCCATCAAGAAAGCATTCTTCCAGCGTATCAATTTCTCAGTTGTTTTGGAAGATTCCAGCTAGTCCAACCATTCATTTAATGGCAATTACAATGGCAATGAATGAATGATAGTTTCAGCAGGTCTTCAAACTTTTGACTTCAACTTGTCCCATCCCATTTCTACCCATTGGTCTACCATGCTCTCTGCCATGTGCCTCTGCTACACCCATGCCAACCCTAGCTGGACTTTGCTATCTTTTTCCCACTGCTGAAAAGGACCACCTGGTTAAGGTAACTGGTGGCTCTTCAAGAGGCCCTTGTGGAGTCTCCCTGAAGCTTGTAGGTGCTTCATCACTGGAGGTTTTTAAGAAAAGACTGGAAGCCACTTGTCTGAAATAGCATAGGATCTCCTGCTTGAACAGGGGATCAGACTAGAAGATTCCAAGCTCTATTATGAATGATTGATTGATTCTGACTTGAAGCCTTGTTTTGCACATCCATCAAGCATGATAAAATTACCCTTCTTGTTGTCCATATTTCCAGCATAAATTTGAAGTACCTTTATACATTCCAGATATTTTTTCTTGGTTTGATTGGCCAAAGAAGATGCTGTGGCATCCTTGTGTGAAAATGCCTTCAGATAATTTGGGAGGAAATCCATGGTGCAAAAAACAAATAGGACACATTTCTGGAATCACCATAGCATTTTTGTATTCCATACTGGAAAACTATAAGTAAACAACCCTGGACCAAATACTTCTTGTCTGGGAGGTTCAAACTAGAAAAACAACTTAAAGGCATATTTAGATATGTGGACATATCTAAATCATCAGCAGATTTGGACTGCTGATATTATTTTGTCTCATTGGTTTAGGATTTTATGTAATTATTAATATCCATCATGGTTCTTACTTATCTATTGTTATATGGCTGTTAATCATCTATTCTTTAAAGTGGCCATGTCTTCAAACACTTAGGTGACTGATCATGATTATTCTGCTTACTCTCTCATCTGTAAATTTTATTACTCCTAGCTTTTCCATTTTTAAAAATTGAAGTAAGTGATATCTGTTCATTTATTAAAGCCAGGCACTGTTTTATTTCCACCAAAAACATTAAGTCTCTTTCCAGGTTAACTATTTGAGTTTCGATTTTTATTTTGTAATTCCTTATTAATATTCTGCCTTTATTCCAGGACATGAAGCTCAATTATCTTCAGTTTTAAAACCCCACAAGAGCCAGCCTAGATTTTAAGCTAAACTGAGAAATAGTGGCTGGCCACAATTACTAAATAACTTTAGCACCTGTACTGTGTGTTCCTGGTAGTAGTCCAACCCTAGCCACTAAACCTGTTATGACCTAGACTTCCCCAACCACACGAAGCCGACTCTGCAACCTAATAAACCCCTTTTATTTAGTTTACAGTGAATTCCGCTCCAGCAAAGTCCCAGCCAACAGTCTTTCAAGATATTTCACTATTACAGACCTTTATCAGGCTTGGAGAGTTGCCAGGTTGATATCTTTCAGATGCCACATTGTAGCAGACAATAAATGGCAAGAATGCAGGAACAGATCTTCACCCAAATGAACTAATTGTCTCCCGCGAAACCCAACTCCCCTTTCACTCCTCTTTTATTCCCTATGGGAGGGCTATTTACCATCCACCTGTGGCTTTACTCCCAAGTTGACCCTTAGCTATTCCCTTCTTTCGGCAGCTCTGCATATGCACACACTGGGAACAGGCTTCAGCTGTTCTTCTGCCTCACTGATGTCCAACTCAGAAGGCAGCTGATAACTGTCAGATGGCCCTGGCCCCATTTCTGCCTCCGACGCAGAGCACTAGTCAGAGCCTTTCCCAGACTCCAGGATTGGGCCATGTTCCTCCCCAACCTCCTCACTGTCCAAATCTGCTGCTAGTTCTGCTGGCCTCTGAAGGGCCACAACAAAACCACATGTCTTTGATAATCTCAGTTCCCCGTATCTTACACAGTATACATTTTTCTAAAGGACATTTGTGAATTGATATAATTCTTGTCAAAACAACTGCAGAAAATAAGTAATTGTCCTTAATTGAGATATTTAAGTTTTTATATTAGATTTGCCTTAGAGATGGCCATTTGTATGGTTCAGACCTGATTCAGACCTTCCTTCCTCCAATCAAGAGGAAGGTATACTGCAATAGCGCTTAGACTTGTATACTGCTCCACAGTGCTTTATAGCACTCTCTGAGTGGTTTACAATGTCAGCACATTGCCTGCAACAATCCTCATTTTACCAATCTCAGAAGGATGGAAGGCTGAGTCAACCTTGAGTTGATCAGGATTGAATTCCTGGCAACAGGCAGAGTTAGCATGCAATACTGCATCCTAACCATTCCACCACCATGGCTAATGTCAAAAATAAGGAATGGCCATTGCAACTCTAATAAGGCCTGGTCCCACTGGCCAATGGATGCAAAACGTATGCATAAAGGACACAGCGGATGAGCAAAATTTTGGGGGTGACTCCATCTATTGTCATCCGCTCCAAAAAGTGGTGAAAATTTGCATAAACAGAATGGAAAAGAACGGACGTGGGTAGTATGTAGCGGTGATGTTAAACGGATGTTCATAGGAAGCCTAGAGGATGGAAATGGATGACACCTCCGAAGGGGTTCCGGGGGAGAATTTCAAAGCGGACGCATAGCGGATGAAGCAGATGCATCACGTACGCCTAAAGGAAAGAAAGGGGATGCCACGCGGATGTATATCGGATGCAAACCATTCAGTGCGCATCCTTTCTACTTCCATGCTACTAACGATGTATAGACATTCCATGTACCTTTTCTTTCCTCCCTCTTTCCGTTTTCAACTGCAGCAGATGTGAGTTGCGAGGATGCCCAGAGGATGCAGAGAGGATACAGCAGACATTTAATGGATGATAAATGGACATAGAACATTTGTTGCTCGTATGTCACAGATTTACATCATACACGGCGTAAAGTTCATCCGTTCACAAAGTTTTGTGCAGCTCAAAACTTCTTGCGTGGATGAAATCATAGTGGACGGATGCTCAATGGATAGAGCATATGAAACACGTATGCAATGAGTACACAACGGATGCATAGCATTTTCCAACAGATGGCAATCTTTTTTTAATGTTTTACATCCTCTTTGCATCTGTAAGTGCAGTGGGACCGGGCCTTTAGTTTGGAGACAAGAGCCATTCCAGTCCTTTTTGCCTGCTTGAAATTGTTTCTTTAAAAAGAGAAATAGAGGAAAAAACCATTTGAACTCAGTCAGCAGTGACAGGTTTTGGTTTCGTATCACTGGCTCTTCCGGATGAGCCAAGTGACCAAAAGAAAACAAGCAACCAAACCATACTAAACCAAACCAAACCAAAACACAAACCAAATCACCTTCTCTTAAATAACTATCCGTTCATTTATCTTCCCAGAGACCATCTGTTCAGCTATCCAGAGACCTGTTGGAGACACATGGCTACCAGATTGTACATTTTAAAACCACACCTGATTTTTAAAAGGATTTCTTGGAAAGGAAAGGGAAAATACATGTAAACTCAATTAGTGCAAGCATTTGGTTCCTATAACACTGGGTGAGGCAAAATGACAAAGTTATGAGAGAAGAAATAATGCAACAATTACTAAGGTGGAATCTAATGAGTTGTGATCCAATCCTGGAAAAACTGCCTACTCTGCTTCCAACGCTTGAACCACTTGGTTTTACAGGTTGGATCAGCATCTGAGGCAAATGTGGGAAGGAATCTCTAACATTTTCTCAGTTGCAGAGAGCATTAATGAGAATGTCACATAGAAAATCAGTAAAATTTATCCTTAATTTGTTTGTATTTACACTAACATAATATGAAACATGAAAAAGTAAAAATATTGAAAAGCTCTTGTATCTTTCAGGATGAGTCCCAATTACATTACACAATTACACTAAAAATATAATTTAGATATGTCACATTGCTTTTAAATTTTTTCAGATATATCTCATTACAATCCTTTGCTTTCAAGTTGAAATCAGCCAATGAAATCTAGAGATGTAACCAAGTCTCAGGAAGGGAAGTCTGACAATATTTTGAATTTCAGACTCTATGACTGGCCTTTCGTAAACTTGCATGAGATCCTTAAAACCAGCCAGACTGAAGCATAGCATTAGGCTATCTGTTAGGTCTATACAGTACTTTGCAACTGATCTCCCACAAGTTTTTCCACATTCTGGGACAGCTTCCCAGTCTTCAATCCCTAGCTTCCTTTTCCACCCAGCAGTAACCATTCACCTGCCTGTTGGAAAGGGAAGGGAAGGGAAGGGAAGGGAGGGAAGGGAGGAAGGAAGGAAGGAAGGAAGGAAGGAAGGAAGGAAGGAAGGAAGGAAGGAAGGAAGGAAGGAAGGAAGGAAGGAAGACTTCCAATGTTCCCTGCCAGATTTCCACAAAGAAACTTAATGGGGAAGTTGGCAGGAAGTTGGAAGTAACTCCTGTTCTCATTGCTTTTTGCCAACCTTCAATCATTCTTTTTTCTGTTTAAGTAAGGAAATATCTCTGAAACAATGACCCAATGGGGCATATGTTGTCTAGAATACATCCATCCCTGCATCCATGCATCCATCCATCCATACATACATACATAAATGTCATTAGAGCATTATGCTTGAGTGCAAGGAGGCTAACATTTCTGTACTGGAAAGATTTCAGACAGAACTGGAATAAAGCAGGCATTTGATCTTAGCTGTATACATTCATAGAAGAGTCCATGTGAGCTTTAGCTATCTGCCTTTCTGTTAGAGGTAAAGATAATTTTTGTTCCAATCCAGAGAAAATGAATAAAATGGTGTGCAGCCTACTTAATTTCATTTCTCCTGGGTAAAGATCCAAGAATATTTTTTTGTTATAAAAAAGATGGACTTGCTATCTGTAATTAAAGCCTGTTTGAACAAGCTTAATATTTGTTTAATGACAGAAGAAGTGGGGGGGAAATCACTGGTGGCTTCCAGGCAGAGCTAAATCGCTCCCAACTAACCAATTCTTCATTGACCTCATAAGCACCCCTGGGGGCTTTGGATGCTATATTGCTTCCAGAGCCTACATATCAAAATCCAATAAAATGTTTTTAAAGGGGCTCTTACAATTAGTGTATTTGATTTGTTTCCACCTTCTTAAAAATGAAAATGTTACAGAACTGTATGCAACGGTTTTCCACTGAAAGAAAGGCTACAAAAATCTCATGTGAAATTTGATAACCATTCAAGAATCTTTTGAATATGTCAAAATGCTTCCTGTTCTCTTAATCATCACTAAAAACTTCCTCTTTTGGGCACAGATGTTTGTTGTTCTCAAGAAATGTGTCTCAACTTGAAAATGCAAAGTTTGGGCAACATTGTCTATTATTATGTCATTTTTCAGTTTGGGTAAGGGTTTTTTTTGGGGGGGAGGGATGATGTTTTATGCAATTTTCTGTTCATAATTCTGAATTCCACAACTTGCAATATGCTGCTTTTGATTAAGTTATACCTTAGATTGTGTATGACTAGAATGTTAACGTTAGAAAATATATATAGGATTACAGGACTATAAAACAAGGTACCTATATGAGAAATATAGGGTGTTACCAAGAATGAACCTATTTATTTGTTCCCACTTGGAAAAATTGGACATATCTTCTATTTCTTCTGTGCTAATATACATTCAAAAAACACAGGAGGCAAAATCATACAATAAAGTCTTAAAATTAGAAAGTGTTAATATGCAGCCTTAGAGCCTTTGATTGTTGTAAGCCATTTAAAGTTATTGAGATTCAGGTGATATACAAGTATAATAACATTGTTATTATTGTTATTATTATTATTATTTCTACTTTTTTTCAACATACCCTAATTTCATGGGAGTTGTGGCAGGGCCTTTTTAGCTATGCCCAGATCCAGCCAAGAAAGATGAAGAGGGCTCCTGTCTTGCTCTTATTTACTGCTTGCTTGCTATTTGGTATCATCAGATTAAATTATTATAACATTAAGATAAAATAAGAAGATAAAAAAGAATATTTGTAGCTCAGGACTGAACTGTAGGATAAAACAGAGAGAGCATCAAGGACCCCATAAAAGACATCCCTCCACGCATACATAACCCAGGGTGGTAAAAGTTAGAGAAATGAAGATACTGGTGCAAAGTTCAAGAGAAGGCAAGGAAAACGTTTGGGTGCTTAGAAGTTTGAGTGATCAGGTTTTATACTTTGCTGAGCAAGAGCAAAGGATGATATGGAACCTGCAAGAAAATCTGAACTGGAATATTTTACTGGGAAGGGAAGTCTTCCATGAAGTTGAGAGAAAGAAATCAAATGTAGAATTTGGACAAGATGTTGTAAGCAATTGACAAAATAAAATAAATAAAGTATTGGAATTACAGGATTACAAAGAACATGCATGCATGCAAACTCAAGGATTATGCTTCATCAAAATAATGTTTAATCGAGACACAGACCAGATCTGGAAACAAAGTTCAATGAGTGAAGCAATGTGAAGAAAATAAAAGGAGCTAAAGATTTACAGAGATAAAAAAGCTACTGATAACAGAGAGGGGATCACAATAAGTTTTTTCTCTGCTGAGCCTGCTTGCAGCTTGATTTTGAGGGAAGTAACATGGCAGACAAGTCCTACCTGTGAAGGAATCCACCCAAGGTGAAAGCTGCAGAGGAGGCTGAGGTCAAGAGGTTGTGGAGTGCCCAGAATAAGATAGCTTGGATAACAATTCCTGAGAGGAAGAACTGATGAACAGCAGCCTGGAATTAGATTGAGGATTGAGGCCAGTGAGGTGGAACTGCTAGAGTAATTCAGAAAAGCCAAGATAAGGGAAGAAAAGAAACTGTTCCATGAGATTTTTGCAAGACAATTCAGGTTGCTGAATTATATGAATAGCTGTAAGGGTTAAATCTGTGTTGGGGTTCAAAGAAGAGCCTACATGGTTGTTGAGTGATTGAAAGAGAGAAGACGCTGCCTTCCACAAACAAGTTCTTCAGGACTGGGGGAGATATGGAATAATTTCCACTGAATTTACTTGTAATTACTTGTAAAGTTATTGTTATATCTATGTAAAAGTGATTGCACATCTGCATCGAGGTTGTTTAATACAAGTAAAATTGTTCACAATCTTTAATTCTGAAAGCAATAAAGGAAGACATACTCACTGTAGATAACCAGAAGATCCAGGGGTTTTACTTGATCTGAAATGGATGTGGGAGAATGCTCTCTTTGTAAGTAATAGCAAATTGATGAAAATACACAAGATAGGAACTAGAAGAGATTTTTTTATGTTGGAAGAAATATCCTTCTGGTTCAGTTCCAAGTGGGGAAAAAGACACTGGAAACATGGAGGCTGTTTGGAAAGATGGTTTAATGGTGGACAGGATTACATGCCTGGGATGAAGAAAGAAGGAAAGGCTGAGATGCTGAAAGTGCCTGGGTTTTATACCCTCTGTTGGGGTTTGAATTTGAGCTTATATTCTGATTAGTTGTCAGACTCCCATGGGGCCACGCAGGGACAACTCTGAGTTCCAGGCTTGGTTAAGCCTTGCTGTGGATAATGAAGTAACGAAAGGGGTTTGGGCAATTCCTATAGCTGTACCTGGAGATCCTTGTTATGTAAAATAGGCTGGCCTAGGCCAGAGTAATGGCCTATTAACAAAGGTGTGTGTGCGGGGGCTGAGTTTCTGCTTTTGATGTGAGTTTCTGTTTCTGAGTTTCTATTCTTTTTAGGGGAAATATTCTGCCTTTTTAATATTTCTTAGGATATTTCATTTTTCTAGGAGACGGGTGGGTTTTAAAGGCTAGGTCACACTGGACGACGGATGCAAAACGTTTGCAGAAAGGACACAGTGGAGGAGCAAATTTTCCATCCGTTGTTATCTGCTCTCAAAAGTGCCCCAAATTTGCATAAACAGAGCGGACAACAACGGAAAGGAACAGACGTGGGGAGGATGTAGCAGGGATGTAAAGCGGATGTTCATAGGAAGCCTAGCGGATGGAAGCGGATGGAAGTGGATGACACATCCACAGGGCTTCAGGGGGAGAACAGCGAAGCAGACGCATAGCGGAAGGAGAGGATGTGTAGCGGATGCGTAGCAGATGACACGGATGCATCACAGACGCCTATAGGATGCCTAGCGGATGCGTAGCAGATGCAAAGCGTTCACTGCGCATGTGGGGAGGATGAATTGCGTCAGCTCCACGGATATAAAAGGATGCAGCTCACAAGCAGTCAGCATTCAGAGGAAAGACCTGCTGCCAGAGACATCTTGAGAGAACACCATGGGGAAGAAGAGGAAGCCTGTGCCTACTCCTGCCAGCCCTGGCAAGAAGGACAGAACCACCATCCCACCCCCTGGTGCTGACTCTGAAGCTGCTGATGCTTCTGCTGCTGCTGCTGTTGCTGCTGATGTTGCTGCTGGTGGTGTTTCTCCTGCTGGTGCTGCTAGTGCTGCTGGTGCTTCTCCTGCTGCTGCTGGTGGTGGTGCTTCTCCTGCTGCTGCTGCTGGTGGTGGTGGTGCTTCTCCTGCAGCTGCTGGTGCTTCTCCTGCTGCTGCTGGTGCTTCTCCTGCTGCTGCTGCTGTGATGGACCAGCCCCAAGGCCCTCAAAGCCCTGCTACTAAAGGCCCTGAAGCCCCTGCCAGAGGGAGGAAGAGGCAAGGCAGGAGAAGGGGGAGAGGAAACAGTACTCCATTTCCAAAGACCATGAGGAGGAAGTGCTGGAGTGGCTGAGGAAGAATGAGTACCTGTGGAGGAAGGGCCACAGGCTCTATCGCAACACCAAGAGGAAGCAGGCAGTGTGGAGAGAGAAGGCGGAGAGCCTGGGCTACACTTCAGATGTACTCCTGGGATGGTGGAAGCACATGCACACCTGGTATGGCAAGCTGCACCTGAAGAAATCTGGGCAGGCCGCTGTCAAGTTCACTGATCGGGAACCCTATGTCATGGCCAGGTACAGCTTCCTGGAGGGTGAAATCCACCATGGAGGAGCAATCCCTCTGTCAACCCTCTCCCTCAGACAGCCCACAGAGAGCCACTCCTCTTCCAGTCAGGAGACAGCTACCTTGTCCAGGCAGGTGTCTTTGGAGGGCCCCACGACAGAGACCCCCCCCACAGCTGCACACCCCATGCCAGAGGACGTGGAGGATCCCCTGTCTCAGATGGAGCAAGGAGAAGCAGCCACCAGAGACCAACCCACCCCCACCCCCAGCTCCACCTCCACAGAAAGCAGGCAGAGAGGCAGACCAGAGGGACAGAGCCACACTGTCCTCTTGGAGATAAGGGACACAATCAAAGCCAGCACAGATCTCCTCTCCCAGCTGGTCCACTTCGACATACCATCCTCTAACCGCAAGCCCTTCATCATGTACATGAGCCAGACCCTCATGGACATGCCCGAGGCCCAGTACCAGGTGATGAAGGAGAGGATCACAGCTGTTCTGCACCACCCTCCAGGCCCGGCTGAACCTGCTCCTACCCACTCCAGGTCTGCTCCTCCACCCCAGCCGATGTCACAGCCCTTCCACAGATTTCAACAGCCCCTCGCCTACCAAGCCTACTACTACCAGGACTTCCCACAGCAGAGGCAGCCCCTCCCAGTCCAGACCCAGGTTCCTCGGACGCCACAGACACCACAGATGCCTCACCTGACCCAGCTGCAGACCAGACAGCCCCACTACGCTCCTCCTTCCTCCACCCCACAGCCAAGACCTTTCTCAGAACATCTGTCATCAGTCTTGGGCCTCACATCCCAGGTACTTGAGGAAGGGCCTCTCAACCTCACGGGACTGAGTCAGCTCTCTCTGGCACCTCAGACCAGTACTCCAGCAACAGCCACCTCCACAGTCCCTGGCCCCTTTACATCTGAGACCATGGGCATGCCTCAGAGTGACTGAGAAGAGTTGTTATCTGTTCACTTTATCTTTGCTTAAGACACTTTGCTTGGGTCATTTTGATTTTTAATAAATTCATACAGTTTGTTATTAATAAAGGTTATCTTTGCTTCACACACTGGGTTCATTTTTTTTTACTTAATAAAGTGTAGGGGAAAACTTTGAAAAAAGGATTAAGCCTTTGCATGCTTGTGGGATTGGTAAGGATAGTTGTGGGATGGATAGCTGTGGGATGGGTAAGGATAGCTGTAGGATGGATAGCTGTGGGATGTGTAAGGATAGTTGTGGGACAGATAAACCTCCAGTGCAAGCATAGTGGGACTGTATGGTCCACCCTCCCAGCAGCCACACATATGGCCCTTTATTATCAATAATAATTTAATCATTGATCAACATATTTCAAAACAAACAAAACTCTTTATTAATGCCCTATTCATTGTAAGGCCACTCAACATACATGGCACAATCTCATCAGTGTGATGAGACAGGCTGAAGGAAGCATCCATTAAGCATCTACCATCCTGTCTTGCCACTCCACTGCTCCAGCTGGGGAGTTGCACCAGTGTTTCAGGAGGTTGCGCTGCTTCTTCCCTTCATGTGAAGCTCTGTTGGGACCTTGCACATCCTGAGTGTCGATCAGGTTTCGCCCTTGCCTCCATTCACCAGGCTCCATGTCCCTATTGCCTTGTTGGTGGTCCACAAGCCTGTTCTGCAACACTGGGTAGGAGGTGCGCATGAGATTGTGCAGGATGCAGCAAGCTTCCACAATGCTCCTCACAGTCTGTGGGCAATGCTGCATGGTGGTGAGAAGTACCTGGAACCTGTTGGCCAGGATGCCAAAGGCATTCTCCACCACCCGTCTTGCCCTGGATGGCGGCTACCAAAAGGAGTGTGCGATGATCCATGGTGGAGATCAATGGATGATGTGGAAGAGCAAGAGCAAGGCTGAAGAGGTCTGCACACCAGGGCTGCTGGACTGATAGTGAGATCCAGGTGATTTCCTTCCCCTTTTTATAGGAAATGTCAGTTTTCCGCTAGGTGTCCTTCCACATACTCTAGACATCCTCCAGACATCCTAAATATCCGAGATACATCCCATATACAAACGTTTTGTCGGTTTTAATGCTTTATATCCGAGCTGCATCCGCTTTCATCCTTTCTATGTCCATGCTACTAACGCTGTGTGGACGTTCCACGTACCTTTTGTTTCCTTCCTCTTTCTGTTTTCACCTGCAGCAGATGTGAGTTGCGCAGATGGCCAGAGGATGCTGAGAGGATACATTGGACGTGTAATGGATGACAATGGACGTAGAACGTTTGTTGCCTGTATGTGTCGCGGATGTAGATCGTACGCAGCAGAAAGTTCATCCGCTCAAAAAGTTTTGTGCAGCTCAACTTTTTGAGCAGATGAAATAGCAGTAGATGGATGCTCGACAGATAAAGCATATGAAAGACATACGCAGTGAGTACACAACGGATGCATCGCGTTTTCCAACAGATGGCAAGCTTTTTTGTCCCTTTTACATCCCTCTTTGCATCCGTTGGTGCAGTGTGACATGGGCTTAACTTCCAACAGTTAGATTTAAGCTCTGGAATCCAGAACTGGCTTTTGTGTAACAGCATACTGTATTAAGTATAGAATAAAATGACTATGGGAAATATTAAATCGAGGGCATGACTTATGCTATCAACAAACAAGCAATAAATAAATAGAAAAGAACAAAGTACCTGCATGGTGTGACTTTTTCTGGTTTAACAAATAAGGGTTATATGCCATTTGAAGCTATCTCTGGTATCACTTATTTCTTATACGCAAGTCTTAGTGTCACTTTAGTTTACTAATCTCAGTGCTGAGTAGTTAATACCTCTGAAGCTAATGCCTTCTGCCTTCTACTGCATTTGTATGATGCCGGGGAGTTGTCTATAAATGTCTTTAGAAAAACCTTGGCATCTCAACTGCTTGAGAATTCTAGGACCATAAAGGGAGTAACTCTGTGTGGTGCCCTAGATCAAAAATATAGTTTTATAAGATAGGATCAGTGACAGCAATTGAGAAAATTTTGCCATCTACACATGTGACTCAACATTGCATTTACTTTGAACCAATTAGCTGGCAGTTGTCAGACCAACTGATTTACTCAGTAAATGACTACTATTGCTCAACTTGAGTTGTCCTGAATTAACTGGTAAATATGATATTTCATGCATTTTTTAAAAAAGTTAAAATTAAATGCAAAGAAATATTTGAAGACTTACAAAACAGAGTCTGCAAATCAGCACAGGTCAAAGAGCTTTAGCTGCTAAAAATAACATGTGCTACTTTTCTATACAATGCCTTGTGCAGAAAGATATAACTTTATTTGGTTTATTATTTATTTATATCTCACCTTTGTCTTTATTCAAACTTTCAAAGTAGCTTACAGTAAACATTTTAAAACATAAAACAAAACAAAGTTGATACAAGCAAAACCCAAATGAAATAGTCATCAAAGCCATCAACAGTTCAAAGCTTGACAAAACAAACATATTTTTAGCATCTTCATAAATCCTGAAAAATGGGGAAATAAATCTAATTCTTTAGAAAATACTTTAATATCAATTAGAGGAAAAGTTTCTGCCTTTCTATGCCGTTTTATGTTCTTATACACAGTACCTGCCAATTTACACTCCATTTTTCCAGTACGTAAATAATTCATTGGTCTGTGAGGTGTTCTGGTTTTTTTCTTCTTTATTTGAACTACTTTGTGAGAGTTAAACTCAAATGTAAAATTGATGTGTTGAACTGGTCATTCATATTTCAAACTGTTACCATCAGGGAGACGTTATAGGTGTCTTAAAATGAGGACTAATAGACTGAGAAACAGTTTATTTTCCAAGGCAATAATTGTCTTGAATCAAACAATGAACATGTGATTTAGCCCTATGTATATAGTGGCATTTTTAAACTAAACTTACTATATGTTTTAGATAGATTTTAGACTAGGTTATTATTATTATTATTATTATTATTATTATTATTATTATTATTATTGTTGTTGTTGTTGTTGTTGTTGTTGTTGTTGTTGTTGTTGCTGCTGCTGCTGTTGCTGTTGTTGTTAATAATAATAAATACTCTGTAGTGTGATTGTGATATGGTGTTTGGGGCACTGTGCGGGAGTAGCTTTCATTGTATTTGTAGAATGCAATGATAATAAAGGCTATTCTACTCTACTCTACTCTACTCTACTCTACTCTGTTCTGTTCTGTTCCGTTCCATTCCATTCCATTCCATTCCATTCCATTCCATTCCATTCCATTC
>BLBF01000005.1:67470801-67600663 GCA_015471245.1 Laticauda colubrina | reverse complement strand
AGGATGGCAGATGAGATTCTGCTGAAACGTTGCTACAACTTTAACAGCACTACAATGACGTGGGATAATACCCGAAGGAAGCTAAACAGCATATACATATATACATATATAAATATATACATATATACATATATACATATATACATATATACATATATACATATATACATATATACATATATACATATATACATAGATACATAGATACATAGATACATAGATACATATATATATATATACATACATACATACATACATACATACATACATACATATATATATATATATATATATATATTATATATGTATAATATATATATGTTTTTTAAAGTTTTCGTCGGTACTTATATGTATGCTATTCAGCTTCCTTCAGGTATTATCCCACATCATTGTAGTTGTGCTTTTAAAGTTATAGCAACGTTTCAGCAGAATCTCATCTGCCATCATCAGGTTTCTGTATTGAGTTCATATGTGGGTCAGGCTATCAGAGCCGTTAGTTTTAAGTTTGAGGATAGCCTACTGTTGTCCCAGGATGGTTTTTTCTACATCCTGATTGGTTGGGAGTCTTGGTCTGTATTTATTGGTCTTGGAGTTTTTTTGATTGGTGTTTCTGGTTTCTTCTGTCTGTTTTGTGGCTTTGATTGGCTGGCAACACTGTGTTCCTGTATTGGAGGTTTTTAGTGCAGCTTGGCTTCGAATAAAAGGACGGCTATTATCTATTAGGAAGCTAGGTTTCATCTGGGTGCCTGGTTGGTGTGTGTTTGAGCTGGAGGTATCAGGGGGGGTCTGTTTGTGCCATGGTGTTTGCCTGGCTTATGGTGTGGAGAGCTTTCTATTTGAGAGGGTAGGCTTCCAAATGATTGACAATGTGGTGGAATCATCTCTTCTATTCGTGCTTTCAGGTCTTTTTTCAATCTCTACCGCTTCTATGATGATTCTGTGGCTGGGGTTTTCTATAGTGGCTAGGGTTTTGGTGCCATTGAAGTTGATGTTATGACCTGTGGCTTTCATATGTTGGACTAGTGGGGAGGTGTGTTCCAGCTTTTTTACTGCATTTTTGTGTTCATCCAGGCAGGTACTTATTCTTCTATTGGTCTGTCCAATGTATGTGGCCGGGCATGATGCACACGGAACTTCGTATATGCCTTGGTTTTCAAGGTCAATTTTATCTTTGGGGTTTCTAAGGATGGCTGCTATTTTTTGTCTGTTTTGAAGGCAGTCTTAATGTGATGCCTGTGTAGTATCTTTCTGATTTTGTCTGTTGTACCTCTTATGTAGGGCAGGACAGCTGTTCCATAGGTCTGTTGATATTCTAGGTCTCTATTATGTCTATTATGTCCACCACAGCCGTACCCGCATCCACCCCCCCCAGCTCCACCTCCACAGAAAGGCAGAGAGCCAGACAGCAGGAGGGGCAGAGCCACACTGTCCTGCTGGAGATCAGGGACACCATCCAGACCAGCATAGATCTCCTCTCTCAGCTGGTCCACACCGACTCCTCATCCTCCAACCGCAAGCCCTTCCTCACCTATGTCAACCAGACCCTCAGGGACATGGAAGAACCCCAGTACCAGGTGGTGAAGGACTAGATCACTGAGCTGCTTCACAACCCTCCAGATCCAGAGGAACCTGCTCCCACCCAGTCCAGGTCTGCTCCTCCACCTCCACCCCAGCTGATGTCCCTCCCATTCCAAGGCTTCCCACAGCCCCTCACCTACCAGGGCTACGGCTACGTGGAGGTCCAGCAGCACAGGCAGCAGCCCTTCCCAGTCCAGGCACAGAATTACAGGCGACACCGTTGCCACCCGTTCCACTGATGCCACCGATGTCACCCATGCCAATGATGCCACCGACGACAGCGATGCCACCCATACCACCAATGCCACCCATGCCAGTCCTCACCCAGCTGCAGACCAGACAGCCCCACTACACTACTCCTTCCTCCACCCCACAGCCAAGCCCGGTCTCAGTACATCTGTCATTAGTACTGGGGCTGACACCCCATGACATGGAGGAAAAAGCTCTCAACATCACGGGGCTGAGCCAGCTGTCCGAGAGCTTCCTCAACACACTGTCCCGTTGTCCTCTCGGGGCCAGGCACCCCAATGATGATACAGACCAGCACTCTAGCACCACCCACCTCCACAGCACCTGGACCCTTCACCCCTGAGACTGGGCACACCTCCGAGTGACCAAGCGGAGTGCCAGAGACTGGCTGGCTGGCTGCCTGTGGACTTTATTTGGACACTTGACCTGGGTCATTTTTATTTTACAGCTTGTTGTTCAATAAAGTCTATCTTTGATTCACACATTTGCTTCATTTCTTTTTTTTTAATAAAGTCTTGGTGGAAACTTTTAGAAATGGTTTAAGCCTTTGCATGCTTGTGGGATGGGTTAAGATAGCAGTGGGGTGGGCAGGGATACCTGTGGAATGAGCAGGGATACCTTTAGAATGGGTAATAGCTGTGGGGATAGATAAACCTCCTGTGCAAGCATAGTGGGACTGTATGTTCCACTCTCCCAGGTGCCACACCTATGGCCCTTTATTATCAATAACAATGTAATAATCATCCACACATGTCAACACAAACACAACTCTTTATTAAATGCCTTGATCATTGTAGGCCCACCCAACATGCATGGCCCAATCTCATCAGTGTGATGAGACAGGCTGAAGGAAGCATCCATTAATCATCTATCATCCTGTCTTGCCACTCCACCGCTCCAGCTGGGGAGTTGCACCAGTGTTTCAGGAGGTTGCACTGCTTCTTCCCTTCATGTGAGGCTCTGTTGGGGCCTGGCACATCCAGTGTCAATCAGGTTTTGCCCTTGCCTCCATTCCCCAGGCTCCATGTCCCCATTGCCTTGTTGGAGGTGCACGAGCTTGTTCTGCAAGACTGGGTAGCAGGTGCACATGAGATTGTGCAGGATGCAGCAAGCTTCCACGATCCTCCTCATGGTCTCTGGGCGATGCTGCATGGTGGTGAGAAGTACCTGGAACCTGTTGCCCAGGATGCCAAAGGCGTTCTCCACCACCCGCCTTACCCTGGACAGCCTGTAGTTGAAGATCCGCTCTTCACGGGTGAGGCATCTGGAGGTGTAGGGCTTCATGAGGTAGGTTCTGAGGGAGAAGGCGTCATCCCCCACGATGAAGTAGGGCACATCTTGCGTGTCGTTGGGCAGGGGGTCTGCATCTGGGAAGCCCACAATGAGGTTGCATTCCAGCCCCTCCTTGAGGTCACTGGTATTGTATACCTGGGCATCTGAAGATGAGCCATTGCCTGAAGCATCGATGTACATGAACTTGTAGTCAGCATCGACCATGGCAAAGAGGACGATGCTGAAGAAGCCCTTGTAGTTGAAATAAGTGGAGCCCGACTTGGGTGGTGCTTTGCAGGCCACGTGCTTGCTGTCTATGGCTCCAACGGTGTGGGGGAAGTTCCATCTCTGATACCACTGCTCTGCAACTTTCTTCCATCCTTCTTCAGTGGAGGGGCACTGGAGGAGCTCCTACAGGTATTCTTCGATGATGGCCTGCACCACTTCTCTGACCACAATGCTGATGGTGTTGTGTGGCACCCTCCAGCCGTACTGCATGCTCCTGTAGGTGGTCCCTGAGGCCAAGTGGCACAGAGTCAGTGCCACCTTGAGCCCAGGGTCCAGGCTGGGCCAGAAGTAGGTGTTTGCCTTGGTCAACCTGGGTGTCAGCCGCTGCACAACTTCGTCAAACATGGCTGGAGACATCCTCATGAAGTTCTGGAATGCACGAGTGTCTTCGTTCCTGAGCTCCACTATCAGCTTGTTGTACAGTCCGTACTCTGATCTTCTCCCGATCCATCTTTGCACCCAGACTTTTTTTGGGTGCCTCCTTTTCTTCCCTTAGTAGAGTTCACTGAGCCTGTAGATGGCTTCGCACTGTTGCAGAAGGATGGTGGCTGCCAAAAGGACTGTGTTACGATCCACGGTTGACATGACTGGATGCTGTGGAAGAGCAAGAGTCAGAGGAAGGCTGCAGAGGTCTGCACAGCTGGGCTGCTGGGCTGAAAGTGAGATGCAGGTGAGTTGCTCCCCCTTTTTATCGGCAGTATAGGTTTTCCCCTAGGTGTCCCTTTGCATCCTCTAGGCATCCTCTAGACATCCTTAATATCCGAGATAGATCCCCTCTGCGAATGTTTTTTCCATTTTAAATGCTTTGTTCCCGTGCTGCATCCGCTAGGCATCCGTTCTGCATCCGTTCTGCGTCCGTTCCGCTTCCTCCCTGCGTCTGAGCGGATGCAAGTTGCACGGATGCCTAGTGGATGCCTAGCGGATGCAGAACGGACGAATTTGATACATTTTCCGCTCAAAAGTTTTGAGCAGCTCAAAACTTTCTGAGCGGATGAAACATCCATAAATGGATGCTGGATGGATAGAGAGGAAGCAAAATGGAGGCAGTGAGTACAGAACGGATACATCGCGTTAACCAATGGATGGCAAGCTTTTTTGTCCATTTTACATCCTCTTTGCATCCGTTGGTGCAGTGTGACAGGGGCTTTAGCTGGTATGATTTTTCTCAAGAACCTAGGTTGTTGTAATATATTGACATAATATATGTGGGGATTGAAGCAAGGTGCACTTTTGTAATTGACAGATGAAAATTTTGTCAATGCATCTAAGGGCTGTGCAATATTTTTTGATATGGCAACTGTTTGCACCACTATAACCAGTTGATGCCTTCATCTTTTAATCTTGATTTCCACATCTTGATACTTTGTGATCTTCTCCAATTTTTAATTTGAATTCTTAATTATTTTCTTATTAATTAATTATTCCTATCCAATCTATCATTGTCATCATTATGGTTGGTTGCACAGACAGCCAAATATTTAGATTGGATTTGGCCAATTCTATTCTTCTATTCATTTTTCAAGTCTTTCCCAAGAACCTGGGGCAGGCAGATGTTACTGTTTGAGGTGTTCATCTTATCTTACAGAATGTATACTGATGATGATTTTGGGGGATTGCATCCAAAGTGCCTATTATTATTAGTATTATTTTGCTTTCCTTTGCCACAGTCATTCTATTTCTATTTGTAGATCCTTCATTTTGTTATTTTTCTCTAGTTCTTTATCTTCTCTTCTGCTGTCTCCAGGTACTGCCAAATCTAATATTTAGACTTCTACGTCTTTCTTATTGATATTAAGCCTGATGTGTTATGTGGTAGGAATTTGTTTGTTGAATTCTAAAATCCCAGATAATTTCAGCTTCATTTTCTAGTTTTGTCTTTATTATATACTTTATTCATTAAACATGAAACTCAACAAGTTCATTAAACATGAAACTCAACAAGTGAACATTCAAAAATGCCTCACATTTATACAAAAATGAATAATGTTAATCCAGTAAGTATATCACGGTTATAAAATTGAAGCTGTGATACAAAAGGAAGAAAACATATGACAAAACTTTATTTTTTAAAAAAGTATCACAAATACCATTGACTGATGCTAATGGTTGATATGGGTTGCTGCCAGCGCCCTACTGTAAGTATCAACCAGGTATCTTCTTAAGATGTATGAAGTTCTGAGTAGTGCAGTTTTTTTGCAGTTCTGCTGCAATTTCTCATTATTGTTATTATTATTATTATTATTATTATTATTATTATTGTTGTTGTTGTTGTTGTTATTGTTATTGTTATTGTTATTGCTGTTGTTCTATTATTATTACTATTAGTTGCAGTAGAAAATCTATGGTTTGGACATGGAAATCCTAATTTCAAAGTCTTGCTTCACGATGCAGGAAAATTAGTTGTGGATGTTTTTATCTATTATTTTTACAAAGCTTGACAATAACATGCTTCAAATTGGGGGGAGGTACATATGGAACAAACAAGGATATATTACCATAGTTTAAATAAATAATTGTCAACTAATATTGAATTACCAAGTATGACTTCCTGTGTTGTATTTTGTGTTTAATCTTCAGTGTGATGTTAGCCATAAATGTTGGTGTTTCTAGCAATTTACAGAATGTTTATCCTCACAAATATCCCTTTCCTCCTCATAAATTAAGACAAAGTGAATTTCAAATTATCCACTGAAATGTAGCACCTACATGTTGCTACGTTAATTTCGCCTATTCTGGTAAACATTGCCTACAAGAAAATGGTAGCTCCTTTGTTAACAGATGCATTTACAACAGCCATTTGTTATTGTGAGGTGGAGGAAGTTTTCTGAAGTCTATATCAGAGGTAGTATTCAGCAGGTTCTGACCAGTTCTGGAGAACCGGTAGCAGAATTTTTCAATAGTTCAGAGTTCAGGCAAAAATAGTTCAGGCAAAAGCACCTCTGACTGGAGATTTTATAGTATCCTTCCCCTGCCATGCCTACCAAGCCACGCCCACAGAACTGGTAGTAAAAAAGTTTGAATCCCACCACTGGTCTATACCACACAAATACCCACACAAAATGTGTACTTTAATGTTCTTATTATGCACAGCGACCAGTGGGAACATTGATAGATATTGATAGCAAATCAAGCAGCCCTCCTCCCTTTTCTTAAACTTTTCAAATCTGCAGCAGTAAGTTAGAGATTGCTTTAGAAACTATTTGAAGCCACCACAGAAAGGAAAAGTAGAATATATTCCTACTGAATAAACAGTTATTATTTTGCTCATTTTGTCCATATGCAATCATTTATTTTATACAATCATTCTTAGTGCTAACCAATAATTTGGCTTCTTTTTGTATCAATAAGAAAGGAAAGTAGAGATGTTTACTGAATCACACGTAGAATATTAGATCCAGTTTTGGTCGCCATGATATAAAAAATATATTGAGACTCTAGAAAGACTGCACAGAAGAGATAATTAGGGGACTGGAACATAAAACATAAGCAAGAAAGATGATTATGGAATTAGAGACTAAAACATATGAAGAATGGTTGCAAGAATTGGGTATGTTTAGTTTAATGAAAAGAAGAATTAGAGCAGTGGTGGCTAACCTTTCCGTCTTCGTGTGCCAAAAGTGCCCGCGCACACATGCCAGAACCCATAAGGCAATGCACATGGGAGCCCCCACGCCCCATGTGCATGTGTGCATGAAACCACATATCCACTGCACATCTCTGTGCATGCACGCGCAACCACCCCATGCATGTGCATTCCTGCACATACGTGTGCATCTTCTGTGCATACACTGTCCCCTGCACATGCACGGCAGCTATCTGATGATCAGCTGGTGGGTGGGCAGCAGGCGCAGCCTGCACAGTAGACCTGCTCTGGGGAGATGGATCACGCGTGCCATAGATTCGTCATCACAGGACGAGGGTGACATGATAGCAGTGTTCCAACATTTCAGTGTCACAAAGAAGAGAGGGTCTCTTATTCTCCAAAGCTCCTAAAGGCAGAAGAAACAATGGATGGAAACTAATCAAGGAGAGAACCAACCTCGACCTAAGGATAAATTTTCTGACAATTAAACAGTGGAACAACTTGCCTCCAGAAGTTATGGATGCTCAAATACCAGGGGTGGGTTTCTACCGGTTCTGTCCACCTCTGTAGAACCGGTAGCTCTGAATAGCAGCATACATAGAACTGGTTCTATGTCTGCTGATGTTTTTGACCACACGCCCTCTGGGCTCTTACTTGATCTTTATTTCCTGATTTTTCAACTTCAGCTGCAAAACAAGGTACAGCTGCAGTTAAAAAAACAAGAAAAGAGGGCTGTTTTAAAGGCTGTTCCTCAGCAGGCAGCATGCTAATGATGGCGGGCAGCTCGGGCAGGGAAGCTTGTAAATCCTGAACCAGTAGTTAACCCTTTCGTATCCCACCCCTGTCGAATACTAGAGGTTTTCAAGAAGAGATTGGATAACCATTTATCTGAAATGGTCCAGGGTTTCTTGCTTGAGCAGAAGGTTGGGTTAAAAGATGTCCAAAGTCCCTACCAACTTTGTTATTTTGATATGACTTGGGATGACTTAGGCATGCCTTTCTTTTTAAGTAGGTTTGTGTGCTGGCTTGTAGCTTAAAAACAAAATACATTATATTGTAAATACAATTCCACCATATCAGCAAGCTGAACACAGATGACTTTATGAAATTCACTACTTTATTTTACTTTTTATTTTGATTAATTCAGGCCATTTAAAATTGCAGATTGGTTCCTTAAAATTGTGGTTTGCATCTTAGCATTCCTCAGTCATGCTGAACTACAGGATAAATAATATCCATTGCCCGGCCAGGCTTGCCCCAGTATTTCGCCATATCTAGAGTAATAAGATGAGCAAAGCTGCCTTATGGTATATTTTATTATACCAGAATTATCTTTATAATAACAAAACATTATTCCCAGTGACGTCTATGAGATTTAATCCCGAATAAGCATGCCTATGATTGCCACACAGAGCCATTATAAAAATATGTATTGGATATTTCATATTACATATTTATAATTTGAACATAAAAGCTGTATTTTAGCATGTACAATTTATTTTAAAATGTTGTTCTTTTCATGAATAATATTTTATATTAACCATATTTACAAAGTCATTTTGCTGGCTTAGATATGAATACAGTAGATTTAATTTTTTAAAACTTCTTGGAATTTTACATAGCCCAGCTACTTTTATACACTTGAAATTGATTCTTTAAACTTTATACAATTAATACAATTGCAATTTTCCCTTCTTTGTTTGTTTAATTAAAGCTCTGCTATTCTCATCTGATGTGCAATAAGTTGACTATAATAGAATACACTGACTTCCAAACTCTTGGCAAGGTTATTTATTTCCTTCCTGGACTTGTCATGTAATTACATGCACTTGAAAGACAGGATTGAGCTAGGAGGAGATTTGAAATGTGCTGTTCATCTGAAAATCAGATTGCTGATTGTAATCCCTGAAGCAAGTTTAAGTTAAATTGTCAAAGGATACACTGTGTGTATATTTGTGTGCATGTGTGTACATACACACACACACACACACATATTTCAACCATAACACAGTCATTTCTTGAAACTTTGCCATTTTTCATTGACTTTATGGCACTTTATATTTCCTCCACTAGGATATCTGGCATTTTTTCTTTCGTGAGTGTTGTTACTTTTGAGTAATCTTGATCTTTGTATTAGCATTGTGGGCCCAATCAGCAAAAGAAAGTTCAGGACCATATTGGTTGGAAACATGTGGAAGAGGCCTTCATCCTGCAGTGGATAGACAATGGCTGAAATAATTAAACAGACAGACAGAGATTAAAGATGATGGATGGATGGATGGATAGATAGATAGATGGTCAGTCAGTCTTTTACATAACAAATTTGAGCAACTGCAGTCATCACTGAGTCATATTGATACTTTGGAACATTTCGGGTATGTAGCAATGCAGTTTTAGGATAAAGACTCATTTAAGCAACTACTGTTTTAGAAAGCTTGACCCACTCCTTTTAGTTCAATGAACTATTTGCAAGGTAGCTCTTTAAATATGTGTGCATACGATAAGAGGGATTGATAATCAGATACTAAGAATCAAGAAGGCCATAATTTCATCCACCATGCTAAAATAATATGATTTTTATGTTCCTACTTGCATAAGATATTTCATTTGGAATATTGCATCCATTTTTGATCTCCAAGACATAAAAAAAGATGTTGAGACTCTAGAAAAAGGGATTATCTGCTAGTTCTTATTACAAGAGTCATGTTTTCCCATGATATTACAAATAAAATTTACATCAATGCTACTAAATACTGAGAATATGCTAAGTATCACCTGTTGCAAAGCATATCTTTATGTGGTATATTATGAATCTCAAATAGCAGACATAAAACTGTTTAAATCCTAAATGTGACTTTTAAGTATCCATCAAACACAGGAACAAGATATTCTATTTGGGAAAGCCTATGATTATTGTAGTTTGTTTGTTTTATAAAACTAATCTTATAGAAATAATTTCACATATAAAAGACTTAAATAAATAGGGACTTAAATAGGGATATCCTTTAAGTTATTTTTTTAGAGTCTCAACATCTTTTAAGTTATCACTAGTTGATTTTTTAGTTTGTTCCTGGAATTAAATAGGCAAACCAAAGAAGAAACTGAATAAATAAACTATGATTTATTTTTTATTATAAAATTCTGACAGCTGAGTTTTGGGCAACTGAAGATCTAAACAGGGGTGGTATTCTACTGGTTTGGACCGGTTCTATAGAACTGGTTGTAATGATTCTGTGCAGTTCAGAGAACTGGCAAATCATGCCCTTGGCTGGACCCACCCTTCTCCACCTCCCTGGCCAGTCAGTCCTTATCGTGCATGCACCACATCGTGCTCATGCTCAACATCCTTCTTCCTGCCCTTAAGGTATTTCTTTTTTTCCCCTCCTGGCAATCAGCTGTTCCTATGATCAGGTGTGCCAGGATTCCCCACTGTCTTAATGCTTTGCCTAGGAGGCTTCCCTAAGGCCCAGAAGGTCCAAAACAGAGTGTGTGGGGGGGGGAGGGGGTGCTGCTTTCCCCCTCCAGGTTTCATTTTTTTTCTTCTTGAGCTCCAGGGAAGCCTTCTGGGAGAAAAAATGCCACCCCAGGAGGCTTCCCTGAGGTCCAGAAGGCCCCAAAATGGAGCATGGGGGGCTGCTGCACGCCCCTCCAGGCTCCATTTTTTTCTTCCTGAACCACAGGGAAGCCTCCTGGGAACAAAAATGCCCCCCCATGGGGGCTTCCCTGAGGCCCAAAAGGCCCAAAAAATGGGGGGGGGGGAGGTTGCTGCAAAAAAGCCATGTCCACCCAGTCACATGGTCACGTCTACCTAGCCATGCCTACAGAACTGGTTGTTAAAAGATTTGAATCCCACCCCGGTTCTAAATTATAATATTGCCACATTGGATCTAGGTTAGCCAAGTCTAGTTTCTCAAGTTCATAGTCATAGGAAGAAAGGAAGCACAACTTAGAATCCAACACTACCCCAACTTATATAATATATGGTATTTTTTCTACTTGTTTTTGAAAGCACTAATACCATCAACTCATCCAAAGCAAGGGTTGCCAGGCTTTTGGACCTCAGGGACCACCAAACTCATAATTTTAGATCCCAGAAACTAGAAACCGGTTCTGTGGTTATGGCTTAATTTGTGGGTGTGGCTTATGTGACTGGCTGGGCATGGCTTGTATGTAAATATTATAAATATTTATATAAATATTGATTTTTTTTATAAAAAAGAGCAACTTTTACCCAAAATCAGGCAAAGCAGGCAGATTGAGTTGCTCACAGAATTATTCAGTATCTGCCATCAACTAGCTCAGTCTCTCAAATTTGCTTGCGGTGAGTCTGCACTGAATTTGCTTACAAGCAAATCTTCGGTCCTAAGGGAGGTTTGGCTGTGCTAAGTCGAAGATCTAAAGACTAGCTAGAAAGCAAGAAATCCAACCATTTCCTGCTTCCTAGCTAATCTAAATCTCCCGGCATAGCAGAACAGATGATGGTCGGAAAAAGTTTAGCAAGCAAGTTTACCAGGTAAGGAATGAGTGGGTGGGGAGGGTTCCCTTGGGTCATGTGGATGGCGCAGCCTTGTGTTTCTGCACAGCCTGAATTAATTGCTTTGTGGGGGTGCTCTGGGGGTGAAATTTCTCTGCAGCCCACCAAAATTTTCTCATGGCCCACCGGTGGGCCGCGGCCCACCAGTTGGATCGCTGATCCAAAGTACTTTATTTTCTGGCTAATTTGCTAGCTTTTGGCTAATTTGCTAGCTTCTTTTTCACAAATGGTAATGTGACAGATGATGATTGGCCATAAATTTTTTCTAGCTACATTTGGAAAAATGAAATGAAATACAAGAATGCCAATTATCTGTCAATGGAATGACTCTGACCTCAAAAATATAAAGGGTTGGATGCACTGCAATAATGTTTTTGTATAAACTGTCTGAGAATTGTAGGTAAAGAGTTAACCTTTCAGCTTGGAATTGCTACCTGGGGATTCCATAAAGCACCTCTAAAAGGTCCAAAGCTGTTCTCTCTCACTTTATATTCTGAAACGCATATATTTCTGCCAATAGAGATCACCTACTTGAAATAGAGAGACTTGCAATCATGTTGACATTATTCAGTCCTATAACAAAATCTCTTAATTTTTAAGGTTTACAATAAATATTTGCTGAATAAAAATGCAATTAGCCAAACTGTCAAAGAGCCACTGTTCTGGCATTAATAAATACATTACCTCATTTCAAATGTTGCACCAATTTAAGATGCAGAACAGTTTGATGGATAGAATGCCAATTTTTAACAAGTGATACCTGCTGCTAGGGTTTACAGTTTGTGGTTCCACAGACAAGTATATAGATCACTTAAACATAAGATAGCTTGATTTGGCTGAGTGAAAGGTCAGCTATGCATGCCTAAGAAAATATTTCACTATAGAAGAATTGTGTTTATCTTTTACTTAAATTGACTCTGAGGCAGGTCTTCTGACAGATTTTTATTTAGAGATCTACAAGCAAGGATAGTTTACGTGCTTTGGATCCTTTAGAGGTGCTTTATGGAATATACAGGTAGCAATTCCAAGCTGAAAAATGAACTTCTATACCCACAATTTTCAGAAAGTTTATACAAAAATATTATTGTGGTGCACTCAACCCTTTATATTTTTGAGGTCAAAGTCATTCCATTCCAACCTAATTCAGCCCATTTTTAAACTCAATCTTTATTTTGCTGGCTTCTTCCTCCCTCATACCAGATCTGGCTCATAGGTGCTCTTGCATATTGTTAGATTGAAACAGATTGAAAATATAAGCAACTTCTTTATTGCAGAAAGCAATGAAAAAATCTTTCCAAAACCGGAAGGATTTTCTTATACCTCCAAAATGTTTTTATGACAAGTCAACGTCACAATAGTAAAACTGTTCTTTTGTGATAAGTGAAAGTGTTTTGCCTTGATCTTTGAAAGTGAGCTGTGCAGATGTTATCACAGGTGAGAATAGAGAACAAACATACACACACACATATCTATCTATTATCTATCTATCATCTATCTATCTCTTTATAGCACTATATATTCAGTTGCACTCCAGTCCCCTTTTACTGCTTTTTCATTTTCCACATTTAATTACTTCTTTTACTTTTGGACTCCCACATAATTTTTTTTATCTAACATTAAGTTTTATTTATTCACACAGGTGTTTGCTTCCTCCCCCCTGAACACCTGCTACTGTCTCTGACTCAGCCTGACCTTTAACCAGCCTTGCCTATGCAATTTGCTTTGACATTAGACATTCCTGTAAAAATGTAGAGCTAGACTATGGGCCTTGGGCCTAAGCAGTACAGTGGGTTTTTCCATGTCATATGAAATCAATACGCTGGTGATATTTTTGGAGCTTCATGAATATTTATTTCAGACAATTATTTATTCATTAATTATCTAATTGCTTCAATTTAACAATATGCAAGATAATCTATGAGCCAGATCTGGTATGAGGGAGGAAGAAGCTAGTGAAAGAAAGACTGAGTTAAAAAAAAATGGGCTGCATCAAGTAGGTGTTTATAGAGAAAAACGTTCCTGAAAAAGAAATTCCCAATGTATTCCAATGGGATAGACAGTTGGACAGAGGATTGAAATGTTGTCAACTACTAAATTCTATATTCCATTCTTTCCTGATCAAATATCTCACAGCAGAATACATGTGCTTAACCATTTACACAAACTTGAGAGGAAAACACAAACATGTGTTTTTATAAATAAATCCAATATATTAGTACCCTTTTGGATGCTGCAGGTAGAGGCTAAGAAAAGAATTTCAAATGTTTTGCTCTGTTTGTTTTTTCCTCTCTAAACCTAACACATTTCTAACCTTAACCCTTGTCTAGCAAAATCAGTGAAATTAGTCAACCCAAAATATTATGTTATATAACAATGATTACATTTTAATTTATTATTTTCACTGTCTTGGGTGAAAAATATAATATTGTATAATTTCAATTTATTTAGGGCTGCTTTAGATGGGTTTCTCTCCATGTATAGGTTTGGGAAAAATTAAGAAAGGCCTTGGATATAAATAGCAGCCTTTATTCATTTGCATGGTGACACAGTTGTTCCTTGAGTCATATAAAATCCTTTCTGATTGCAAAAAAGCCCTGTTCTATCTTCTTCCCTCAAAAATGGAAAAGAAAAAGAAACTGCCAAAAGTAGTCTTCAGCCAAGGGATGGAATTGAAAGAAAACAGACATTCTTCCTGTCCCTGAAAAATTAGGTATCATTTGACACCACTTATATCTACCACTAATTCTAAATTCATTCCACAAATTCCATTTTTGGACCCACTTCAGGAGATGATGTAATTTTTTAAAAAAATGTTTATCAGAACCAAAACAGTTACAATTGTTTTTTTTTTATATGGCTGGATATTTTCAGGTTATAATATAATTTGTTCTATTTTAATGAGGATTGAAAAAGGAAATTATAGAAAGAAGAGAATTATGATATAACTTTAGATAGAGAGGTTAAAATATATTTATAGAGTCACTCATTCTGTAAGATGGGTGGCTATATAAATTTGATAAATAAATAAATGTACTTTTGACTTCTGTGAAGAATATTAGAATTTACTACTTTGTATCTTTTTTTTTTCTTTCTTTTCTTTCTATTATTCCCCCCCCACCTCTTAGCTTTTTTCCTGATTTCCTTCTTTCTTTTTTTTACAATATCTTAGTTTATATTATTTTTAATCATCCTTTTTAAATGTGTGCAAATGGATATATGTATAATATAGCATATATGTATAATATATTGTAGCATTTATATGATATAGTAAAAGGTGTCAAACTGGATTTCCTTGAGGGCTGAATGAGGACAGGGGGAGATGAAACAGAAGCCTCCTGCAGCACTTTGCCAGTCTTCTGCACCACTCATCCCTCCCCGCCCCCCAGCCCTGTTTTGGCTGGCAGAGAGCTGCAGGAATTCCTCTAGGCCAAAAATGGGCCACAGGAGGCCCTGCATGGCCCCCATATCCTATTTTGGCTGGCAGAGACACTGTAGACCAGTCCTTTGCTATTTCCAGGCCGGCCCTGTGGGTCAGATTTAAGCACCCCATGAATCTTGAGTTTGATACCCCTGATATCATAGCACCAAGGTCATCTATTTTCTCCAGTCCTCCTTGAAACTATATACAACCTTTTCAACAACCATCCCCAAAATTGGAGTTTGGTGAGCTGCCCAAAAGTTTTCCAGAACTTTTCAGTTCAGGGATAACTTCTTAAAGAGGGAGTGTGTGTACTACTACTTCTTTGATGGCATAAAAGACCAAGATCATAAGGCTGGTGTTCAGTAGTTCTGTAACCCTTGATGCCTATCATTCATTTTTAAAATTTGAAATCGGGAACATTCAAGAGTGAGTATTGTTTCTCTCCCGCTTACACATAGTTATTTGGTTATTATGTAAATGAAGCATTCCTTCTTTCTCTATATTTTAGAACTTCACAAGCAAAATTGCTCCAGGGTGCTTGATGACATCCCCAAAATTTTATGGGAGGTGGATTGGGAACTGGAAAGGAAGCGGGAAATGGGGACAAAAAACTTGCATCACCTTCCAACAAAATATACCACAAGCATAGTTTAACTCAGAAGAAATGTGGACTGTAGTCTGCATGTTTTGAAACAGCCACCTAATCATTTTATCTAAAAACTTTCTATCATTAAAAAGTTCCACATGCATCTATATTTTCCCACATCACTTGGCTAGTTTGTTTGAAATATATGAGGAAAAATACAACTTCATGTCTGATTTAAATTTCACGTTAGTTTGAAATCTGGGAAAGAAAGGAATTTTAAAATTATATACAGTCCAGTATGAAAATGTTGATTTCTATTTTTGGTTGAAGTGAATAAGGAGCATAGGGTTTTTATAACAGGATCTTAAACATGATCACAGAGTTTCAATCATATATTTGTATCTTGCTATTATTCCAGCAGTAATAGGATATATAGTTCCCCTTCCCATTTCCCCCCCAAAACAACTGTCAGTTAAAACTATAAGAAAGTAATAATTTTAAAGTAAGTCCAAGAAGTCAGCTATACCACAGTCCTTTACTGATTCTTACTTCATCAATGAACATGAAAGAAAAAAGAAGAGTTTTTTTTTTAAATCAACATCTTGAATTAAAAAAACTAAAGTCTTTAAAGTCTCTTTTTAACTCTTATTATATCCCTCATATGAGTCACTGGAATATGTTTTTAGTCAGCACTGCATATAACCAGTTATTACCTGAGTCAGTGGAAGCAAATGAATGCTTATTATTTTCCCTAAACATATAATGCACTAACCCCCCCACCTTTTTTTTCTTTTTCTTTCTGCACTGGGTCACACACTGAAGATCAAATGCCAGCCACAGTGGCTGTTTATATATAACCTGTGAATGGTCTAATAAAAACAAAAGGCTTCAATTCTGTATTCCATATATTTGTTAATATAAACAAGCTGTATGGATTGGCTAGTAGAGGAACACAGGGTTCTCTTCTGTATAAAAGTCATTTGAATCAGTTGAAACTGGCTTTTTCCCAGCAATGGGGGATGACAGTTGCAGTTTGACACCCCTTTGACAAGAAAAGAAATACTGTATTTCTTTCCTTTTTTTTTATAAGTTCACACAGGTAGAAAAGAGTTAAGAGTCTGACTACCATCTTATCTGTTTTGAAAACACTGAATTGATACTGCACGGGATTTGGGCAGGTGAACAATGTTCATTTTTAACTCCTCTACCTCTACATGTTAGAAATAGGAAGGGTCTTTCTTAAGCAATGACCTTTACATTTTCCAATCCTTGATGGGTGCCTACGACAGAGAAAGACAATATTCCTTTGTTGTTCCTTATAGAATCTTCCTTTTCGTCTATTCAGAATACCCCATTGCCTTGTGGCATTGTAGAGGGGAATTATACAATATTGCATATGAGGCAAAAAGGTTGGGAATTGTGGGGGACAGCCACCTGATTTAGTGCTCCATTTTCTTCTTAATCATGAAGAATGATGTAATAGCAAATAGAATAGAATAAAAACTTTATTGTCACTTTAAATGTATACTTAAATTGTATACATATACATGGCAAAAAAAATTTTAAATCCGAGTTTACAAGAAGAATGGCTGTTACAGAGTCTAATAGTCCTGCTATAGATTCTTTGAAATCTGGTCCCAGAGGGGAACAGAAACAGACCGTGAAGTGAGTGTATGAGGCTCTCTAACAATACTTCAAGCTCGAAGCTCATAGCACTTATACTCAGTAACCTGAATAATGGGAAGTGAGTTTTCTATAATCTTCTCAGCTGTCCTTACCACTCTCTGTATGGATCTCCTATCTGAGGCACTGCTACCACAACCAAACAATGATGCGGTTTGTTAAAATGCTCTCAGTTGTGCCTCTGTAAAAAGTGGCCAGGACAGAAGGAGAAAGCTGTGCTCTCCTCATCCAAGGCAGGAAATGCAAATGCTGGTTTGCACACTTCACCAAAGATAACATATGAAGACACCAAGTCAGATTGTTAGGACAAAGGTGTTGGGACCTGAAATATAGTGATTATTTTATAGGGATGCCAAATAAGATTAAATACAGATTGTACAAAAACTTTGTGAAAAATAAGTCTCTTATCATTTTGAATTGAATTTTGATTATTTTCCAATTATTGTAAAACATAACAATGGGCAATATGTGACCCTTGTAGAGCTGAAGATTATCCAACTCAATTTAACATTTCATTGCCATTCATCCACACAATGCTTCGTCGCATATGGAGTGAGGACAGCAAAATTTGTAACTGAGAAATTAGCTTTTTATTTAAAATTGTGTTGATCAGCTTTCAGTTCAATATTTTTCAGATGGCATATAAGTTATAAAATCCAAAGATAAATGATATCTTTGTCCATTTAAAACAGCTTGAAGGCCTGCATTTATTAAAAAGTCTCATTAAGCCTTACCCCCTGTGCTGTCCTCAAGGGACATACATCCAGCATCCTCACACTCACCAGTGGAATGAGAAAGACCCTGAAATGCATTTTGGCTAACTAAATGAAGATATATATGCATAGAAACCATTCCATCCAAATTTAAAATTGCTTAAACCCACCAATATCTAAACTGTCATACTGTACATAGTTGAATTCACCAGAAATGAAAATATATCATTTCAGACTGTGACCTATTTTTTTAAAATTTCCAATCTAAACTTGTCATTACCATTTTCATCACATTTCTTTTAATAGAAAAGCAATAAAAACAGCAATGTCATTACAATAATGTATAACTAGGGCGATGTTATTCAACATACTGTATATTAAATAGCAAATTCATTATTCACAGTCCTATAGGAATTACCTCCTCTTGACAGGCATGGCAGACAACAGATTGTGTAAAATTGTATGTAATAAGCAGCCTCCAAATGCAATTCCCTTGATCTGCAAATATTTACCTATATGAGTTTAACTAACTTAGTATTTGCATACCCATGCTTGGTCTTAGTAAAACTTTAATGGGAGAAACTTTCTTTGTCTGACAAGTATGAATAGATAAGCAGATATGCACCTAAAAGGGTAAGCAACAGAATCTAAGGGTAGTGATGACAGTCCTATTCTTCCTTCTCAAAAGAGTAGAAGGAAAGAGGAATTTATGGTGTAGCAAATTTACTCATCGCTGAGTTACATAACACATTATTTTCCTGTCTACTCTAATAAAACCCATGGCTTTTGTGAAACTTTTCAGATTTTATCCACTTGTCTTAATCAGCAATTGAAACAATGCAGAACTGTGTACATTGAACTCAGTGACCATGTATAACTGTGATTGTCTCCTTTCACAGCTTATTACCCTTGTATTCTTTCCTCTCTTTCTTTGAATTGTTGGCAATATCCAAATAATCCAAAAATGAAAAATGTCTGGGTGGCTGTCAGTAAAAATAAAATGGCCTAAAAATGACTAAAACCTTTAGTGAATAATATGTAGCAATATATGAATTGAAATACTGGGATTCTGTGCACTACGATCCCAACTTTAACAAAGCCTTAGGAACAATAAAGTACAAAATGGGATGAATGCAGCAGAATTCACAGTGGTATTAAGATCCTTGCTTCTGTCTTGCTTAAGCGTGCACGGACATTTTTTTTTTAAGCTTATGTTTCCTTGCAAATGTTATGTACATAGATGGTATTATTTATCAATGAAAACCCCAAAAGTATATTTTAAGTTTAAATCAACTACCCATTCATATATGGGTTTTTTTGGCAGCTCTGTAGCAATGGTGTTAAATAGGCTAGACTGGAAAGTCAAATAACTTCCTGGAAAATGATCACTTTTGCACTCAGTGCCAAGAGAACTATATGGATATATTTATGTAGTTATCAGGATAAGAGGTCAATTTAAGGGCATCTTTATCTTGATTTTTACAACTTTTATTGGAGATGTCTGGAATTGAATCAGAGATTTTTGTATCCTTAAGATTCATTGCTCGATCATGGAGCTTTTTTCAAGTAGTAACTTTTTTCAAGTAACTTTTTCAAGTTACTCCAAATAGAGTAACAGGTTGGAAGGTTTTCTGCTCCAATGCAATTGACAGATGAACATTTTTATTTATGTTGCAATTTAATGCATATTTTCATAGTAATAGAACTTGCTGCATTGGGAAGCACTTATGTTGAAATCGGTATGAACATCAGAACTTACTCATAAATGCCATTCCTTATTCTACTTGTTTACATTCTGTAACATTTAAAGATATGAAATGGTCCATTGGGACTATGATTGTAGATAACTGAAGAGAATGATATAACTTTTTCTTTTCTTAAGCTATGACGTATGCTTAATAAATTGGTCAGAGTTGCAACTCTTGAAATCTTGATTATACTGACAAATTATAATGGTGGAATGATCTTTGAAATAGTTTTCTCTGCATCATTTGATGAACAGGAACTCTGTACAAATGTAGACTGGAAGAGAAGGACATCTGAGGTTACTGCTGGTTTTCCCTTTTGAACATAAAATATTAGAAGCCACTGTTTATCTCTTTATTTCTCTGCAGGACTCAGGCCATAACTTACATGTCCGAACAAAGCAGCTGGCAGGAAAAGAAAAGGGCATCCAGCATTCCAGCAGACTGTTTTCTTCTCAAACCAAGAAAATAGTTTCTGGCACTAACTAGATTGTAGATGTTATTATAGAAAGTGTTTGGCGCCACGAAATACAAAACTTCTGCATTATCTGCCATTAAAAACTCAATGTTCTTCTTGTAAAAAAATAGAAAAGATGTCTAAGTCAATAGCCCGTCCTAATTTATCCAGCATCTATCTCCATAAAGGAGCGAAAAGATGGCATTGAGTAGCCGTGTTTGTCCATGATAATTTAGTTATATAGATGTAAATTCCTGTCATCATATGGATATTAATGACCTGTGTTCCAAAGGTGCTTTTCAAAAGGCAACTGAACTTTCTTGGTATTTTTTTTCCCTTGAAAACGTTTCACTTCTCATCTATGAAGCTTCTTCAGTTCTCGCTAAATAATTGGTTGTTAACTCTCTGAGAGTCCTTAAGGCCACTTAGGCGTGTATCTGCACCCTCGGGGTTACCTGAATTGGGTGCAAATGGAAGTGAAACCTTTTTTGGGATTGCTGAAAGGACTGTGTTGTAGACAGGAAATATGTTTTCTATCCCATCACCAACACCACTCTGTTGAGAGAAGGCTGTTCAATTTTAATACAGATGGCCTCTTTGACTCATTTTTAGAGGTCGTCAGAGTGGACCACTGGTTTGAAAGAGGCTATAAAAATTGAATAGCCTAACACCATCTGTCTCCTGTCTACAACAGTCTTTTCAGCAGTCCCAAAAAAATTCCACTCCTATTTACTTTCCAATTCAGGTGACCCCGAGAGTACAGATAAGTTCCAAGTGGCTCTCAGAGAGCTAAGGACTGATCTTCAGGGTGCTAACATCCAGATGACTGCTAAGGAATGATTCCCCACCATTCAGCCAGAACCAAGGGTGGGATTTAGCCGGTTCAGACCAGTTTGGGCAATTGGATATTAAACTTACATCTGGTTAACCGAACTGGTAGTTGAACCGACTGGCTGGCTCTGCCCAACTCTCCCCTCCCCTCCCTGGAGTCTCTGTGTGGCCCGTTTTAGATGCAGGTAAATGCAGGGTCCACGTGGAGGCTCTGGGCCTGTTTCCGGCTTCCAGAGGACCTCCAAACACAGAGGGAGGCTGTTTTTAACCTCCCTAGAGGCTCAAGGGAAGCCTCCGGACACTGGGGAAGGCGAAAAACAGCCCTCCTAGAAGTTCCAGTAGGCCACGCCCACCATGGTCATGCCCACCCAGCATCCGGGCAGCAAACCAGTTGCTGGGATTTTTGAATCCCAATCCTGGCCAGAACTAAACAAATGTCTTGATGAGAAGTGAAACATTTTCAAGGTAAAAAACAAACCAATTAAGAAAATCCAGTTGCCTTTTGAAAAGCATCTTTGGGACACCTATGACCTTGATGACTGAGAATCTCCATAGACATTAGTGACCTGTGCACTTCTGGTACAGATACTAACAGTGGAATATCTAGCTTCCCCTTCTGCCCCTTTTTCCTCTAAGGTTACTTTTTCTTTGAAAACTCTTCAACTTTCCTTAAAATAGGGAACAGCTTAACTATAGGTCTATTCCCCATAAATGAAAATCATCAGGCACTCTCTTTTAATAGAGGGATATTTTTAGATATACATAAAGCTTGCAGAAGGAGTCTATGTCATAATAACAAGAAAGTACTCTCAGAATGAAGATTGTCTTCTGCTCAGTAGTTTTTGAGAATTTATCCTCAACAGCTCATCAATTTAGGGAAGTTGTACCCATCAATGACCGAAGTCATTCAGTTTCCATCTTGTAGAATTGTTCTTGTTTGTTTTCAAATTTCAGTCTTCTGTTATTTAAAATGTGGTTAGTCAGTTTTAGTCTTTCATTGAGCTGTCCTCATTCTTGAAATGTACATGAGCTTAGACTATGTAGTATCATCCAAAATTGCTATAACCCTTTGGAAATATGGACTATATACCTAAATAAAAAAAATATTTTCCTTCACATTGAGTGAATGTAACTGGACATCTGGGGAGGTTGCAGAATGGGAAATTTAGAAGGTGGCTCTGGATTGAAGGGGCTATTTTAAACGGACATTTAAATACCGTATTCAGAAAAACACTGGACTATTTCAAGTTGCAGGTTCAGAAAGGATGCGGTTAGGGAATGAAGTGTGTAATTTTATAGATACCAGATAACAATAGTAAAGAAGCTAAGAGAAGACTAGAGGGAGAAGAGCAACACTTGTGGTTACAGAAAGAAAAAATTCAACAGTGTTTGTTAGTTTCCTGCTTTCTTCTGCCTTAACAGTCTGTTTTGAAATGAGTTTGTGGGCGGTAAATTCTGAGGGCAAAGCAGGGCAGAAAACACCGGGCCAAGGTTTTTTTTCTTTGCATTCTCGATGTCATGTTTAAAGTCCATAATGACACACGCAGAAGTATCTCATTTATTAATTTAGGATTACACCAAGAAATCTTTGAAAAAAAGTAAACAAAAACAAACCCCAGAGGTTATCTCCTTGCCTTTTTGAAAAGCGCAAGCACCTCTCTGAGGATGTTGCAGTTAAAAAAAAAAAAAAGCATTCTAAATTTAATCGGTTTATAAGGTCTGATGAGATCAAAAGAGGGCTGGGAGAATCCCGGAGGAGAGAGAGAGAGGGGGGGGGGGAAACATTCTTTGCTTAAACTCTCCGCCTTTCCAACGAATACACCAAAAGAGGGAGGAAAACTGGGATTAGGAAGTCTTGCTAAATAAAACTCAACAGTTTGCAGCCCAGCCTCTTGCGCTCGTTTTTCGGGGGCCGCGTGCCGCGCCGAGCAACTCTTTCCACCCCGCCCCCAGCCACGAGGTGCTTTCCAGCCCAGCTGCCTCAGGGGGAGCGCGCAGCGTTGAGTCAAAGCCGTTTGGAGCCTGCATGAAATATTGGCGGCAATTGTGCTTACTCATAAGTAGTAGCCTTTTATCTCCTCCTCCCCCCTCCCCCCCTTTTTTTTTTTTCCCTTTTTCTTTTTCTATGCCGTGTCATTTGTGTTCCAACAGGGGTGTGACTTCAAATTCTGCTCTCCTCCCTGTTTAGGTCCCTCATTACTTCAGGCGCGTTTCATATTGGAATAGAAGTGGGAGCAAAACTTAAGACGCCGGCTTTCTGGACAGATTTGTGCGAGCTGCGAGAGGAAACTCCTCCGTCCTTGGGTACAAGATCTGGAAGCGGGAGCAATGGCCAAGTTCTGGTTGTGTGCAGCCGTTGGATTTTACGTGTTGCTGCAGCTTTGCGCAGCCCGAATGGGTAAGTGGCGGCTGAATGGGAAATCGTATCAGGATCTGAGCTGAGTTAGAGGAAAATGGTTTATTAGGAGATGAAGACTTCTCCTTCTTGCCAGTGCCTCGAGTGTTAACACTGTTTAATCCCAGTGGCGTTTTACTGTTGGTTTATCCATGTGCGGTTTTTTCCCCCTTTGGAGAGCTGAGGCGGTTGTTGGGCGCCAGTACAGAGACGTCTGAAAAGTTAGCCCTGAATGAGAGAAATGCTGATCGGTAAAGTGAACGGTAAAGTTTGGCAGAAGTTTTTTGCGCATCTGGTGCTCATTCAGCAGTGGCTAAGGCACTTATGGATTCATTTTCCTTCCCTTCGTTGTGTAAAGCAGATAGGGGAGGGAGAAAGGGAGGGAGAGAGAGAGCGAGTGCAAACCCTCCTGGCTTGGATTTAGGGTCTCTGCAGTGATGGGAAGCCAATTGTTCCCATAGGAGATGCAGGAAGCATTGTACCTCCAACGTAATGAAAACTGAACAGTGTTCGTTTCTTTTCAAACGAGACTGCTGCGACCTGGAAGCAGATTTTTAAGCCCAGTTAGCAGGAAAAGAGTAGCTTTTTTCAACTTCATCCTACTTTCTCTAGTACCCTCCCTTCGTCCTTTCTAGTTGTTCCGTGAATAATAAAATGAAATGCTTGTTTGTGAATGAAAGTAGTTTATGTGTTTTTAAAAATCACATGCCCCAAATGTCAAAATGCTCTTAAAGTTTGATGTGATACAGAGCCATAAATAGTTGCAGTGAAATAACTGTGCCTTTAACAGAGACTCATTGTTAATAGTAATTGCCCTGAGCTGTTTTGAAGGGAATCTATTATCCTTTCACCCTTATTTCTTCTCCCCTTACTCAGCACCCTATACCTGTTCCTGGAGGCTGACAAAACACTTTTAACAACTGTGGCCTCCTCAATACCTTTATATTATTTGAACTTGAAGAAATGAATTAGGGAATAGTTGCTTGGCTGATTTGTAAATGGGTGTGTGTCAAACTGCACATTTTTCAATAAATTTTGGAATCAAGATAAAATATCCAGGAAAGCATGCACAAATATTTCTCTAATGATTGTTATGAATTTAATTAAATACTCTATGAGTTTAATTAAAATAAATTCAAGGTGTTGAGTATGTCTTTTTAAGGTGGTGGAAAGTAATCCTTATCCCTTTGAGATATTAAGTTTTACAATACATGTAACATATTCATGTGCACAAGTAACATAACATATTTTCAGTTTACTATTCACTCTCAACTAATACCTTATTTTATGAACTGTCAAATCTTTGATTCATAATAACAGCTTGCTATTAGTCTTGGTGCAACCTTTTGTAAGAAAGATAGAAGGGCAGCCCCGTCCTCCATGTATATATGCCATTCCTTGTTAAGGTTAAGGGAGAAAAAGAGATTTCATGTACATCCTAAGTAACTTTATATAATGTTTTAAGATGGTAGGCAGTGCAGTATATTCCAGGTGAGTTTTGTGGGCGGAAATAACTGCAACTATGGATTATCCCTTTCCTATGTTCTGAGATGGCAATAGTTTAGGCAATAGAAATAGGGAATAGAATCCCTTCACTGGGAAGGGCTGGTAAGGCTGAATAAAGTATATAGTATCATGATTTGTGATAAACATGTTCATTGACTAGTGAATAGTTTTGTAGGTTTCGAAACCCGACAAAACTTTATATTCAGATGCCAAAGTAGTACCAGAAATTCTTGTATAACAGATGCAAGGCATGCCTCTCCCAAGCCACTTTCAACCTAGTGGGAAGTAAGTTAAAGGATTTACCAGAGGATAGATGACATTTTCTTAGCATTTATATTGCTTCCCTAATCGGCACACTAATGGTTTATAGAATTTTAATCTTGATATTGTTGTTATGGGCCAATAAAACTTCACTATGAAATCTTGCTTACCCAGGAAACTTTACTAAGCATCCTTGGGCACATTACTTTCTTTAAATTTAATCTAGATTCTATGCTATAGGAGGCTGTTGTGGAATTAACACCCCCATGCTTACATGTGTTATCCTAAAATGAGTGGATTATGATGTGACAATCATAATGTAAAAAAAAACTACAAACATTTATATATTCAGATCAGAATTTTATAAGTATTTGAAGATACCAGTGATTGCAAAGTTCTTGCCATCTTAGAGGATAATCGCTATATGATGTAGGAATTGTACAAATTTCAGAAAGTCAGTCTAGTAAAATATAGCCACAGGGATCAATTTTTCCAGTTCTCCATTCTCAGTATTCTTTGGAACATGTGTTTCATTCATGTGTTGAATTGAATTCACGTCCATGTATAATGGTGAATCTCCAATACTTAACTCATTTAATATTTTTTCTGGTAAGCTATTTTAGTTGACAGATTGAAGTTAAGGTCCGTGAATGTTGAGTATGGGCATAACATGTTTCTTAGCTTCTCTTTTTTCACTTTATTTCTGTATGAGGTTATGTCTTTCATTTCCTGAAACGTTTGATGTGTTTGAGCCAGAACTCAACAAAGCTTACTTTTAGATTTTCCTTTAGATTCTATGTACAATTACTTGATCCACTTTGTACTGTTAGCTTATAACTTAAGGTCTTTCACAGCTTGGGACAGGGTATCTAACGGAGATAGATAGATGATAGATAGCTAGATGGATGGAGAGAGAGAGAGAGAGAGAGAGAGAGAGAGATGCACTACCAAGCTCTTATTCTGAAACATTTCTGTGGATTAACCCATTATGTGACAATGATAGATAACTAAAGGCAAAGAGACTTTCTGGTGATATTAGTGCACTTACAAAGCTCTTTCTCCAGAGCAATTCCTCTCAATCATATCCTATTATTTTAAACCAGAAGATCTACTTTTATTCCTCCTTCAGTACATAGTCAGTTTTTTGTTTTGTGGTTGTTTTTCTGCCTCTTTTATATGTTTTTGGGCAGCTTTAACATGTTCTTTGTATTTTGATCTTATTTTTATGCCTTGTCCCAAAGAAATTTGACCATAACTGAGAGAATTAAAAGACTCAGTACCCTCTAGAAAAGAAAGTGCTGATCAGCAAAGGAGCTAGTCTCCTCAATTAGCTTCCGAAATTTTACCTCAATATGCAGAGCTACTTAACTTAATGTACGACTTGTATGTATTGTAGTTGTATTTCTATTATAGATAAAGTTGAAATCAGATGAAATCAGAGGGCCTGACAGAGGTAGAAGAAGTGAGAAAATCTAGTCCAATTTGTGCTCAGTGAACAATAGGTAATGAGGAAGCCCCTTCAGCATCTTCAACAGATATCTGAGGATAGTTTGCAAAGTAGAATTTGTCAGTTTCCATGGCATTTTGTCAATTACATTTCACAGATTTCAGAAATTTTTGTTATGTTTAACCAGAGTGTATTCTTGCAATTTCTACCTATTGTTTTGAGCTCTGTTTTAGGAACAATAGAGCAATTACATTGCATCTTTTGCATGTCATGTTTTTAGTTATATAAATACAATTATTAACCTTTTTCTGGCATTCAACTGGATACATTAAGACTTGAAACAGATTTGACCTCCAAGTGTTTTAAAGCAGGCTTCAAAACATTTATAAGCAGATGTAAGCACACCTCTTCTTCAGACTTTATGGCTGAATGTATGCAGTTTGCAGAGCTGCCTTCATGGCACCATTTTACAAGCCTTCACGTGTTCAAGGTATAATCCAGCAGGCTAAACTTTTTCAAGTGTTTCGGTTAGAACTTGTTATCTAGCCCCCACACCTTCCTGGTTGCTTTTCTGTGATGTGCTTCAGTATGTTTCTTGAAACATGTTGTCCAAGCTGAGCTTTTTATTTTTTCAAAAAATAAGTGTGAAAGTATACTGAAATGCAATGTTTTTAATTTTATTTCAGTTGAATATTATTTTGGTTTTGGCCTACCTTCTCAGAATCCTAAGAAACTGAATACAGCTCAAGTCCAAAGGCAGTGTTACAGGAGTTAACTGTGGGTTCCGAAACAGAAGGGGGGATACATGTTTCTGAAGCAGAATCAAGAAATACGAGAAAAACATGGGTAGTTAATGAAGAAATGGTAAAGATCCTCAGAGAACAATGTAACATAAACTTGGTTACTTATGAATGTCCATAAACAAAAAAGTGTAATATGCAAAAAATTTGAAAAAGAAAAAATGGAAAAGAGAGAATAGCAGAATAAAATATATTATCACCACACTTTATCAGTAAAATACATAGCGTACACAAGCATAGAAATCCAGATCAGATACAGCTGTTCCAGAGTTGAATAACAGCAGAAGAAAAATACTTGACAGACATTTTAGAAATTTAAAATACTAGGCTTATGAATCCAATATAATGAATAAATGAGAAGGGTTAATGTCCCCATTATAAAGGAATAGAGATCCAATAGTCATTCTGAACAGTTGCAAAGGATATTTCAAGGTCAGAGCCATTTGAATACTGATTTAAATGAAAAGGAAAATTAGAATATGTTCCATTCTATAAGACAGTTATAAACCTCAGATTCAAACATTCTCCTCCATGCTGCATCGATAGCCCAGGATGGGTTGACTCCTTCCTATGATGTCATTTAGCTGAGTCTGCACTAAGATATAAAAGCCACCCCCCAGAAGAGACCCCAGCTTTTGATTTAGCTCCTTTCAGTCAGTAGCTGTGTCTCTGAAAGCTTCTGTTAAATAGTATTCACCAGCGATCTTCAGTACCGTTTTTCCTCATTTCAAGCAGCTCCCAGGATCTGGGCAGCTGCTCTTCCAGGAGAGCAGGGCTCTCTCTCTCTCTCCCCTGCAACATTGGGAGCAGCGTTGCCAGAGCGCTGTTCAGGCAAGTTGGACAACATCTGCAGACCTTCTCCACACCTGTAGTTTGAGTGGTCGTAAAAAGCAATCAGCAAACCGATAACAGCTTCAGCCAGCTGAGGTTCTGTAGATAGCACTCACTAGTGATCATCAGTACCTTTTTTTCCTCACTTCAGCAGCTCCCAGGATGTGGGCAGCTGCTCTTCCAGGAGAGCAGGCTTTCTCTCCTGCAGCGTTGGGAGCAGCATTGTCAGAGTGCTGTTCAAGCAAATTGGGCAGCGTTTGTAGACTTCCCCCACACCTGTGGTTTGAGCGGTCGTAAAAAGCGATCTGCAAACCGATACCAGCGTCAGCCAGCTGATCGTGTGGCCAGCGGCTGCCCTTTGCTGATTTCACTGGGGGTTCTTTATAGCCTAAGGGGAGATTCTTCAATCTCAGGGCCTGTTTCCCATAGTCAGTGGCCATCTTGGATTGAAGTCTTCCACCACGAGGTGAGCGGCCATTTTGTAAGCCTGGGGACCAATTTATCCCCTAAGGGGCTTAATACCAAAAATTTACAAACAGTTTCTTTCCATCGTAAGAACCTTTATTCTTCAAATGGAACAAGATAAGGGTCAGGCAAAGTCCCCCCCCCCCCCCCAGTGGAACAGTCTCTTAAACCCAATAAGAGAAAAAGTCATAGGCAACGCAGCCAATCAGTCCAGAGGGAGGTGGCTGCTAAAATGAGAGCTAAGGCTCTAGCCCTTATGAAGGCAACTCAGGCTGAGTTGAGAGCAGAAAAGCGCAGACATGCAGCCCTAGAGAGGCAGTTCAACAGAACTATTCAACAGAAGGGAGTGCAACTACAGCATGTTTCAGGTGGGCCCCAGCCAAGCCCTCCCAGGGGAGGAGAAGTTAACTATGCACCTTTCCATCCTCCATCCTGGTCTCCTGAGGCCTTTGCAGTACAATATGATCCTCAGGATCTAAGCAGATCTGGGCCTTATTTCCAACAGGCTTCTGGGCCCTATGCTCCTCCCCCTCCCTCCAGGCCTCTAACCTTTTCTCAGTCTAGGCCTGAAGCCACCTTCACTCCCACAGCAGTGGCCTTCGGCCTCTACCTTTGAGCATAGACCAGGGGATATCCAAGGTGTTGTCTCTTTGGCCATTAGGCAAGGATTGGCTGAAGGCTTCAAGCAAATCCTTCGACCTCTGGAAAGGGTTCAGGCACTTCTTCCTTCTCAATCTATAAGTTCCTTGCCTCATCACCCTGATTTACACAGGTCCCAGGACCTCAGGGTCCATTCTTCTCTACCAGAATGGGAGGAGGTTGATGAGGAGGGAAGGGCTTCACCATCTGAACACAGCTACTCCTCTCATCCAGAACTTGAAGTGGGCGAGATCTTTGACCAAAATATTTCAGAGGGAGATATCCTCTGCATTGGTCTTCAATCCTTCTCTCTTCAGGCCATTACTCAGCAAGGCCTTGGTCACTGCCTACCTGTCGCCGGAGGAAATCGCTCCCGAGCCACAAGAAATTCCCTCTAGCCAGTGAGACTCAGTATTCTCCAAGCCTGTAGTTCATGCAGGGGCTTTGCCTTCTCCCACTTTGTTCATGGACATGGTCAAGAAACAGTGCATTTCCCCTTCGGCAGGTCCTCACCCATCTTCTCTGGATAAGCATTTCTGCAACGTCAGCACAACCCTGGACAATACCCTGGCAGTGCGTCCTGTTGACATTCCGGTTCTGGTCTTGCTCTCATCTACTGGCACTCTCACGTGGGCATGCATAGGGTGGCTGCACCAACACCAGATTAGATTGCCTACATCTGACCTTTGGTCTCACCAAGGCCTTAATAAGATCATTGAAGTGGTAGAATTCACTGCAGATGCCACTCTCAATTCCGCCAAAGTTGCATCTTCAGTAGCAGCAAGAAGACTGTTATGGCTCAGAAATTGGCAGGCGGAGTCACACTGTAAATGGAAGCTGGCTTCAGTTCCATTCGTGGCTGATAAGCTTTTTGGCAATGCTCTGGAACATTATCTCATTGAAACCAAAATCCTCTCTTCCTGTGGGAAGAGAGTTGACTATTGCCCAGCTCCTTATACTGGTAAACAGCCCTTTCGAGAGGGTGGGGGTTGTTCCTTCTGTCACTCTAATCCCTCATTCTCCCCACCCATCAGAGGTTGCCTAGCCTTCTTTGCCTCCAAATGGGAGGAGTCATGGCAGATGCCTGCGTGCTCAGCCCTATTAGGTCAGGATTACAATTGGACTTCCTAATGCCACCCCCCTAAATGTTTTTGATCTGTCTCTCGGGACATTTCAAGGCAAGACCTCATGAATCAGGCCATTCAACTACTTCTTGAAATCCGAGCTATTCAAACCTGTTCCCCCCTCTCAATGGGGACGTGGGCTTACTCTTGCCTTTTCATCATTCCCAAAGCCTTGGGGGTAGTGAACTATCCTGGATCTAAGATTTCTCAACCAATTTGTAAAATACAGGCAATTTAAAATACAGACTCTGCATTCTATTTTAGAGTGCGTTCGGGAGGGCGATATCCTCTCTCCCATTTATCTCACGGAGGCTTCCTCCACATCCCCATTTGGCCTCATCATCGCCAGTTTCTCCGTTTTTGTTACTAGAATACCCATTACCAGAATCGAGCACTTCCCTTCGGCCTTTCATCGGCTTCAAGGGTCTTCACGAAGTTTCTGGCAGCATTGATGGCATCTCTACATTCTGTTCAAGTGAGGATCCAATGCTACTTGGGCAACATTTTGATTCTGTCCTCCTCCATCCATGCAGCCCGTCGGGATCTGCAAATTACCCTGTTATATCTCCAGAGCCACAGATTTTTCCACTCCCATCCATTCCAGTGGTTCCTGCTTCCCTACCAACGGGCAGGAACCAGCCACTCGTCCATCAAGGTTCCGCTCCCTCCACAAATCCAGATATCTCTCTATTGGTGGCAATTAATTCCAGATTAATTCTGTTAATCTGGAAGGGACTCCTTTTAGGGTCCCAGACAGGCTAGTGATAACCACCGATGCCTCCTGAGATGGGATTCCCATATGCAGGACCAGATAGCTCAGGACCTTGGTCCAGGCCCTTCCCATAAATTGGCTAGAGCTCAGAGCCATTTTTCTAGCTCTTAAGCATTTCAGGCATTTCAGGCACTCAGTGACCGGCTCTCATGTTCTAGTCCTTATGGACAACATGGCCGCCATGGCTCATGTCAACCGGCAAAGGGGGATGAGGTCCAGAGCCCTCATGGGAGAGGCTCTACAGTTGGGGTTATGGGCAGAGAAACACCTGTTGTCGATCTCGGCGGACCACTTCTCCAGGATCAACAACTCCCAGGCCGACTGGCTCAGCTGGTCGACCAGGCAGAATGGTCCATTCCTCCGTTTCTATTCAGGTCCTTTCTCTCAGATTCGGAATACTGGAGGTGGATCTCTTCTCCACTCCTCAAATTGCCCAGGTCACCAGATTCTTCACCAGGTTTCCTTGCCAGGGAGCGGAGGGGACCAATGCCCTTCAGTGCAGATGGCCCAAAGGTCTCCTCTATGCCTTTCTCCCGCTCCCCATCATTCCGGCAGTAATTCGGAAGATGTTAGAGGAATGAGCGGAATTCCTCCTCCTGGCACCCTATTGGCGCCTTGGTTTGCAGACCTGGTCAACCTATCGGTGGCTTCTCTTTGGAGGATCCCAACCCATCTAATCTCCCCTCATCAGGGGATTCTGCTCCACCCGGAGCCCCAGTGGCTCAAGCTGACCATGTGGCACTTGAGCAGCAGCAGCTAGAGGTGGCTGATGTTCCTGGCATCTAGCAAACCTTCCACAAGGCGCATCTATGATGCCACCTGGAAGGTCCTTTCCTGATGGTGCCTTAGGGAGGGTCTCTCCTGCATTAGCCCAGTTGGCAGAGGTTCTTAGATTCCTTCAGCATGATCTGGAGAAAGGTTTGGCCCCCAACACCTTACTCAGGCAGGTTGAGGCCCTCTCCTTGGTTCTTTCATGGGGTTCACTTCCTTCCTTATCCCATCACATTTCAGTCAGGAGGTTTTTGAAAGGGATTTCCAACCTGCACCCACCGGTGGTTCACAGGTATCCTTCCTGGGATCTTCATGTGGCCCTTAATGCCCTTACAAAGCCCCCCTTTGAACCCCTTAGAACATTGTCTTTCCGTTTCCTGTCTCTGAAGGTAGTGTTCCCATTTCCATCACTTCAGCCAGGTGGGTATCCAAGCTCGCTGCTCTTTCCATCAGACAGGACCTTTTCTCCTTTCATGATGATAGGGTTGTCCTCAGTCTGGACCCCTCACTCATTCCAAGGGTTCACACCTGTTCCACAGGTCCCAGGACATTATGTTGCCTGGCTTCTTCCCCCTCCCGCACCATGACTTAGAGCAGCAGTGGCACATGCTAGACATAGATAGGGCTCTTAGAATATCAATTAAGTGCACTTCCTCCTTCAGGAAGTCGGAAGCCATTTTGTTTCCTTTTCCCTTCTCACTTGGGACACAAGGTCTCTTCTACTACTATTAGTAGGTGAGTCAGATCTTGCATTGAGCAGGCCTACAAAGCTGCGGCCCTTCCGGTTCCTCGAGGTCTGATGGCGCACTCTACCAGAAACATGGCCACTTCGGCTGCCTGGGCGACCCAGGCACCCTTGGAGTAGATCTGTCGTGTGGCCACGTGAACATCTCCGTCTCCTTTCAGAAGTTACTACCATCTGGATGTCATTGCCTCGGCAAGTGCAACTTTCGCAGACGGGTGCTTCAACAAGTGTTCAACAGTCAGTGTGATGAGTCAGATGAGGACCCGCCCGTGGACATGCAAGCTTTGGTATGTCCCATCCGGGGCTCTCGATGAAGCATGGAGGAGAATGGGCATTGGTAGAAGTTACCCTGAACACCCTTTCTGTCTATGCTGCGAAAGAGCCCAGCCCCTCCCTTGATTCATCCGGAGAGGTTAAGTCATATTTCTATATTCATTTGTGCTTTCAGAGACACCTTTCAGTCTGGTCAAGTATCTTCTGGGGGCTGGCTTTTATATCTTAGTGCAGACTCAGCTAAATGACGTCATAGGAAGGAGTCAACCCATCCTGGGCTCTCTTGCAGCATAGACAGAAAGGGCGTTCAGGGTAACTTCTATCAACGCCCATTTAATCAATTTATCTTTTGACTCAGTTCTAACAAAACAATATACGCTTAAATTATAGTATTTGGGTTTTTTGTCCCCATTTCTGAATATATTTCATGAATCACATCAAAATATGATAAAGTGAACAAATTTGGAGATTTCAAATCTCTTAGTCATTAACATTTGTCTTGTTCTTTAATGAGTTCTATCTAGTTCAATAAAGAATGTAGCAAAAAAAGTATTTGCTTGACGTTGGAAAACAATATATTGTCAGGATATATCAGCTATATGAGATATTTTGAATACCAAGTATTATAGTAACTGGAAAACATAAAAGGGGGTATGGTTTAGAGCAGGGGTGTCAAACTTGCGGCCCATGGACCGGATGCATCATGCTAGCTATGTCTACCCCTGGTTTAGTGAAGGAGGAAAAAGTCGTAATACGTAATGTGATGACAAAGTGATGCTGCGAGTTTGACACCCCTGGTTTAGAAGGATGAATTGTAACATAATTCTGAAATATGTGAGGATATTGTTTTTACTAAGCTCAATTTATTTCCAATAGATTCATTTTTTGACATTTTGATTATACCCTACTATATCCAGAATTCAGTAGAAGACAAACATTTTCAAAGTTACAGCTCGTGCAAAGAATGTAATAGCAGGTTTAAACATAGGTTTCACAGTTTATAAATACACATACATTTGAATGATTTTCCATTCTGAAATATAATTTCTTAAGCATCATTCTGTAATATTTCTTGTCTCAGATTTTTCTATCTTGAAGGAGGTGTGACAAAGTTTGCTGTACTTCTCATGGAACTTTTTCTATGTGGTAATTTTTAGTTATAAAGGTAGTCTAAATACCTTTTAAAACCAAAGATGCAGATAGGAAATTAAAATAGCATGCAACAAGGCATTTATATCTAAACAAATACAAATTACATCTACTCTTTAATTTCATCTGTTTCAAAAGGAAAACATTGAGAAGCAGAGAAGAAATTTAAGCATTCATTTAAAACATAATACAGTTGTACATGCTTTAAAAGAAGTGCTGGCCTATTTTTAGGCTTTTTCATGTGCCTTAAAAAATGAGAGATTGCATAAAGATTTGCACCAATTCCTGAGGGACCTCACAAAGCAGAGTCTAGGGTCAGACCTCTTGTTCTCAATCAACAATGACTGTAAATGGCCTTGAAAAAAGGGAGACAAACCAGGACAACACTGTGCCTCCAACTCCAGTTCCCAAAGTTGTTCCAGGATACCATGATCAATGGTATAGAAAGTCATTGAGAAATCCATTAGAATAAGGATGAACACCCCCCCCCCCCACATCCTTTTCACCAGAGATCATCAAAATCAATGCCATTTATTTCTATTTCATATCCAGACCTGAATCCCAACTGAAAGGAATCCAGATAATATGCTTTTTCAGGATCTTTTGGAGCTGCAGCACAACCACCTTCCCAACATCCTTTCCCAGAAAGGGAAGATTAGAGATAGGAAGTAAACTGTCTGTCAGAGTGGGAATGGTTTCTTAAGAAGTGGGCAAACATCATCTCTCAGGAAGCTTTTATAAGCTTGGGGGAATGCAGAACTAAAACATGTGGCTGAGTTCATATTCTCTAGGATCCTGTCCATTTCATGAGGACCAACAGAGACAAACCATTCCCAAATGAATGGGAAAACATTTGTCCCAGGTATCTCTACCAGACCAATGGCTCCACTGACATCCAGCTGTTTGAATTGGCATAACACTGATGATGGACAGTATCCTTCAGTCACTGCATCTGAAATCTAGCTGGAGACTGTAGTCGGGTGACACACAGCTCTTTCTCCCAATACTTGAGTGTTCTTCCCTTCATCTGCCTTGTCTTGAGAGTCATCACTGAGACAATTACCTGTAATATCCAAAGCAATATGTTAACTAAATATAATTAACGTATATATAAACAAAGAAAAGCAAAAGGAGAAATTATGTCATTTGAAATGTTTGTCAAATTTACACTATCACCCTTATAACTGATGGCAAACCTATGGCATGTGTGCCACAGGTGGCATGCAGAGCCATTTGTGTCGGCATGCGAGCTGCAGGCAAACTTACCTCACTGCGTATGTGCATGCATCACAGCTGATTTTCTGCTGGTTTGAAGCCTTTTTCCGCCTCCCAAAAGCTTGAGGAAGGCTTCTGCAGGTTTCTGCAAGTTTTGTAGGCCGAAAACTAGCCCCGTTTCATCACGGTATTTTCGGAAAAACAGGAAGTGATGAACGGGGCTAGTTTTCGGCCTGCAAAGCTCTCAAAACCTTTCCTCAAGCCTTTGAGAGGCTGAAAAAAGGCCTCAAACCGGCTGAAAATCAGCCGTGAGGTGCAGGCAAGGGGGCGGTGGGTGGGTGGGATTGCACACGCATGCATAGGGTGCATGGGGGCATGCATTGCCTTCTGGATGCTGGCATGCGAGTGTGCCAGTGTGCGCACAATTTTTGGCACAGGAACCCAAAAAGGTTAGCCACCACTGCTCTATAACAATAGAAGTTTTTAAACTATCTTTAAAATCAGCCTATAAATAGTCTTCAATTTACAACCATTCATTTAATGACTGTTTGAAGTTACAATAGCACTGAAAAAGTGACTTATTTTTCACATAACGATTGCAGCATCCCCATAGTCACATAATCAACATTCAGATCAGAGGTGGTATTCAGCAGATTCTGACCAGTTCTGGAGAACTGGTAGCGGAAATTTTGAGTAGTTCAGAGAACTGGCAAATACCACTTCTGACTGGCCCTGCCCCCATCTATTCTCTGCCTCCCGAGCCCCTGCTGATTGGCTGGGTATTCTGTGGTTGCCCTGCACCGGAGAACAGAGCTGGAAAGCAGGTTAGTGGGATGGAGAGAGAATGAGAGTTTGCAGTAACCTTGCCTCAGGAGTGAGGTGGGAATGGAGAGTTTACAGTATCCTTCTCCTGCCACACCCACCAAGTCACACCAACAGAACTGGTAGCAAATATAATTTGAATCCCATCATTGATTCAGATGCATGGCAACTGGTATTTTTGTGACCGAGGCTTATGTGATCACCTTTTTTCACCTTCTGACAAGCAAACTCAATGGGGAAGCCAGATTCATCTAACAACCATGTTACTAAGTTAACTACAGTGATTCACTTAACAACTGTGGCAAGAAAGATAATAAAATGGGGCAATATTCACTAAACTGTCTTGCCTAGCAATAGAAATTTTGGGCTCAATTATGGTCATAAGTCAAGGGCAACCTGTGTGTATTTAGCAATATTAGCCTTATCTGAATTTAACCAGTGGTGAAACAATTTAGGGTAATCTGCTTTCTCAGGTCAGATCAAAACTGGCTTTTTAACCTAAGCTCATAAAAGACACTCTTCATCATTACTACCTGCGCTACTACCTATGACAGTCTATTTTATCAAACCAGGATATTTTCCTGTTCCAGTATTAAGCAGAACTTTTGTCTTAGAAAATTCTTTATTCAGTTAATCACCAAATCAAGTAGTAGTAGCTAACCAACTTGAGAATGAGGGGGTATCTAAAACAAGGGTCTCCAACCCTTTGGGCCACAGCCTACTACCAGGCCTTGAACAGTTTGGAACTGGGCTGTAGAAATAATGGGTTAGCGTGTGCGGCCTGTGCCCTGCGCTCATGGGGGACCTTCCCTCCCCCTTCTGCAAAGCCGGAAAGCTTGGGGAATTCTGATTTAGAAGTTCTAGAACTTCAGTATTATTGCCAATTAAATAGATACATTGATTCATTTTCAGAAGTTGTGTTCAACTCAAGGAAGTCATTTTCCCTTTATGGATTTGAATTGTTTATTTGAGCATAAACCAGAGATCAAAGAATATTATCATGTCTTTACAAAGGATCCCAGCGAGCATTTTTTTTTTAATTTCACACTTTTTTGTTTTCCTAGCAACCATTACTGGGAGAGATTTTAGCAGTGTAGTGCTAAGTTCGCAGTTTAAAAGGCAATTAGGAAAGTTCAAGGTACTATGGGTTGTTTAGTCATTGGCTCTTAGAAAGATAATGTATTACAGCCTGCAAAATTTCCATAACAGCTTACATCCTCTGCTGTAATAGAACTGTAAAACCACAAAAAAGGTGCGTTGTGTATTTCACAAGTCATATAGACAGACTTAAAATCATATAGATAGACTTAAAATCATTTGTTAAGTGACCATTAGAACCTAAAACAATGTTGAACGAAGGGACTTGTAACCTGTGCCTGAAGTTAAACCATCTGGGGTCAGTCACATAAGCAAAATTCAGGCTGTTGGCAGCCCATCCACACTTAACTGCATGACTGAAGGAGGCCTTCAACTGCTCCCACACAGAGTTCCAGTTCTGCAAAGCAAATATTCTTTGGTGAAATTACCATAAAAATCAGCAAAGGTTCAGCTTTTCCAGTGAAATGCTTAGTGCGTGTGATTTCCACAGCCGAGTAGGACAACACAGATAAGAATGCAACAAATGGGAAGGGCCGGAAGCAGTTTTGCCCAGTGGGAAAATGCCAGAGGCTGGCTCAGGGACCATTATAGGAATTGAATCTGCACTCAAGTGCAGCCTTTTAGGGACAAATGCTCTTCCATTGGGCCATGAGGCAAAGAAGATGGGAGATTTCCCCTTGCTCTGTTTATTCTGGAAAAAAATCCAACAGCAATTGTGAAGAGAGGTGATAAAGCACAAGGAGGGCTGGAATGGCAAAATTAGATTCAATTAGCTCAAGTCCACTGGATTCTTTCATTGCAGTTACTAGGTAATGTAGCTTTCAATATACCAAGGCTCTGGGGCTGCTTACCACCTCACAATGCATGGTGATTGATCAAAAGACCAGAAATGGGGAAACATAGGCAGAGGGAGACAGCTGGAGGCAGTTCTTTACCTTACTGAGGCTTTGAAACTGGGAGAGACTAAACCCAGAATGGCTTGGGTTTGGGTGAGTACTCGCTGAATGGGGTCTATGACAATTTGCCATGGTCAACTCACCACAGCCAAATCGCCATGGCCAACTCACTATGGCCATCTCACCAAGGACAATTTACTGCAAGACAAGAGTTACACTAATATCAAAGAAATTGTGAAATAAAATAATTAAAGAAAGGATGCAAAAGGAGAGAGAGAATGAAATGTGAATGGAAAAAATTAAAATATTTTTATTTATTTTAAATAATTAAATATAATTGTTAAATTGTCAGGCAATGAATTGTCTCACAAAGAGTTGGCCGTAACGAGTTGTCCTCTGCCAAGTTGCTCACAGTGAGTTTGCCACAGAGAGTTGGCTGTGGAAAGTTGTCCCATTCCTGCTGAATGCCCGTGATTCTCAGTTGACAATTGCAATGAGAAGTGCCGAAATAGCTACTGTAAGTCATTATGATCACGTGACATCTTGCTTTACAGCAGCATTGACTTTAGACAGCAGTCCCGTTCTCAATTGTAGTAGTTAGCCAAGGTTACTAGTATTCATTTGCTTAAGCCCCTGTCACACTGCACCAACGGATAGAAAGAGGATGTAAAACGGACAAAAAAGCTTGCCATCTGTTGGTTAACGCGATGTATCCGTTCTGTACTCACTGCCTCCGTTTTGCTTCCTCTCTATCCGTCCAGCATCCGTTTACTGACGTTTCATCCGCTCAGAAAGTTTTGAGCTGCTCAAAACTTTTGAGCGGAAAATGTATCCAATTTGTCCGTTCTGCATCCGCTAGGTATCCACTAGGCATCGGTTCTGCATCCGTTCCGCATCCGCTATATCTGCTAGGCATCCATTCCGCATCCGCTCAACTCGCATCTGCTCGGACGCAGGGAGGAAGCGGAACGGACGCGGAACGGATGCAGAACAGATTCCTAGCGGATGCAGCACGGAAACAAAGCATTTAAAACTGAAAAAATGTTCGCAGAGGGGACCTATCTCAGATATTAAGGATGTCTAGAGGATGTCTAGAGGATGCCTAGAGGATGCAAAGGGACACCTAGGGGAAAACCTATACTGCCTATAAAAAGGGGGAGCAACTCATTTGGATCTTACTTTCAGCCCAGCAGCCCAGCTGTGCAGACCTCTGCAGCGTTCATCTGACTCTTGCTCTTCCACAGCATCCAGTCATGTCCACCGTGGATTGTAACACAGTCCTTTTGGCAGCCACCATCCTTCTGCAACAGTGCGAAGCCATCTACAGGCTGTATGAACTCTACTACGGGAAGAAGAAGAAGAGTTCGGACTGTACAACAAGCTGATGGTGGAGCTCAGGAACGAAGACATTTGTGCATTCCAGAACTTCATGAGGATGCCTCCAGCCATGTTTGACGAAGTTGTGCAGCGGCTGACACCCAGGTTGACCAAGGCAAACACCAACTTCTGGCCCAGCCTGGAACCTGGGCTCAAGGTGGCACTCACTCTGCGCCACCTGGCCTCAGGGACCACCTACAGGAGCATGCAGTACGGCTGGAGGGTGCCACACAACACCATCAGCATTGTGGTCAGAGAAGTGGTGCAGGCCATCATTGAAGAATACATGGAGGAGCTCCTCCAGTGCCGCTCCACTGAAGAAGGATGAAAGAAAGTTTCAGAGCAGTGGTATTAGAGGTGAAACTTCCCCCACACCGTTGGAGCCATAGATGGCAAGCACGTGGCCTGCAAAGCGCCACCCAAGTCGGGGTCCACTTATTTCAACTACAAGGGCTTCTTCAGCATCATCCTCTTCGCCATGGTCAATGCTGACAACAAGTTCATGTACATCGATGCTTCAGGCAACGGCTCATCTTCAGATGCCCAGGTATACAACGCCAGTGACCTCAAGGAGGGGCTGGAATGCAACCTCATTTTGGGCTTCCCAGATGCAGATCCCCTGCCCAACAACACGCAAGATGTGCCCTACTTCATCGTGGGGGATGACGCCTTCTCCCTCAGAAACTACCTCATGAAGCCCTACACCTCCAGACTCCTCACCCGTGAAGAGAGGATCTTCAACTACAGGCTGTCCAGGGCAAGACGGGTGGTGGAGAACGCCTTTGGCATCCTGGCCAACAGGTTCCAGGTACTTCTCACCACCATGCAGCATCGCCCAGAGACTGTGAGGAGGATCGTGGAAGCTTGCTGTATCCTGCATAATCTCATGCGCACCCGCTACCCTGTCTTGCAGAACAGGCTTGTGGACCTCCAACAAGGCAATGGGGACATGGAGCCTGGGGAATGGAGGCAAGGGCGAAACCTGATAGACACTGAGGATGTGCAAGGCCCCAACAGAGCCTCACGTGAAGGGAAGAAGCAGCGCAACCTCCTGAAACACTGGTGCAACTCCCCAGCTGGAGCGGTGGAGTTGCAAGACAGGATGATAGATGATTAATGGATGCTTCCTTCAGCCTGTCTCATCACACGGATGAGATTGGGCCATGTATGTTGGGTGGGCCTACAATGATCAGGGCATTTAATAAAGAGTTCTGTTTATGTTGACATGTTTTGATCAATTATTACATTAGTATTGATAATGAAGGGCCATAGGTGTGGCACCTGGGAGGGTGGACCATACAGTCCCACTATGCTTGCACTGGAGGTTTATCTATCCCACAGCTATTACCCATCCCAAAGGAATCCCTGCTCATTCCACAGGTATCCCTGCCCACCCCACTGCTATCTTAACCCATCCCACAAGGATGCAAAGGCTTAAACCATTTCTAAAAGTTTCCACCAAGACTTTATTAAAAAAAAGAAATGAAGCGAGTGTGTGAATCAAAGATAGACTTTATTGAACAACAAGCTGTAAAATAAAAATGACCCAAGTCAAGTGTCCAAATAAAGTCCACAGGTAGCCAGCCAGCCAGTCTCTGGCACTCCTCTTGGTCACTCGGAGGTGTGCCCAGTCTCAGGGGTGAAGGGTCCAGGTGCTGTGGAGGTGGCTGGTGCTGGAGTGCTGGTCTGAAGTACCATTGGGGTGCCTGGCCCCGAGAGGACAACAGGTGACGGTGTGTTGAGAAAGCTCTCGGACAGCTGGCTCAGCCCCGTGATGTTGAGAGCTCCTTCCTCCATGCCATGTGGTGTCAGCCCCAGTACCGAGGACAGATGTACTGAGGCTGGGCTTGGCTGTGGGGTAGAGGAAGGAGCAGTGTAGTGGGGCTGTCTGGTCTGCAGCTGGGTGAGGACTGGCGGTGGCATCGGTGTCGTGGGTGGCATCGCTGTCGTGGGTGGCATCGGTGGCATCAGTGGAACCGGTGGCAACAGTGTCGCCCAATGACTCTGTGCCTGGACTGGGAAGGGTTGCTGCCTGTGCTGCTGGACCTCCTGGTAGCCGTAGCCCTGGTAGGTGAGGGACTGTGGGAAGCCTTGGAATGGGAGGGACATCACCTGGGGTGGAGGAGCAGACCTGGACTGGGCGGGAGCAGGTTCCTCTGGATCTGGAGAGTTGTGAAGCAGCTCGGTGATCCGGTCCTTCACCACCTGGTACTGGGGTTCCTCCATGTCCCTGAGGGTCTGGTTGACATAGGTGAGGAAGGGCTTGCGGTTGGAGGATGAGGAGTCGGTGTGGACCAGCTGAGAGAGGAGATCTATGCTGGTCCGGATGGTGTCCCTGATCTCCAGCAGGACAGTGTGTCTCTGCCCCTCCTGCTGTCTGACTCTCTGCCTTTCTGTGGAGGTGGAGCTGGGGGGTGGGTGGATGCGGGTATGGCTGTGGTGGACGCGCCGTCTCCTTTCTCCCACTGCACCAGGGAGTCCTCCACGCGCTCCACGGTTACAACACCTGTCCGCGGGTTCTCCGCCGAGGCACGCTCCACAGAAACCTGCCTGGAGACAGGGACTGACTTTCGGCCGGAAGAGGACTGGCTCTCAGCAGGCTGCCAGAGAGAGAGGGTCGTGAGAGGGGCTCCTGGTGCTCCTCGGTGGTGGATCTCACCCTCCAGGAAGCTGCACCTGGCCATGACGTAGGTCTCTCTGTCCATCAGCTTAACCGTGGCCTGGCCAGATTTCTTCAGGTGCAGCTTCCCGTACCAGGTGTGCATGTGCTTCCACCAGCCGAGGAGCACCTCCGAAGTGTAGCCCATACTCTCCGCCTTCTCTCTCCAAGCAGCATGCTTCCTTTTGGTGTCCCTGTACAGCCGGTGTCCCTTCTGCCACAGATAGTCATTCTCTCTCAGCCACTCCAGCACCTCATCCTCATGTTCCTCCTCAATGGAGTATTGCCTCCTCTTCCGTTGTGGCATACGCCTCTTCCTCCCTTTGGCAGGACCAGATGGGCCCTCATGAGATGGGCTCCCAGGTAAGAGGGGTTGCTCCTCCACACCACCAGCAGCAGCAGCACCAGCAGGATCATCATCATCATCATCATCATCATCATCATCAGGATCATAATCATCATCAGCAGCAGGATCATCATCAGCAGCAGCAGCAGCACCAGCAGCACCAGCAGGACCAGGATCAGCAGCAGCAGAGTAAGCACCAGCAGCGTCAGCAAGATCAGGAGCACGAGCAGTACGAGCAAGTCCAGGAGCACGAGCAATACGAGCAGGACCAGCAAGTCCAGGAGCAGCTTCAGCAGAGTAAGCACCAGCAGAAGCACCACCTCCAGGAGCAGCTTCAGCAGATTAAGCACCAGCAGAAGCACCACCGCCAGGAGCAGCTTCAGCAGAAGCTCCAGCACCAGAAGAGCGAGCCCGAGCAGTAGAAGCCCCAGCAGAAGATGAGTCAGGGACAGGGGGCAGGAGGGTGGCCCTGTCCCTCTTACCAGGGATGGCGGCAGGTTGCTGAGGCTTTCGCTTCTTCCCCATGGTTGTGGGGTTGCTGCCTGGCAGGGAGGCTGACAGGGAAGCTGGCAGGCACCAAGGCTGGCAGGAAGGCTGGCACCAATGCAGGCAGGAAGCCTGGCAGGCAGGCAGGCACCAAGGCTGGCAGGAAGGCAGGCAGGCAGGCACCAAGGCTGGCAGGCAGACTGGCTGGCAGGGAGGCTGGAAGGCAGGCTGGCAGGCAGGCAGAGAGTAAGGCTGGCAGGGAGGCTGGCCAAGAAGGTGGGAGGCAGGCTGGCAGCAAGGCTTGCAGGCAGGCATGCAGGCAGGGCAGGCAAGGCAGTCAATCCGTCCGGCAGCAGGTCTTTCCTCCGAATGGTGACCTGCTTGGGAGCTGCTTCCCTTCATATCCGCGGGGCTTACGCAATGCATCCCCCCGCATGCGCAATTAACGCTCGGCATCCGTTCGGCTTCCGCTGTGCATCTGCTAGGCTTCCGCTCTGCATCTGCTTCATCCGCTGTGCATCCGCTAGGCTTCTGCTCTGCATCCACTTCATCCGCTGTACATCCGCTGTATCCGTTCCGCTGCATCCGCTTCATCCCCTGTGCATCTGCTAGGCTTCCGCTCTGCATCTGCTTCATTCGCTGTGCATCCGCTGTATTCGTTCCGCGTCCGCTTTGCTGAGGTCCCCCGGAAGCCTAGCTGATGTGCCATCCGCTCCCATCCACTAGGCTTCCGTTCCGCATCCACTTTCCATCCGCTCTGCGTCTCCCCGCATCCATTCCTTTCCGTGTTATCTGCTCTGGTTATGCAAATTTTTGCCCCTTTTTTGAGCGGATAACAACGGATGGAATATTTTGCTCATCCGTTGTGTCCTTTTTACTAACATTTTGCATCCGTTGGGCAGTGTGACAGGGCCATATGTACACACTCTGTGATGACCTGGGGCGTGGCACAAAGGCAACACCATCACATAAGAAGAGTCCCTTTAGCGCCTCCAACTTTGCCCCCTATGTCCAGGTTACCTTCGGCTAGAGAAAAAACTCTCCCAAGAACAGTCTTTAAGTGGAGGAAATTCAGTCCGAAAACAAAGTACATACAAACTCTAAATAAAAATCCACATAAACCACACTGCAGTAATTAACCTGACAGGATAGGAGAAAGAATTGCAGACTTGTTAAGACCAGCAAAACACACAGTTGGAAAGATGCGAGGAACCCAGATAAGCCTCGACAATACCAGATAATTCATGATGTGTTCCCAACAGTTTGCTGTGTGCGATTTCCCTTTTTATATACTGTGTTCCCAGCTGTTGCTAATGAAGGGAATCAGGGCCCTTTTCTCCCCCATAAGCCACAGAACTCACGTTGCTCCCTTCTCTGTTCCTCCCTGCATGCCCGAAGATGAAGAGGGGATGGGCCTGGATCTTCCTTCAAATTCCTTCTCCCTTGCTCTACCTCTCCCTGATCTGCCCAGCCAGACTTTGCCTTTCCCCAGTTTCTTCCACAGCCAGCGGAGCCACACTCCCACTCCGTCAGCCGTTTAGCCTCCCCCTCCGAATCAGATTCGGACGGGCATGACACACTCTAGGAAAACACTTACAAGGAGACCAAAAGTGATTGTGGCTACTCTGATTTTTACACACACCATATGGAATAATAATTGTAAATTGCCACCTATATGCAGGTTCAATCTTTTTCTGATTCAGAAATGCTTTTTGTTATTTTTGATATGAATATGAATAGTCTTTTAAATTTCCTTCACCAATATCTTGCTTTCTAGAGAGTTTAAAAAAACTTCACTGAGTGTAGGTCACCTTCTATAGTATTTCATTTGAAACCATATGACCTTTCTTACGAGATTCCACTATAAATTTCAAACAAACATCCTCTAGGGTGTAAAAAATTGGCAAACAGCCTGTGTTTTTTCAGTGATTTGCACATAGAATCCCAGTTGCAAAGAACAGAGTGCCAAATCTGACGGCTTGTCTTCCCTGATTGTCAAACCACAATCAACCTTTCTTGCAGTGATGAATTGGCTGTATCATCAGTAGCAGTTGGCTGTGAATTCCCCACTTCTGCTGTTGATGACCCCACCCTCAGCATGAAAGGAATATTTGAAAGTCAATTAAATGGAGAAGAACAAAAGAAATGAAAAGATCAGAGAAAAGGAAAAAGGGGAACAAGCAAAGCAGTGTCTTTAAAATATTTTCTTTATCCTATGGATATTCCAATTAATTATAAGTATATTTATGCAGCTTTTTTCTCCCTCTTTTGGATGGATATATTTGGTGTTAACTTTTATTCACAAGGAAATGCTTTTCCAAAACATGTAAAACCAAATAGGATTTGGTTGTGTTTCATATGTTTAAGCATGTTGCAGTGCTTACTTCAATCCACACAACAAAATGGAACTTCTGTTGCTTTGGTCAAAAGTTTTACCACTGCCAGCTTATTTTATATTTTCTTCTGTTTTGTTTATTAAGATGATTCATTCTAAATAGCATTGTGGTGCTATGCAACCAAAGAGAAATTCTTTAAGATGTCATTGATTTGGGTGGAAAAAGTTAGTTCATGTTTAAATTTCAGCAACTGAAATCCAGTGGACTTTAAACATGCTTAATATTGGCTGAACCATGCTCAATAGTAATAGTACAGCCCTCTCTAAGCACTTTAAAGAGTCAACATACTGCTCCCAACAATCTGGACCCTCTCATTTTACTGACCTAGGAATAATGGAAGAGTCAACCTTGGGTTTAAAACTTAACATTAAAGAATAAAAATATCAATATAACTGAAATAATTGTTTGGTCATGCAAAGTTTATGATGAAAGCTGACCTTTAATATTGGTCACAATACTTTTCTCTAGCATCAATTCTAATTTGGAGCAGAACGTAATTACATGTTTATAGTTCTGGTGTCAGTGCATGGTTTAGTAATGAAAAATTCCCAAGAAAGAAAATGATTAACAGTGGATTGCCTGGTTCTATTTTGGAAATAGCATTTGCTTTTGATTTGGGTGAATTGTAGTACGGGTAGAGAAAGAAGCCCTTCCTGCTGATTTTCCATCTCTAGCTTTGTTTGTTTGTTACTGGCGATACTCTGAAAAAATGGGTGTGGTATGTAATGTCAGACATGTTAAGCATTAAAAGTGAATTTTTTATTAGTCATTTTGCCAAGCAGAGAGCCTTTTTTTTCTACAAAGTGTTTTCTATATGGGCAGAGGAAGTTTGTGTGTGAGAGAGAGACAGAGGGATTGCCTTCCAATACTGCCAAGCAGCTTATATGCAAATATATGTATATTTCGAATTGTTGGAAGATAGTTCAAGATACCAGGTATAGAATCTTTTATGACAGCTGAATAAATAATTTTGAAAATGGTTAACAATTTCCCAATTCTATTTTCAAATAATACCTATTTACACAAAAACTTACCCAAATATTATAACTGTCATCTGTTCATGTTCTGAATTTCTATTTACAATTAGGTGAACAGTGAATGGTGAAAGGTACAATTCAATGTCCTTGCATATAAAGTGAACACTTTTTATTAAGAATTTCCCTAGATATTTCAGCATATTGGATAATAGGTTAGATTGGTTGTGTCTACTGTCAGTGTGACTCATGAAGAAATTTGGTCTTGCCCACTGAATATTATAAGAGTTTGCTTGGCAAAGATACTTATTTCTCAACTGCATGGATTTACTTGTTTCCACAAAAGAATATTAGCAAAGGTATTTTCTGAGAGATATGAAAAGGATTTGTAATGTCTTAATTAGAGCAGGGGTTGCCAACCTTGTGGACCTCAGGGACCACCAAACTCATCATTTTAAATCTCATGGACCAGACACCCTGGGAAGATCCCCAAAAAAAGAGTCTGCAGGAAAATTCCCCAAAATTGCCATCTCCAGCTCCGTTTTCAGGGGGGGGGGGAGAGAGAGAGAGAAAGAGAGAGAGAGAGAGAGAGAGAGAGAGAGAGAGAGAGAGAGAGAGAGACTTTTGGCTTCATTCAAGGAAAGCAGCAGAAGCAGCAGAAGTCTTTCTTTCTCTCCCCCAAACACCGTCAGAAATGAGTCTTTGTGAGACCTGTTGCGCCGGCGCAGCCTCTTGGAGCAGGATACCTTGCAGGGTCCCAAAGACTCATTTCTGGCGGAGTTTGGGCGAGAGAAAGAAAGTTTTTTGTTGCTTTCCTTGTGTGCAGCCAAAAGCAGAAGAAAGAAGTGGAAAGAAGCAACCTGGTGGCCAGAGCAGGCACAAGTAGGCAAGTTCTCCCCCTCCGCCATTTCCCCCTTCCCCTCACTGCTTCGTTCGCAATGCAAGCGACACAAGTCTTGTGTTCCTGCGGGTCAGGTGGGCGATGCAGCCTTGTGTTCTTGCGCAGTCTAATTAACTGCTTTGGAGGATGGTTTGGGGGTGAATAAAATGAGTTCCACACATATTTTGGCTTCCCAATGTGCATAAAAGTTATATTTACGCTATACTATAGTATATTAAGTGTGCATTAGCATTAGGTCTAAAAATGTAGCTACCTTAATTAAAAAATATTTCATTGCTAAAAAGTGCTGATCATCATTTGAGCCTTGAGCGAATCTTAATGTTTTTGCCAGAATATCTGAAGTGCATTAAAGTGCAGCGCAATAAAACTAGGCATATCTACACAAGTATAATTAGTACATGTAACTGAGTCCCTAAAGACAGATATATTCATATGTTATGCCCTAGTTATGTAGCAATTTCCTTTCCTTTCCGACCCACTTTAAAATGTTGATTTTAGTCTTTAATATTGAGTGAATAGAAAGAAAGCCCATCTTTGGAAACCCAGAGAGAAGGAGGCACCAATTTGGCAATGTTGGCAGATTATTTGCCTTCTTATTAGGACATTGGTACTGTAACTGGAGGTGGTATATTTATTATGACAGCCAGTTTGACATGATGGTTAAAGCATCTGGCCAGAAATAAGGAATTCACAAAGCCATCTGAGTGACCTTGGTTCAATTACTCTCATTCACCTAGAAAGGAGGCAAGAGCAAACCACTTCTGTAACTTCTAGCTGAGAAAACTGCAGGCTAGTCCAAGCAGTGTCCAGGAGTCAACACTGACTTGAAGGCACACACTCATGGGTGTGGACACTTCATGCACAAGCTGGACTTATTTGGAAGAAATGCCCATTCCTACTTTGAAATCCAAATATTTCATAGCTATTTTATCTGAAGGCCCAGTTCCATGCAGTTGGGCCAGTTTCTGAGGGTTTTGTTGTTTGTTGCTTTAATGGTCAATTAATACCAAAGCACTCTTTACCCAAGAAGTCCATAAAAATTTGTAGGAAAAGTATACTCTTGTTTCAGTGCTTGCTAGCTTCCGAATGATCATAGGATTCTGTTTATTCTTTTGTTATTTTATATCGTTGTTTGGTGGCCTTATTTATCCCTACCACTGGGAATTACGTTTCTCCTACATTGAAAAGTTCAAAGATTAAATAAAGTCAGTAGGGGAGAAAAGCTATGTGATAAAAATATTTTAGTTAGGAAGAATAATTAGGAGTTATTTATTTGAGAAAGGAGACATTCATTCCAAAATAATATAAATGAAATATCTAATACAGGAATAATCAAAGAGAAAATTTAATAGATATCCAGATTATTTCATTAAATGGACCATATAGCCATGAGCAGACCACAAATGTCTAATTTTCACATCTTCCTTATAAGAGGAAAACTTCATTTTTGGTGATTCTATACATGCTGCTTTCTCCATTTGTAAGAACTATTTATTTATTGTTAAATTTATTTGCCACCTATTTCACTGTGGGGCTACTCTCAGTAGTAAAAAGAAAAAAATTAAAGGAGTTGAAACAAAACAGAAAGAAAAATAATAAGACAATAAAATAAACAGTGAAAAAGAAAATAGCGAGAATACATCAATATGATAACAAAAAGATGGACAGGTGAAGACCAGAGAGCAAGGGGAGGAAGTGGATCCTCTCAGCCACTTCATCATGGAAGTCCCCAGATTTTCAGGCTCTGCAGAAAAATAAGGTGGAGGCAGATCTTACCCTAGCGAGTAGGATGTTCAAAAGCAGGGGTGTCAAACTTGCATTGTCATGGTAGCATCGTGACATATCGTGACTTTTTTCCCCTTTGCTAAACCGGGCATGGGTGTGGCCAGCGTGTGATGCATCTTGAGTTTAACAGTCCTGTTCCAAAGGGTGGATTCTGTGGCAAAGAAGGCTCTTCTTCTGGATCCCCAAAGTCAAAAGCCCCCTCTTCTGGTACAAATAACATGAGCTTGTCCTAGCAGGATCAGATAGCTCATCAGGTAGCCTGGACCTATGCCATTGGGGATTTTAAAGTCATAACCAATATCTTTTTTTTTGTAAAAAAATGTATTTGGGTTTTCACAAAACATAATATAAATAAAATATCTTTTTTTGAGAATAGCATGATCCCGGGTTGTCACTTTTCCATACAGACACAAACTCAATTTCATATTCATCTTTGTATTCTATTAAATTTTTCACTCTCTTTCCCCCCTTTCCTTTTTTCCCCCCACATAGAATTATTTGATCATTAAAGATGGCTTCTTCTTTGTCCCATCCTTCTTTTTTTTAAAAAAATTTTTTTTATTGGTTTTAAGACAAACAAAACATAAAAACATTGAGCCATCTTCCATATATATATATTTATACACATACATACGGTGTACCGGTTGGTTTACAAATTGTTTTGTGCTACCATTTTGTAACCTTCAATTACAATTACTTTATATATCATCTCATACTTTCAATTAGAAAATACAGTCCTAGCCACTGTTAATGCATTTACAATCAGATATTTCAAATCTTTACTATATATTTCAGGAAAAATTCCCAACAAAAAAAAATCTGGTTTCTAGTTTATATGCTTATTTGTCATTTTTTCCAGCTACATGTGAAATTTAGTCCAATATTTTTTAGCATCTGAAAATGTCCACCACATATAGTAATATGAGCCAGGTGTCTAATGACATTTCCAACACTTTTCGGACTTATTCTTGAACATTCTTGCTATTCTTGTTGGGGGAAAGTGCCACCTATAAAACATCTTATACAAATTTTCTTTATATGCTGTTGACATTGTCATTTTATAATTTTGAGACCACAATTTTTGCCATTTCTCGAAATCAATCCAATTCTTCCCCCAAGCAATCATAGTCTCTTCAACTTGTTCTTCTAATTTAATTTCTAATAAATATCCATGTAATTTTTAATCAGCATAATGCACAATCATTTAATATCCATAGTAAATAGTAAATATCCATATAATCTTTTAATCACCTTTTCATCAGCACCTGTCAAAATCTTATCTAAATTGGTCAATTTATCATAAAAACCTTCTGTTCTAAAATCTTTATCATATCTTGATTGTATTTGCACATATGAAAACCAATTCAGCTTTATACCTTGTTCCTCTAATTTTTGCATCAATTTAAGTTCACCCTTTTCATTCAGTATTTCACCATATCTGTTTGTTTCTTTTTGTATATTATAGGATAAGAAAATGCTTCAATAGTCGATAACCAGACTGGAATTTTCAAATAACATTGTCTTTTAATCTTCTCTCAATTTAACCACAGAGACTCCCGTATATCATGTCTTCTAAAGTACTTCTGTGTTTTTGTTCCTTTATACCATAAAAAAGCATGCCACCCCAACAACAGATCATATCCTTATAAAGTCAACAATCTAGTATTTCTTAATGTTATCCATTCCTTTACCCACATCAATTTTGTAGCTTGGTAGTACAACTCCCAATTAGGCAAGCCAAATCCTCCTCTTATTCTAGCGTCTTGCAAAAGTTTTAACTTTATTCTCGCCTTCTTACTTTGCCATATATATTTCAACACAATCTTATTTAAATCTTCAAAATAATCTTTTCCAAGCCTGATTGGAATTGTTTGAAACAAATATAAAATTTTGGATAATATATTCATCTTGATTGTTGATATTCTCCCTTTTAGTGACAGTTGTAAATTTTCCCATTTCGCCAGATTTAGCGTTATCTTTTGCTTAAGTTTTATATAATTATTCTCTTTTAGTGTACTGCATCTTGCTGTCAAATATATCCCCAAGTATTTGATCTTATTTGTGATCTGGATTTTCAAGAGGTCTGCTAATTCTTCCTTTTGTCTTGATAACTTGTTCTTTGTCAGAATCTTTGTCTTCATTTATTTTCAAGCCAGCCACATTTCTATATGTCTCTATCTTTTCTATCAATTTTGATGCTGTTTCTAGTGGATCTTCTATGATAAAAACCAACTCATCTGCGAATGCTTGCAATTTAAATTCTTCCTTTTTAATTTTCATCCCTTTTATATCCTTTTTCTTCTCTAGTATTTCTGTTTAACACTTTCAAGGTTAACACAAACAACAAGGGTGACAGTGGGCATCCTTGTCATGTTCCTTTTCTTATATTAATAGAGTCTGTCAATTCTCCCTCTATCATTACCTTTGCTGTTTGCTTATGATATATAGCTTCTATTGTTTGAGTAAATTTTTTAGTAAAGCCCATCTGTTCCAGCAGTAACAACATGAATCGCCAATTCACATTATCAAATGCCTTCTGTGCATCTAGAAATATCAAAGCCATTTGTTTTTCAGGATGAGCCTCATAATATTCCAAAGTGTCCAGAATTACTCTCATATTGTCTTTAATTTGTCTCTCTGGCAGAAATCCATTTTGATCAGGATGAATAAAACTGTTTAAATATTTTTATATTTTATATTAAAATATTTTTATATTTTATATATTTATATTTTCGGCCAATATTGAAGCAAAAATTTTATAGTCTGCGTTTAGTAGGGAAATAGGTCTATAAGTTCTTAATTTGTAATGGATCGGCCTCTTCTTTTGGAACAAGTGTAATATAAGCTTCTGACCATGATTTAGGTATCCTCTTCTTTAACATAACTTCATTCATAACTTCTAACAATGGAAGATTCAACGATTCTTGTAATGTTCTATAAAATTCTGCCGGAATTCCATCTGGGCCTGGTGCCTTTCCATTATTTTGCTTCTTAAGTGCTTCAGTTAACTCCATCATCATTATATTGCTTTCTTACATTGTTTCAATCTCTTTAGGTATCTGGGGTAGATTAGCATTCTGTAGATACTGTTTAACTCTTTCCTCATCAATATTCTCTTGTGCATATAATTTCTCATAATAGTCTCGTATGATTTCCTTCTTCTCTTTGCTACCATAGCAAACTTGGCCTTGTTCATCTATTAATTGTAATATTTTCCTTGATTCTTTCTCCTTTCTCAATTTATATGCTAACCATCTACCTGGTTTATTTGCATCTTCAAAATAGTTCTGTTTAGCACCTCTAATTTTTTTGTGCTAGCTCTTCTTTTTCTATTAGACCCATTTTATGTTTGATTATATCCATTTTTAGCTTGATGTCCTTTTTCTGTGGCATTTTCTGTCACTCTTTTTCAAGTTCTTTCTATTCATCCTCTAATGCCTTAGAGGTTAATCTTTTCATTGTATTTCTTTTCCTTGTATAGTCTATTATCAATCCTCTGGCATATGCCTTCATTGTATCCCATATATTGTGAATTGATGTATTTTCTTTTTTCTTTTCTCTAAAGAAAACAGCCAGTTTTTTCTCCATCCACTGTATAAAATCTTTTCCTTTTAGAATAGTATTATTTAACGTCCATCTAGATCTTCTTCTTTGTCCTTTCCATTTAATTGTCATTGGATTGTGATCTGCCCCAGTACTTGTTTCAATGTTTACTTCTTGAATATTGGTTAACAATTCTGTTGACATCCATATCATATCTATTCTGGACCATGATAAATATCTCTTTGAATAGAAGGTGTATTGTTTAGTTTTAGCATTTCTTTCTCTCCATGTATCTTTTAAGTTTATTTCGTCCACCATTTTAAAAAAGGATTTAGGGAGAGTCTTTCAGCTTTGCTCTGTTGTTCTCTGTGCTGTATATGTACAGCATATGGGGACAGCCATGAAAACGGTGACTGGATTCCCCTGCGCATTCATGCCATTTGGGACTTCTTTGACTGGGAAGGCCGACACGGGATTGGCTGACCTTCTTCCGAGAGGCAAATTATCTAGGTCCTTGTTTAATTGAGCCAGTTCCCTTCTGAGTCCTGGATATGCAGGTGGAGCCTGGGCAACTGGAGCCAGGGGTGGTGGTGCCAAGACTGCCAGAGCCGATGCCGGTGGACTCCCCATCCAGTCCTCAGTTTCGCTTTCCTCCACCTTGCTGACAAACTGTCCTACTTCTGTTTCTGGTGGAACTGGACCTTCAAAGTGAGCATGATACCATACCTCCACATAGGGTATTTGCTCCTTCATCCGGTGTTTCACTATATACTCTTTCAACTGAGTTATCCAGTACGTGGTGTATTCCCTTCGGGATCCCAGTGGTAAGGAAACTCAGGGTCTACTAGGGGATACTTCGGTCACCTATATTGGCATAGGTAGATCATTTTCTTTTTCTCTAGACTCTGAGTGTAAGTCCTCATATGGGGCAATGACCATTGTTGTAGTAGATGACCCAATGTGGAGTCAGTCGGAATCAGCCTTCTCGGGGTCTTTTCTATCTCAATACCCGTTCCCTCTTGGAACGTCTCACACTTGCTTTGTTCCTTTCCCATTCTCCACGCTACCCGCCAACAATCTCCCAGAGATTCCCAACTCAGAGATTTACACTGTCCTCCAGCAGTCGCTGGATTCCCAGAGTTTAAGGACAGTATATCCCTTCTTCTATCCCAAAAGGCAACAAACTCACCTGATACACCCCTGGTCTCCCGGAGACGAAAGGAGTGTGGGCGTCCCCACTTCAGGTGATCAACGACACTCCCAGAGTGTCAGGCCGGCTTCTCTCTCTCTTGTTTCCAAGGATCGTCTGCTGAGTGCAGTTACCCCGGGATCCGACTGAGACAAGGGTGGGGCCCCTCTACAATGGGAGGTGGTGGCGCCACACTTACCCAGTCCCTTTTCTCCAGTCGAAATTCCGTCGGGCCCCACGTTGGGCGCCAAATTGTGAGGTGGAAGCAGATAAAAAAACCACCAAAAGATTCGTTGATCCAAGGAAAACAAGGTTTTATTCACGTGTCTGCAGAGACGGGTTTCCTCAGGCATTGAAGGAACACAGAGCAAAATTCAGGCAGCATTTTTATACCCTAACTGTCTGCCCCCTCATACAAGGGCTTGGCTCACATTCTTTCTGTTTTCAAATTGACACTTATATTTCAAAGGTTCATACTAGCTCCCTATCTAGCAAAAGCAGTTACACGGTTTCTGACATCGCAGCACTTTATTACAATTTCCCATTGTTCTAGCCTTATCTTGTTTTTTTCTCTTGTGCACAAACTGGAACACTTTCTTATTTAGCAGAGCTACTGAGTTTGAGACACACTTCCTTATTTAATTCAATGGATCATCCAACATGACTTCGGTTCTGCTCACACCATGGTAAAAAATATCGAAAGCCACTGAGAGATAAAGGAGAATGAGAATGGTTGCCCCTATGTCCATCTCACTCCCACTAGAGATCGTCCATGAGTGTGACCACACCTATCCCAAAGTCAGGCATGAATCTTGATCAAAGTGGGTCAGGAAACCTGTTTCATTCAGGACCTCCTGAAGCTGTTGAGCAATTATTTTTTCCACTATCTTCCCCCAAAAGGAAGATGGGAGGCTAAACTAAAGTTGCTCAGGCAGGTGGGGGGAGGGTCAAGTGATGGTTTTTTAAGGAAAGGACAAACCAGGACCTCATTAAAAGGTCCTGGGAACATGAATGTTCTCTTGTGAGGAATTTCTCTCTGCATGAACCTACCTGCTGGTCACCAGCCTGGAAGCTTTCATCAGCCAGAAAAGACAAGGATCTAACTGACAGGTAGTTGCATTGACAGTGCAGAGGTCCCTGCCCACTTCCTTAGGTCCAACAGATTCAAATTGTTTCCAGATTACTGTGCAAGACATCTCCCTAGCCCTCTGCGTGTAGCTAAATGTTTCAGAATGCTTGGTCTTCTTATACCAAAAAGTCATAAGCTTCTTTTTCATAAATGCTGTACTCATTGTTATGCCATGTTAAATATCAACGGGAAAAGGAAAATAGAAAACAAATTTTGATGGGGATGAATTGATTTGTGTGATATTCTAAATGTTAGGTCTAGCGCCTTGTACAGTATTTGAATGAAGCTAGTTAGTTGAACAAGTATGTTCCTGTTTTGTTGTGGACTGGTTGTATTTTTCTGCATTTTGTTGTAGATTTCATTTGTAATTTAATCATTGTAGACTTTTCATGCATTTTAATTATTTGTAATTTCACAATGTTCAGCTCTCCTTTTGGCAAAACTTAAATCATTTAGAAAGATTTATCATCTCTGTTTATTGCTCTCTTGGTGACTTGTAATAGATTTAATTGCTAGATAGAATCTTGTTCTTATTGTCAAAATTCTGTCTTCCAGGTGAAATGAATGTGTACAAAAGTGTACGCTTGACTGCAGTGCTTCATATTACAAATGTGCACAAGAGCACATTTACAAAGTAGCACCTGTTTGCAATTTTTTAAAACAGCTCTGTGAACACCTATGTAAAGGGATGGCTACTTTATAGAATGATAGGGTGGTGCTAGATTTGTGCCTCCCACACAATTCAAAGCATCATTTTAGTCAAAATTTGGTGCATTGCTCAGTCCCAGTTACATAAGTTGAATGTTATATTAATTATATTTTCTTTCTGGACATCCTCTGGATTCATGCTTGGTTTAAATTGTTTAAAAAACCATGAGGAACAAACAGATGACTTACTATGTAAGAATCATCTTTGTCCTCCACCCCCCCCCCCAAAAAAAAAATAGTGTTTGAATTTTACAAGAATTTCATTCCTTGTTTTGAGATGTGATTGAAATTTAAACATTTTATAAAGCTTCAATAGGGTTTAAAGATTACACAAAGTACAATTTGTCTCATTTAGCTCTCCTAATAAATTATAGTTTATGGTAAAGCAAGTGTACGTGTCTATGATCTCTTCTATTATGTACTTGTTCACCCTTCATTTTCTTAATCTCTACTCTCAATGCTCTTCCTCTTTTTTATGCTGGCAATAGAAGAAGAGCTGGATATACTGGGATTTATAGAGAGGCTGAAGAACAATTATGGAGAAAGAAAGTTATCGAGACAGACAGAAGTTTGTTTAATTTAATATAGTTTAATCTATCCAATCCCCAAACTTATTCTCAAAGATTATCTTACTTTATCCTTTTCATGAAAGCTTCATCTTTTCTATTCTTTTTGCTTAATTTGCTGCTGTTCAGACAATGTTGGCTGCTTCGGCCAAGAAATGGAGATGAGCACTATGCTCTAGAAAAGTCTTTAATTTTTACAGAAGGGGAGGGTTATGACATCATCTATCTCCAGTCTACAACATAGTCCTTTCAGCAGTTCCAAGAAGGCTCCACACCCATTTGCACTACCCAGGTGACCCTGATGACACAGATGAACCTACAGGTGGCTTCAATGACTCTCTAAAAAAAAATCAAATGACCAGCTGTCTGCAAGGAATATAAATCCTTCCAGCAAAAACTAAAGAAGCTTCTTGGATGAGAAGTGAAACATCTTCAAAGAAAAACCAGAAAGTCTGACTGGGATGACTGAAAATCTTCATAGACACCTTTAACTTTTTGTTCCAGTATACTTGGATTGTCTGGCTGGAGTTCATGATGTTTAAAAAGCAGCTTATCTTCCTGCTCTCTGCCATTTCACTCTTTTGTTTCGGTTCTCTTGATACCGAAACGTTTATTTAACAACTGAAAAAGTCAGCAGATGTTTTTAACATTTGTTTTTTTAAAAGTATTTGTCTACCGTCTGTTCCCTCTCCTCTGTAACGAATTTTCCATGTGTGAGTTTAGAATTTAAATAAATTATATTTACATTGCTTTGTGTACTAGAAATGAAAACTTTTTTTTCATTTTGAATTGAGTTGAATTCTAGGAATCTACAGAGGCCTTTTCTTTTGGGATTAATAATTCATTATAGTGTACATTTATATTCATGGACTTCTGGTTTAATAGTGCAAAATGTGATGGGAAAAAAAATGAAAACTATTGTTCATGAATTAAGTTCCACAGAAAAGAGCCAAGGAGAAAAAAAAAGTTATGGCTTGCATAACTTTGGGATTAAACCAAAAGATCTGTGTTCAGGCTGCATTACTTTCCAGTAAGAATGCTAGTAGGCTATGCTTTTAATGATAGTTTTTTTTTCCTCAAGGGGCCACATTTAATCACTGTCAAAATCAATCATGATGATTTCACAGCCTAAACATTTCAGTTTTATTTCTCAGAAAGTACACAGCTGCCCTCTATTCTCATGCAATCTGAAAACTTTAAATTCTATTTTTGGAGCTATTGTATAGAATATTAGCCAGGAAGAAAGTTTAGCTATCATTTTGACATTGTGGAGACCATCTCAGTATGTGTTTACCAGAGCGGTTGTCATACATATGAAACATATTTAAAACTCCATTAGTGGCAGTTTGAACACAGAAATGGACTCCATTAGCAATGATTTTAACAAAGCAGCTTTACTTGAGGAAATGAAAGAAACATCTTGTTCTTACTTGTAGCTTCACAATGCGCCTATATTTGTCTGGTTCAATCTTTTTCATTTGTCTTCATACGCAATAAGGCTGATGTAATGTAATGATACATAATGCCAGGTTAGATGTCTGTAGTTCTTAATTCATGCACACATACATAGACACTAAATTATTAGATAGATGTAATAACAATATTGGGGAGATTGTGATTCAGATGTTTAATGGCCCATCTCACTAGATTATCATGAACTGTCAGTATTTTTCAGACATACCTGCTTATGAGGGGTTTGTGAAAAAAAATATTTGTGAAATTTGCTGTTGAAAGTCAGCTAATTTACCTTCTTATTATTACCTTTGTTGTCAGAGTACAACATGTATACAGTGAGATTGGCTGAGCCTCCTTTCATGCATTTCGTCTCTTTCTGTTAGGCAAAATCTAATACCATGTGACTTGTATGGTAGGTCCTTATTCTCCCATACAACTTCACATTTTATCTAAAAATTTGGTATATCAAACAAAGCTCTTGCTTTATGTAACGAACAGAGTTCATTGGTGACAACCGATACTAAGATAAGTCAGAAGGGTGGTTGTTTTCACACTGAATCACAGGAAGCTTCAGGTTCTTAAAGCATTTGTTACAAGGAATAAAAATGAAAATTAATAATATCTTGGAGAAAAATCATTTTCCCAGTCACTTTATTCACGATGCACCAAATGCATTGGGTTTGTATTGGGAGATATTTAGGTTTGCCAGCTGCTAGACAGTGGGCGTAATGCAGATGGAGTCTGTCTAGGGTGGTCCTCAGGTGTCTTCCCATGAGAAGTTCAGCCGGAGACCTATTAGTATTCAGAAAACTTATTCAACCTATAAAGTCCCTAGGAAAGTTTTTCTTAATTTGCTATTGAGCAATATTAATAAATTGAGAAACCCATGAGCAACTTGCGGGGTTCATCATATCTCATTGTTTGCCTTACAAGAAAGAAAATAGGTGACAGGCAGAAAGGATCCATATAATAGTCACAGCCATGCAACAGTTCATGAAGTTGGGCCATTTTGGGGAGTGTGTTGGCAATTGTGATAAAATTAAAGGCACTAGTTGTTGAGAGACCAATTCAGTAATTCAGTAGATAGAATATTTAATTTCATTGAAAGTATTAATCTTAAATGGGGGCCTGTTCACCTGTACTGTTAGTAAGTTAATTGGTGTGTGATAGGAAGAAATTCATCTGCTGCTGGGTGGGAATTTGACAATGAGAGGAATTTCACTTGATTATTCACAGCAACCATACTATCTTTCAAAGGAAGTAATCTTTCCAGGAAGACATTAATATTATGCGTAAGGGGCTGTATTACATCATTCTGTGATTAGATGCATTGGAAATGTAGGGCTAATCCAAACATTTATTTCATTCACTTATTTCATTTCAATTATATATACATTCCCTTTTTTACTTCTTAGGAGTTCAAGGTGGTAGACAAGGTTCCCTTTTCCTCCCCCTTTATTCTCACAGCAATTACTTTGTCAGAATGACAATTGAATGGCCTCTAGTGATTCCATGAGGGGATTGAATCAAACCTCTTCATTTTTTTTAACAGTTATACCACAAGTTCATCCCAGAGTGACGTGGTTCATATCCTCCCCTAAATTCCTAGTATAATTTAGTGAACACATAATAAATCTCGATCTGTAGAAAACTAGATTCAACTCTTACAACATCTGTGCACACTGGGAATTTTTGCATGAATCAGCCTCTCTTGATCTCAAGACCAGAAAATGAAAGTCTTAGTGACATGGTTATTTCCAATTCACTTTTTATGGTAAACGCCCTAAATATCTAAGTCTTGTGAATATCCTTCAACATTTCTATAATGTTGAAGGGTAAAATTGTAGGCTTTATAAAAAAGTACATGAAAGACAATCTGGTATAGTAGTTAAGGTGTGGACTTAGAAATCAGGAGACTGACTTCTAGTTAATTTTTAGGCATGAAAGATATCTGGGTGACTAGGTCAATCTCTCTCAGCACAACCCACTTCACAGGGTTGTTGTGCAGAAAGTAGGAAGAGTTAGGAATATTACATATTGAGGTACATATAAATTAATAAAGATGGTATTACAAAAAACTAAATATCTGGTTATATTAAATCAGAGTGTACTAATTGCTACATGGTGGCATAATATAAACAAAATAGCAACAGCGCTTAGACTTATATACTACTTCACAATGCTTTACAGCCCTCTCTAAGAAGTTTACAGAGTCAGCCGACAATCTGGGTTCTCATTTTACCAACCTTGGAAGGATGGAAGGCTGAGTCAACCTTAAGCCTGGTAAGATTTGAACTGCTAATGGCAGTCAGCAGAAATACCTGTAGTACTGCATTCTAACCACTGCGCCACCACTATGGTAAATAAATGTTATTGTAACCTCAGTATGTGTATATATTCTAGCAATCCTGTTACCTCTGTATGGTATAGGGATCCTCTCCTCATAGAAGTTGATGGTGTCTTTGAAAACAGTATTTTTATAAGCAAAATATATGCCAATTAAGTAGAGGAGATCAGTTCAGATCTTTAGAATAATCTGATTGGCTTAATGCCTCTATAAGAACATTGAGAAACCTTGACTTTGCTGTGACTTCCATCTACATTTAGTAATTTAAAAGCGACCTACAGCCATAATGGAGCCTGTCCATTAAGATCACAAATGGTAACAACCATTAATTGAGGCAGCCTTGCTTAATGACCCCATCCCCATCCCCATTCCTTCTTTTAGGAGCTTAGGTACAGAGATTGATACATAGCAAGGAGGCTGATATAGCAGTAGAGTCCTAATTGAGTAACCTTGAAGAGATTTTGCTATTTGAGATAGGCAGTGTCTCCTTATATTGTGTTTTTTCATATTTGTAGAAAAATTCACACATTATAAATCCCTTAAACAGTCTACATGTAAAGACTGATCTGTACTTTGCAGATCTGTTCACTAATAAACCCCACTAAATTGAGTAGCTGTTAACAAAATGTTACCGATTATAGGACTGCAACCTACAAAGCATTTTGATTTTCCAAAAAAAGCCTAGACAGGGAATGGTGCCTCTAAAATTCCACAATGGTTCATAACAGTAGAGTACATACAACAATATAGACATAGATATCATTTAAAGTATAATTGCTGGGAAAGTATATATGGAGTACACAGTCCTTGATTTAACAACCATAATGGAAATTTCTGTTGTAGGTTAGGATAGACTAAGTCAAGGTACCCACATGACTGACATGATTTTGTGACCATTTTGTGGCAGTTGTTAAATGAACATGGCAGTCATTAAGCATATACCACCATTGTTAAGTAAATGTTGTGGTCGTTGAGCAGGTCAGTACATTCCTTTGGGCATTTTTTGCTGAAAAGACAGTATCCAGCAAAAAAAAAAAAAAAAGTACACTGGGTCATATAACTGTGGAACAATGCGGACCAGCTATAAATGTGAGCCAGTTGCCAAGTACCCAAAATGCAGTCATGTGACTTTGGGTGTGTGTGCCCCTGTTGGAACTCCGCAACTGGGATATTAAGCACCTTTTTTTGGGGGGGAGGTCATTTGTGACCTTGGTTGCTAAGCAATGATTATCTGTAATTCCCAAGTACTCGTGATTTGGTATAGGAATTAAAATAATCTATGAAAACCATTTCCATCGATATAGAACTGGAATGCTTCTGTATCCACAGTGTTCTATAAAAAATAAAATAATGTGTGATATGCAATATTTCCAAGTCAAGTAGAAGACAATGCAGACCTTGCTAGGCAATGTAGTAAGTAAACTTTTACATGATCTTCATTGATGAAATGTCTTCTGTTCAAAATCAGGAAAAAATAATGCGGCACTGCAATTCATATGTGAATTCATGGCAAATTAAAATATGTTTTCATTTCTTCAAGATGTCGTAGGAGAATAGTTCCCAGAACATTGGTACAGTAGTAATAATATGAGAGATGTATTCCTAATACAACTAGACAACATCAAGTTGAGAAGGCTGTTTTATACAGGACACAGATTGTTGGGGGCAATATGCTGACTCTGTAAACCGGCTTAGAGAGGGCTGTAAAGTACTGTAAAGGGCTGTAAACTGTAAAGTGATATATAAGTCTTCATGCTCTTGATATACAGTGAAAAAGCCAAGCTTGGTTTCCTACATCCTGTCACTTTCTCAGTTACTCTGCTCTTAACCACATAAACCAAAAAGGAAAATCCCAAGTAGATGAGCACTCCCTGATCTCCTTGACAACAAACTGCAGTTGTTCATGTTTAAATACCAGTTCACTTTGCTTTTTTTCCCATGAAACAAAGCACTATTTCTTCAAACTCAGTTTTGGTGCAAAAATTTTACCTGGCCTCTAAATTTTCAAATTATATGATACCCTTTTTCAGTTTTAAATCATCAGCTACTAGTACCCTGCCTGAGCATGAAACCTGTAGATGGATATTTAGACAGTAAAGGAATGTCCCCCATTATTATTAACATTTTACCTAACTTTATGGAACAGCTCTTCTAGTAACTGTAAATGATTAGTTCTGCATGGTTGTGTTTGCACATAAACCCTTTAGCTGCTACCTTTGCCTTTGTAGTCTCTGAAAACCGTGTTATTATTTCCTAAACAAATGCTTGAAGAAATAAAACTAGATTTGTTTTATCTTCTCTCTGAATTACACTAATTCAGAGTTTTTCATGTTTATACTTCTGTAATCTCAAGGACCCCACTCGTGCCACAAAGAAAGTTTTACTACTATTGAGATGCCCAGAAATTGTTTTGCAGCTATTAAAACTGAAAGGGGGAAGCATAATCTAATAATGAAATGTCTTAGGAGTTTTTCTGCACAACGATGCAATTGCAACATTAAATTGAAATAACATCCTGCTGATTAAAAGAAACTGATTCTGGGAGTGATAACACCCACCCAGCATCTTACTGTGGAATTCTGAAGCTTTCAGTTTCAAAGGTAACTTCAAAGTACAGAATTCTGGTAATGAGTCATAACAGCTAGCATAGCCTCAACTTTTGGTATCCTGCTATGATGGGGAGATGGCAAGATTGCATAAAGAATCCAAATACAAAACTATCATAACAGGGAATATGCTACTATAGCTAGCAGATGAAAATTAAATTTTAGTATGAAATATGTTGAAAATGAGACATTTCTCTCTTTTTTAAAAATCAGGTGATTTATATCATACATTTCTTCCAGGAGCTCAAGCAACACATATGGTGCTTCCTCCCCCCATTTCTCTCCACAACCAACACTCCTATGAGTTTTGCTTCACTGAAGTGGCTGGCTGAAAAAAGCTTCCATGGCTGAAGGAGGATTTGAATCTCATCCTGATCCTTACTGGCTGGCAGTTGAGCACTGACTAGTTGAATGCTGTCTGTTTATCAGTTGGTTGGGAAAGTCAAGGTCTAGTTGATTGTGATTTCTTGTGACCAATATAGTTTCATGAAGGAAAATTGCATGTATCATAAAGTCCTAGTTACCTTAAATAATCAAAGCAACATACTCAAGCTCTGCTTCATTCAAACTGCATTCAGAACAGCGATCGGATTCAAAAATATTTACTACTGGTTCTGTGGGCGTGGTTTAGTGGGCATGGCAGGGGAATGATATTGTAAAATCTCCAGTCAGAGGTAGTATTTGCCGGTTCTCTGAACTATGCAAAATTTCTGCTACCGGTTCTCCAGAATTGGTCAGAACCTGCTGAATACCACCTCTGATTCAGAAGACTTGAAGGATGGAAAGTCTGGCCATCAGTATGTATCATTAGTCAGAACAAATATATCAGGAAGTGTTCTCTCTCTCTCTCTCTCTCTCTCTCTCTCTCTCTCTCTCTCTCTCTCTCTCTCTCTCTCTCTCTCTCTCTCTCTCTCTCTCTCTGTGTGTGTGTGTGTGTGGCAGTGTATGTGTGCATATAGTACGTGCATATAAGTATACATGTTTATAAATATGCATATTAAAGCTGAGCATAGAATTCAATAAATTGAAGAATTATGTCTATGTGAGATTGGAGAAAAGTTTATGAGGAAGAAGAACTACACAGATGAGGGCAAATATATGGTTCCAGGATAATGTTGCAGAATCAAATCTGGGTTGGTCACCGGGACCAGAGGTTCAGTCTTCTGGGATTTTGGATTCGTGCTGGAGTCCTCAGAAGACTACACCTCTGGGCCCAGTGACCAACCCAAATTGGATGCTGAAGAGCAACTATAGCTCAGTAGTATAGAATATGCCTAAACACAAGTTTGATGAATAGAGGAGAGAAGTAAAGTAGCTGGAACATGGAGGATTAGGGTCAGAATGCATGAGAAGAGAGTGAGACTTTGTAAAAATTATGTCATTCAGCAGCATTAGTGATTAAGAAATAGCAATAGCAGGGAAACTGTACTTCAAACTTAAGTTTGTTTTATCCTCCCTTGTTTATTTATAGTCAGCTCATCTACCAGTGTTATAGACCATTATCTTTAAAAATTATTGCAGAGAGAATGTCATGCCCTTGATAGAGTCGTACTCTGAGAGGGAGGAGGAACAGCCAATGGGGAGTAGAGGTGTGGCTCTGGAGGTTATGGAGGAGGCTGGGGAAGGGCAGAGGCTAGCTGGGCAGTCAGAAGAAGAACCAGGCCCATCCCCTCTTCATCCTAGGATACACAGGGAGGAACGGAGAAGGAAACAACTTGGCTGAAGAGAGAGGAAGCGACCATGATCCCTCTGATTGGTTGCAGCTGGGAGAATAGTATATAAGAGAGACGGTTAAAACACAGCTTTGCCAGAAGCAAAGTGTGTTTTATTTTGGGCTGAAGTTATCTTGGTTGGCATTCTTCCAACAGACTGTGACTTGTTATTTCCTTGAAGTTGGTAATTACTTATCTTGGTCAGTTGTAGAATTTCCTTCATTGTAGTTTGTTTTGGGTTTTTTATTTCACCTCTATCTGCTCATTAAGTTTGGACTGTATTGCTTACTTTTGAAGATTATTTTTGAATAAGTTTTATCTCCAACTGAGAATTATTGAACAGTGGGACCAAATTGGAGGCATTAAAGGACATTTATTTACATTTTGGATTTTGTTACGTTTGTGGGCCTGGGTCATCACAGAGAATAAGGAACCAAAGACAGGAAAAGGAAGGTGGCTTGTCTGGTGAGTTAAACATTTCTATGTTCATTAAAATTTAAACAAGCTCAGGGGCATTTCATGACTCACTAAAATCTCATGTTCTCCGTGAGATTAATGATTAGGACAATTACAAAAGTTATTCAAGTGTTGGCCTTTCTTAGGAACCATTATTTTAAAAAATATTGGCTTTCAGTTCTGGAACATCACGTGATGGCAAGGAGTAACTATCCTGTCAGTGCTTGCCAATTCTATGAAGGGCAGACTAAAAAAAAATGAAGCCCAGTTTTGATCTCAGTGTAAATGAGTAGTCAGTAGTTTAGAATTGCCTGTTAAGCATACTGTACTCAATGGAGCTGTTGTTACAGGGTTACTATATAAATGAGGCAGATGAGAGAAAAAGTTGCCATATATTTCATATTTCTTCTTTATCAACAGCACAGAACTGGAGATCATTGCAATTTATAAAATTAAAAGTGTACTTAAATTGTTTTGCAGTTTTTGTTTTGAACACACAGGAAACTAAGCAGAATTAATTCTTGTTTGGATTGTTTCCAACCCTATTTCTGAAATTTATAACCAATTGTAAACTGTTGCTTTTTTAAGCTTTACCATCTTCCTCCTTCAACCCTTCTTATAATGGATTGCAGTCTTCGCAAATCAATTCAAAATACGGGTTTTTTTTTTAGTTCTATAAGTCTGGTTGCTCTTCTGGTACACCTGTGAGCAAAGTTCTGTGAAGTCAAATTGTACATTTTAACACACTGTAGTGATCCTGTAGTATGATAATCATATATTAGTCAAATCCCCATTAACTAATTTGATTATTCTGTAAAACAGATTTATTCATTCATTTACTTGGATTTGTACAGTATACTGTGGATTGTTGAAGTCTAAAGCCCCTGTCACACTGCACCAACGGATGCAAAGAGGATGTAAAACGGACAAAAAAGCTTGCCATCCATTGGTTAACGGGATGTATCTGTTCTGTACTCACTGCCTCCGTTTTGCTTCCTCTCTATCCGTCCAGCATCCGTTTATGGACGTTTCATCTGCTCAGAAAGTTTTGAACTGCTCAAAACTTTTGCGCGGAAAATGTATCCAATTCGTCTGTTCTGCATCCGCTAGGCATCCGTTCTGCATCCGTTACGCATCCGCTATATCCACTAGGCATCCGTTACGCATCCGCGCAACTCGCATCCGCTCGGACGCAGGGAGGAAGCGGAACGGACGAGGAATGGATGCAGAACGGATGCCTAGCGGATGCAGCACGGAAACAAAGCATTTAAAACGGAAAAAATGTTCGCAGAGGGGACCTATCTCAGATATTAAGGATGTCTAGAGGATGCCTAGAGGATGCAAAGGGACACCTATACTGCCTATAAAAAGGGGGAGCAACTAACTTGCATCTCACTTTCAGCCCAGCAGCCCAGCTGTGCAGAGCTCTGCAGCCTTCATGTGACTCTTCCTCTTCCACAGCATCCAGTCATGTCAACCGTGGATCGTAACAAAGTCCTTTTGGCAGCCACCATCCTTCTGCAACAGTGCGAAGCCATCTACAGGCTCTGTGAACTCTACTACGGGAAGAAAAAGAGGCGGCCAAGAAGCGTCTGGGTCCGAAGATAGATCGGGAGAAGAGCAGAATATGGACTGTACAACAAGCTGATGGTGGAGCTCAGGAACGAAGACACTCGGGCATTCCAAAACTTCATAAGGATGCCTCCAGCCATGTTTGACGAAGTTGTGCAGCGGCTGACAAACAGGTTGACTAAGGCAAACACCAACTTCCGGCCCAGTCTGGACCCTGGGCTCAAGGTGGCACTCACTCTGCACCACCTGGTCTCAGGGACCACCTAAAGGAGCATGCAGTACGGCCGGAGGGTGCCACACAACACCATCAGCATTGTGGTCAGAGAAGTGGTGCAGGCCATCATCGAAGAATACCTGGAAGAGCTCCTCCAATGCCCCTCCACTGAAGAAGCAGTGGTATCAGAGGTGGAACTTCCCCCACACCGTTGGAGCCATAGATGGCAAGCACGTGGTCTGCAAAGCACCACCCAAGTCGGGCTCCACTTATTTCAACTACAAGGGCTTCTTCAGCATCGTCTTCTTTGCCATGGTCGATGCTGACTACAAGTTCATGTACATCGATGCTTCAGGCAACGGCTTATGTTCAGATGCCCAGGTATACAACGCCAGTCACCTCAAGGAGAGGCTGGAAGGCAACCTCATCATGGGCTTCCCAGATCCAGACCCCCTGCCCAACGACACACAAGATGTGCCCTACTTCATCGTGGGGGATGACGCCTTCTCCCTCAGAACCTACCTCATGAAGCCCTACACTTCCAAACTCCTGACCCGTGAAGAGAGGATCTTCAACTACAGGCTGTCCAGGGCAAGGCAGGTGGTGGAGAACGCCTTTGGCATCCTGGCCAACAGGTTCCAGGTACTTCTCACCACCATGCAGCATGGCCCAGAGACTGTGAGGAGGATCATGGAAGCTTGCTGCATCCTGCACAATCTCATGCGCACCCGCTACCCAGTCTTGCAGAACAGGCTCGTGGACCTCCAACAAGGCAATGGGGACATGGAGCCTGGGTAATGGAGGCAAGGGCGAAACCTAATTGACACTGAGCATGTGCAAGGCCCCAACAGAGCCTCACGTGAAGGGAAGAAGCAGCGCAACCTCCTGAAACACTGGTGCAACTCCCCAGCTGGAGCAGTGGAGTGGCAAGACAGGATGATAGATGCTTAATGGATGCTTCCTTCAGCCTGTCTCATCACACGGATGAGATTGGGCCATGTATGTTGGGTGGGCCTACAATGAACAGGGCGTTTTATAAAGAGTTGTGTTTGTGTTGACATGTGTGGATGATTATTACATTATTATTGATAAGAAAGGGCCATAGGTGTGGCACCTGGGAGAGTGGACCATCCAGTCCCACTATGCTTGCACTGGAGGTTTATCTATCCCACAGCTATTACCCATCCCAAAGGTATCCCTGCCCATCCCACTGCTATCTTAACCCATCCCACAAGCATGCAAAGGCTTAAACCAATTCTAAAAGTTTCCACCAAGACTTTATTAAAAAAAAGAAATGAAGCAAGTGTGTGAATCAAAGATAAACTTTATTGAACAACAAGCTGTAAAAGAAAAATGACCCAAGTCAAGTGTCCAAATAAAGTCCACACCCAGTCTCTGGCAGTCTTCACGGTCATTCGGAGGTGTGCCCCGTCTCAGGGGTGAGGTGAAGGGTCCAGGTGCTGTGGAGGTGGTTGCTGCTGCAGTGCTGGTCTGAAGCACCACTGGGGTGCCTGGCCCCGAAAGGACAACAGGTGACGGTGTGTTGAGGAAGCTCTCGGACAGCTGGCTCAGACCCGTGATGCTAAGAGGTCCTTCCTCCATGCCATGGGGTGTCAGCCCCAGTACTGATGACAGATGTACTGAGGCCGGGCTTGGCTGTGGGGTGGAGGGAGGAGTAGTGTAGTGGGGCTGTCTGGTTTGCAGCTGGGTGAGGACTGGCGTTGGTGGCATCGGTGGCGTGGGTGGCATCTGTGGCATCACTGGAACCGATGGCAATGGTGTCGCCTGATGACTCTGTGCCTGGACTGGGAAGGGCTGCTGGACCTCCTGGTAGCCGTAGCCCTGGTAGGTGAGGGGCTCTGGGAAGCCTTGGAATGGGAGGGACATCACCTGGGGTGGAGGAGCAGACCTGGACTGGGTGGGAGCATGTTTCTCTGGATCTGGAGGGTTGTGAAGCAGCTCGGTGATCCGGTCCTTCTCCACCTGGTACTGGGGTTCCTCCATGTTCCTGAGGGTCTGGTTGACCTGGGTGTGGAAGGGCTTGCGGTTGGAGGATGAGGAGTCGGTGTTGACTAGCTGAGAGAGGAGATCTATGCTGGTGTGGATGGTGTCCCTGATCTCCAGCAGGACAGTGTGGCTCTGCCCCTCCTGCTGTCTGGCTCTCTGCCTTTCTGTGGAGGTGGAGCTGGGGTGTGTGGATGCGGCTACGGCTGTGGTGGACGCGCCGTCTCCTTTCTCCCACCGCACCAGGGAGTCCTCCACGCGCTCCACCACGGTTCCAACACCTGTCCATGGGTTCTCTGCCATGGCACGCTCCACAGAAACCTGCCTGGAGACAGGGACTGACTCTCGGCCGGAAGAGGACTGGCTCTCAGCAGGCTGCTGGAGAGAGAGGGTTGTGAGAGGGGCTCCTGGTGCTCCTCGGTTGTGGATCTCACCCTCCAGGAAGCTGCACCTGGCCATGATGTAGGTCTCTCTGTCCATCAGCTTAACCGTGGCCTGGCCAGATTTCTTCAGGTGCAGCTTCCCGTACTAGGTGTGCATGTGCTTCCACCAGCCGAGGAGCACCTCCGAAGTGTAACCCATACTCTCCGCCTTCTTTCTCCAAGCAGCCTGCTTCCTTTTGGTGTCCCTGTACAGCCGGTGTCCCTTCCCCCACAGATAGTCATTCTCTCTCAGCCACTCCAGCACCTCATCCTCGTGTTCCTCCTCAATGGAGTATTGCCTCCTCTCCCGTTGTCGCATACGCCTCTTCCTCCCTTTGGCAGGACCAGATGGGCCCTCATCAGAGGGGCTCCCAGGTAGTAGGGGCTGCTCCTCCACACCACCACCAGCAGCAGCACCAACAGGATCATCATCATCACCAGCAGGATCATAATCATCATCAGCAGCAGCAGGATCATCAGCAGCACCAGCAGGATCATCATCATCATCATCAGCAGCAGCAGGACCAGGAGCACGAGCAGGACCAGGAGCACAAGCAGGACCAGCAGGACGAGCAAGACAAGGAGCACGAGCAGTACGAGCAAGTCCAGGAGCACGAGCAGGACCAGGAGCCGCTTCAGCAGAGTAAGCACCAGCAGAAGCACCACCGCCAGGAGCAGCTTCAGCAGAAGCTCCAGCACCAGAAGAGCGAGCCCCAGCAGCAGAAGCCCCAGCAGAAGCAGAGTCAAGGACAGGGGTCGGGAGGGTGGCCCTGTCCCTCTTGCCAGGGATGGCGGCAGGTTGCTGAGGCTTTCGCTTCTTCCCCATGGTTGTGGGGTTGCTGCCTGGCAGGGAGGCTGACAGGGAAGCTGGCAGGCACCAAGGCTGGCAGGAAGCCTGGCACCAAGGCTGGCAGGAAGCCTGGCAGGCAGGCAGGCACCAAGGCTTGCAGGCAGGCTGGCAGGAAGCCTGGCAGGGAGGCTGGCAGGAAGGCAGGCAGGCATGCACCAAGGCTGGCAGGCAGACTGGCTGGCAGGGAGGCTGGAAGGCAGGCTGGCAGCAAGGCTGGCAGGCAGGCAGAGAGCAAGGCTGGCAGGGAGGCTGGCCAGGAGGCTTGGAAGCAGGCTGGCAGGAAGGCTGGCAGCAAGGCTTGCAGGCAGGCATGCAGGCAGGGCAGGCAAGGACTCGATGTATCCGGCAGCAGGTCTTTTCTCCGAATGCTGGCCACGTGCGAGCTGCTTCCCTTTATATCTGCGTGGCTTACGCAATGCATCCCCCCCGCATGCGCAGTTAACGCTTGGCATCCATTCAGCTTCCACTGTGCATCCGCTAGGCTTCCGCTCTGCATCCGCTTCATCCGCTGTGCATCCGCTGTATCCGTTCTGCATCCGCTTTGCTGAGCTCCCCCGGAAGCCTAGCGGATGTGCCATCTGCTCCCATCCGCTTCCATCCGCTGGGCTTCCGTTCCGCATCCGCTTTCCATCCACCCTGCGTCCTCCCCGCGTCCGTTCCTTTCCGTGTTATCTGCTCCGGTTATGCAAATTTTTGCCCCTTTTGAGAGCGGATAACAACAGATGGAACATTTTGCTCATCCGTTGTGTCCTTTTTACATACGTTTTGCATCTGTTGGGCAGTGTGACAGGGCCTTAAGCAGTTTACAGAATGAGATAAGATCAAGTTAAAATATAGTTTAATTTGATTTTATCTCTATAAAAACTGCTGAAAGACTCTTTGAAGAATTGTGTATCTATAGATTATTTTCTATTGGCGGATGCAAAGTGCTTCATTGGAATTTATGAACTCCATTTACGAGTTCTATGGTACAAAATTCTTTGGGTAAATTAAATTTAAGGTAGTTTTCTTTCCTGTTGTCATTCAGATAAACCGTTAACTTCTTTAGGGAATCACTGCACTGTACATTGTATACAGTGCAGTAAAATATCAGCTGGTAACAATATTGGGTGCTTTAAGCTGGCAATCATTTAATCTAATTCACAGAATTTTACTTGAGAAGATTTCCAGATATGTTATATTCTAGTTATAAATCCATATCAAAGTGCTTTTCCAGTGATTTTTTTAAGAACATGAGTCAACAAGGATGTGTCTTCTACTAAGTCAAATTACTCCTAATTCAATATTATTGACATTATCAATGATTGACTGTCAATATTTGGGTTTCAATCTGGGTTATTCTGCTTCAACGTTTTTGTTCTGCCACTCAGGTCTGTTCTCCCTGATCTTGAGATACTGGGAGGAAAAAGATTCACAGTAATGTGAATATATTTTCTCCAGCAATAACAATTGTCATTTTATGGAAATACAGTTCTTAAAATACAAATTAAAAAACTTATTTAGAAAATTAATTTTGACATTTTTATGTATTTATATTAAAGAACCAAGATTACAAAAAGAATTAATTTCTTGCAAGACCTGAAGAAACTGGCAATAAGATTTTTAATTATTTTATCACATACTGTACCTCTCTTCTCTTTGTTTCATAGAGCCATTGTGATTTGGTTGGATGTCATACTTAATAAGCCAAATGTGTTATGGTTTAATTGCTTTTACTGTTAATGGAGCAGCTTAATAAGACAGAGAGCCTCCATCATTTGGGAGTAGTGCTAATAAACAAGCAATCTTGTTTTGGGCTTGTTCCCATTTTAAATTTAAAAGAGAAACAAAACAATGTCCAACAACAGTTTTCAAAAGGAAAAAATAGCAATAGCGTTTATACTTATATACTGCTTCACAGTGCTTTACAGCCTTCTCTAAGAAATTTATAGAGTCAGCATATTGCCCCCAACAATGTGGATTATTAATTTGGAAGAATGATCAATTTGTATCTAACCCTACAGCAGTGATTAGTGACAAATTCCATTGCCAAATACACAAAAATATTCTGCTAAGCCTATGCTTGTTATTACAGAGGCAGGAAATGTATCTTTAAAGGATAGTATGTAAATATATTTTAATTGAGTGCAGGTCAGTTGATTTTTTTGTTTTGCTTTTTTAGAAAATATTTTTTCCTAGTAGCTTGTTGAAATAATTAGTCTCTTTTCTACCAGGCCATTATAATAGTAGTGTGGCACAAATGTTTATTTTCTTTTAGCATAGGAATAAGTTGAATGTCTTGTTCCACCTTTGCCAGTTACTCATTCAGCTGCATAGAGTTCCTCATCATTTGTTGACAATAGCTAAAATTCATGTATTTATGTCTGACTTATTAAAAGGATGCCCATGGTAGCTAACAGTAAAGTCAAATAAATAAATAAGCAAGTTACAATAAACATCTTAAAATTCATTAACTATATTAGAAACAAATAACAGTACCTGCCAAAATTAAATCCTAATTCCATTTCATGTGTCTGTATAAATCAGCTGTTCTTGGATTATTTTAGATTACATGTGCCTCAGCTTTAGGCACCGGCTTTAGGCACCGTTACAGTACTTGCTGTGTATGTCTGAAAGAAAAATATCATGGAACTGAAGTAATAATGTATTTGGGTCTAAAAGCAAATTACAATTCAAGGAAGAAATCCACTGATACTGTATATAATGATCCATTTCAAAGGTCTGCCTTTTTGTCAACTTTAGCCATTGAAATGCCCAAACTGAGGGGTAAAATATATCATGGAAAATATTTTGAGAAGATTGGGCAGTAGTTCCTTCCATGTCATCTAGTCAACTAAAAGTGACTCAATTTTCCAGGACCTAGGAAGTGTTCTTCCTCTGCCAGTGTCTGGAACAACATCTGTCCAGAGATATGAATAGTGTCCGAACTCCTGGATTTCCAGAAAGTCCTTAAGACCCGGCTCTGTTTCTATGCCTGAATTCATTTGTTATTTTTTTTATTGTTGTGGTTATTTTTAACCCAGGCTATCAGGTTTTAACTCTTTTAATTTTATATTTGGATGTAGTAAGGCACCAAAGGGATGCAGTGGGTAAGCTAAGACGCTGAAAGGTTGGCAGATTGGCGGTTTGAATACCTAACAACGTGTAACGGACTGAGTTTCTGTTACTTGTCCCAGCTTCTACCAACCTAGCAGTTTGAAAGCATGTAAAAATGCAAGTAGAAAAATAGGGACTACTTTGATGGGAAAGTAACAGTGTTCTGTGCACCTTCGGCATTTAGTCATGCTGACCACATAACCATGGAGACGTCTTTGGATAGCGCTGGGTCTTTGGCTTTGTAATGGAGATGAGCACCATTCCCGAAAGCCAGAAACAACTAGCACTTTGTGCGAGAGGAATATTTTCCTTTACCTTAGGCCACCCAGAGTTATTTAGAATAGGTGGCCATTGTAAAATTGAATAACAATAATGACATATAATGAGTGGAGCTTTCTTTTAGGTATCATGTTTTCAAAGTAACTGTACCTTTGCTCAGTGACATCAATATGCATATGAGTAATTTCATGTTTCTATGTTATGAAAACTTTTTATTATATGTGTTTCCCATTGTGGTTAATGGCACAAGGCTGTTTTGTTTTGTTTTGCTTTCCCTTCTGGGAGTGACTACATTTCCTTTCTTTTGTTTTGTTTCAGTTAAGCAGTAAAGTACTTTTAGAGTGAATAATCTTCTCCCTTCCTTAGATGGTGGCATGTATTAAAACAGTTAAAGCTAGTCCTTTCCATATTTGCTTGGTTGTTTTATGTACCTGACATCCTATTACAGGAGGAAAGACACATTAAAAATTAGAATCTGGAAGCACCTTTCCAAGTAACAAATTTTATTATAAGGCATGCATTACAGCTCACTGCATCAGATGCAGAAGTGCTGGACTTATGTAGGAATTAAATTGGAAAGAAGGGAAAATAGGTTGGCTATGGAAACGAGGGTCACACATAGATCTTCACAATTAATAACTGTGATATGTTTTTAAAAAACCTATTGTTTGTTGAGATTTGAGATTGCCTGAAACATTTAGATGTATGTGAATGCAACAATTTCTTGCTGAATAGCTTTCTGATTTTTTCAAAACAGTGGCCTTGAGATCTGCTAAGGAAGTTGTAGAGTGGCGAAATAACCTGAGGTGAACATGGAGCGAACTTCAGCTTTTACTTTATTGGAACAATAAAGGGCTGCCGCAGCTGCCGTGTTAACAAGGCAACCAGCTGGCGGACAGCAGCTGATGCCATTTGACAGCTCCCTTTTATAGCCGGCTGTCAAACAGCATCAGCCAATAGGAACGGTCCATGTTCCCGCTGGAAACATGGACCAGAGCGAAGATTTCAGCTCAGCCTTTTCCGAACGCCACACTCCTTTCCCCCAGAACGGAGCATGCGTAGTCCTTTAGATAACTCGGGCGCTTGCGCAGACGGCCAGACCTTCTAGGTTCTGACGAAGCTGCTGCTAGAAGGAACTTTTCTGTTTGTTGGGCAACTTCTGATGGCTGCTCAGGTAGGCTTGTGTTCCTGTCAGATTCACAGGAAGTTTCTTCAGGCGCTGGCGGTTTCTCTATTGCAGGAACATCTTGAAGGCCATTTGCAGATGAACTCTGCCTTCTAAGTTGATCAATAAGGCGGCGCCAGATGCACCCATCTTTCAGTTGGACCCTGTAAGACTTAAGACCAGTTACCGCCACAATCTGCCCAGGCATCCACAAAGGGTGTCCCGCATAATTCCAGGCATAGACCTGGTCATTTTCAGTGAATTCCCTTGCCTGGCTATTGATCCTAGGGGTGTGACTGGGGCATAATATGGATGGAGTCTGTCTAAAGTAGTCCTCAGACGGGAACCTATTAGTGGTGGCACAGGGAGTCGTGTGCTGGGTTAGAAGATACTTAGCAAGCCTAGAGTGTCAATCTATGGGCCCAAGCCTTTTCAGGACCTCCTTAGCAGATCTGATTGTTCTTTCAGCCAGGCCATTACTGGCAGGATGGAAAGGAGCTGTAAGTGCGTGCCGGATTCCCAGGTTAGCTAGGAAGACCTCAAACTCACAGGAAGTAAACTGGGGGTCTTTATCAGACACAATAGTGTCAGGGAGGCCTTGGGTAGCAAATATCCTTGATAGAGTCTAAGTGATGGCTTCTGAAGTTGTGGTGGTCATCAAGTTCAGCTCTACCCATTTAGAAAAAGAATCAACCATCACCAGGAATGTACGCCCATGAAAGGGGCCAGCCAGATCAATATGAATCTTCCCACCTGCCTGGAGTGGATGTGGGTGGAGCAGGTTTGGTAACTTGGCATGGTTGACAAGCATTCACCCAACTTGTAATCTGAGCATCCATACCCGGCCACCATACATAACTGCGAGCTAGGGCTTTCATTCTGACGATGCCAGGATGCCCTTCATGCAGGACCTTTAAAACTGAGGCTTGCAACTTGGAAGGGATAACTACCCTAGTTCCCCAAAGTAAACAGCCTTACAAAGAAGACAGTTCCTACTGGTGAGTTTTGAAAGGCACGAATTCGGGGGCATAAGGAATTGCAGGCCCCACCCCCTTCCCACTCAGGCAAGGACTTGGACGATTACCTTGTCCCTGGCAGAGTGGGCAGCAATATCAAGGGCGGAGATGGGAAGTTTGAAATCATTGATCAGGAACACAGCATTAGTTGGTGCAGGATCCTCCACAGGAACAGGAAGGGGGCAGTGACTAAGAGCATCAGCGTGGCAGAGACTCTTGCCAGCTCGATGAACCAGTGTATAGGAATAGGCAGCCAGAGATAAAGTCCACCTGGTCATCCTTGGAGACAAAATCTGAGGAGTTTGTCTACCACCTGACAGAAGGCCTAAAAGAGGCTTGTGATCCGTAACCAACTTGGAATAGTGTCCATATAGAAACTCATGGAATTTTTTGACAGAAGCAACTGCAGCCAAAGCCTCCTTGTCAATTTGGCTGTGGTTGCACTCAGCTGGGGGAAAAGTTCTGGAGAAAAAGGCAGTGGGTGCCTCAGAACCATTAGGCAGTCTATGACTTAAAACAGCATCTATGCCAAAAGGAGAAGCATCTGCTACTAAAGGTAAAATTAAATTGGATCAGAACAGCATTGGATGTGAGCAATGATTTGACTATATGGAAAGCATGGGCTTCCTTAGGTCCCCAGTGCCAGGGGGATTGCTTATCCAAGAGTCTGTGCAGAGGCTCTGCAACGGAAGCTTTATGTGGCAAAAATGAAGTGTAAAAGTTAAGTCCTAAAAAGGCCTGGAGCTCAGTTTTGTTAGTTGGTGTGGGTGCCTCATGAATAGCCTGTACTTTGGATTTGATTGGGTGAATACCTGAGGTGTTAATTCTGTATCCCAAAAATTCTACCTGTGGGGTGGCAAGAGTGCACTTGTCTTTCTTTAACTTAAGCCCATGCTGTCTGAAACGATCGAGGACTCCTCTGACTCTTTGCAGTAACTGAGACTTGTCAGGGGCTGATATTAAAATGTCATCAAAATACGGAATTACTCCTGATAATCCTTGTAGAAGTCTTTTCATTAAGGATTGGAAAATTCCTGGGGCACACTTACGCCAAATTGGAGGCGCCCCTGTGTGTTACAATAGTTTGTAGTTTGTAGCTGTGTCATCAACAGGGAACTGTTAATAGGCCTGTGACATGTCTAATTTCACGAAAATGGTTCCTGGCTCAAAAGAATGTAGTAGGTGCTGGATAACAGGGACTGGATAAGCGCTGATTTGTAAATATTTATTCTATGACGTCTTGTAATCTGCGCAGATTCTTACGCTACCATCTTTCTTCCGGGGTGTCACTATCCGGGATGTCACTATTATTCCCATTTTGCGAAGTCCACAGGTTCTAATACACCCTACTTAATTAATTTGTCAAGCTCCATGTCTAATTTGGGGTGGATTGCAAAAGGTACCCTTCGAGGCTTTAAACCGATTGATACTGCCTGTGAGTCCAAGTTAAAAGATATTGGGGTTCCTGAATAACAGCCCAGCCCCTCGCTGAACAGCATAGTCATTAAACAAGGTGTCCACTTCAGCATTTGTAATAGAGTGGATTCCGCTCATATGGAGGCCAAGGGCAGGGAACCAGTCTAACCCCAACAGGCTAGGGAGGGCACTATCCACTACCGCTAAAGGCAAGTGACCTTTAAAATTTTGAAATTGTACAAAAAACTTGCCTTTTCCGATGACTGGGATGGGTCTGCCTTGGTAGTCACATAGGGTTAACTGGCAGCCATGGTAGCCATTCTGGGAAGTAGTTGTTTCAAGGTGCTCCATGAGATGATGGACAGTGCTGAGCCTGTGTCAACCTCCATCCTGCAAGGTTTTCCTTCTATAGAAACAAAAACACTGATTTTGTTAGAGCCTTTGTTAGTCAGCTTGGCTTGATAGCAGGTAAACAGTCTTCAACTTGTTTTTGGAAATATTGGGTTGTCTAGGGCTTTTGGACAAAAGTCTTTCCTGCTTGACAGATCCTGGCTAAATGACCCTTCCTCTGGCATTTTAGATAAATGGCATTCCTGAACTTGCAGGATGCCCTGAGGTGGTTTCCCCCACAGCTTAGACAAATGGTCTGATGTCGTGGAGGTAGATTGGGGTTTGACCTGTTCTCCCTTTGACTGGTTTTTTGCTGCCTGAGGCGATTTATATCATTAGCCTCTTCATAGCCTTCTTCTGTGGAGGCTTCATAGTAATGGATGGCTGAGCTGCTCTGGCTAATTGGATTTACCTGAATTTCTGCTGCTGAAAGTGCTGATAGTTCAGCAGCTTGAGACTCTTCAATTGCTAATATAAGGGATAAATCTCCTTTAGCCAATAGACGTTTTTGTAGCCTTAAATCCCTGACTCCACAAACTAGTTGATCTAATAATATGTCTTCCAGATAGTCTCTAAACCCACAATGCACGGCAGCTGCTTGTAGGGCAGCCATGTACCCACTAATAGTCTCTCCCTCAGCCTGAATCTGTCTCCTAAAAGCATGACACCTGGCAATTCGGGATGGCTTCGGGGAATTGTGGTTGGAAAGAATTTCCTGCAATTCTTCCCATGGAACAGTTTTAATTGAACATGGAGCCAATAATGCCGTAGCAGTGTCAAACACTGTGGCTGTGCAAAAGCTTAAAAAGTAGGACTTTTTCCTATGGTTGGAAATGTCAGCGAGGTCTATGGCATATAGGCATATAGGTCTATGGCATAACAGTCAAATCGGTTTCTGTAGGCTTCCCATGTTTCTACTGTTGGTCTGAAAGGCAGGAATGCAGTGTTCGAAGTCATCTCGACTCAGCGGTGCTGGATCTTCCGAGGAAAATTGAAATTCGTGCTCGTGAATAGTGACAGTCAGCTCTTAAAGTGACATACAGCTTGGTAGTGACTTCAGCTTTTTTTTGTAGTGACTTCGCTCAGCTATTCTTTGCCCGATTACCTCTTATATGTATCCCGTCCTTGTCGCCAGTGTTGTAGAGCGGCCGAATAACCGGATGCGAACACGGAGCAAACTTCAGCTTTTACTTTATTGTCACAATAAAGGGTTGCCACAGCTGCCGCGCTAACAAGGCAGCCAGCTGGCGGACAACAGCTGATGCAGTTTGACAGCTCCCTTTTATAGCTGGCTGTCAAATGGCATCAGCCAATAGGAATGGTCCGTGTTCCCGCTGGAAACATGGACCAGAGTGAAGACTTCAGTTCAGTCTTTTCTGAACGCCACAGAAGTACTGACAAAAATTGAAATCCTCTGATATGACTTTGTCCTTGTTTTTTAGTGCTGATGTCAAACATGTCTATTAATTCTTTTGTGAAAAGTTTGTCCCGTTTCTTCTTTGTAGAATCTCCAGTTGATAATGACATATTTCACAGTGGAGGAAATACATATGAAGGTGCCTCTCTTGTTGGGGCCCAGGTTGAAGCTGTTTTTGTGGGAGTGACATGACATACTTGACACGTTGTGATTTTATTATTTGGCAGTGATATGTAGAATCACTGTTGGACATCTGTTTCTATCACATACTATGATTGGTTTATGCCTAAAATCTATAAAATTCTAAATTCATATACAGGCAAAAGAAATAGAAATCTGTAATTTCCATCCAGTGGAATGTTCAATATTTTGACCACAGCCTGATCCTTCTGTTCCACAAATAGAAATATCTGTTTCCCTAGTTAAATAGTCAGCAAGTCATTATTATTTGTTCCAATGTTGCAATTCAAGTGTAGTTTAATTCTGCTTGTTTGTTTTGTTCATTAGAAAAGAGCCTTGGTTAAAATGCATTAATGAGTTTAAAGCAGAACAAGTCCGGATAGAAGACTTATGCTAATGGGACTTATTTTAGAAGATACATCTAAAGAGGGACACAAGTGAAATGGGTTGATAGCCTTAGTGGAAGACATGGAATTTTTTTAATGACATGGATCATTTGTAAGACACTTTCGTGCATTGAAATGTACCTTGTGGCAGAGATAAATTACATTGTATAAAATTGAGACTTTTATTATTAAAAAATAAATAAATGCTAGGTCAGAGTAGTTGCTTTTTTCTGATACGTGGAATTGATTAAAACCGGTTACCTCAAGGATTTAACAATAAATGATTAATTTATTTTTATTTAAATAAATAAATAGAAATTCAATAATAGTTCTGAAGCAGCCTTTTCAGAAAATGTTTATTGCAATGCTTTTCGCTATCTTTTTCATAACTTCTCTTTTCTTCCTGTCCTCCCCCATGTACAGATTTGAATATAAGTTGTAGATATGCAGGTATTTTCCATGTAGAGAAGAATCAACGCTACAGTCTTACAAGAGAAGAGGCTGTTCAGCTTTGTGAAGCACTTAATAGTACCATCCCAACATTTGAACAAATGCAAAAAGCCTTTACCCTCGGTTTTGAAACTTGCAGGTAGGATACCTTTCCAAATATACAATGGACACAGATGTACTGTCAAAGAATAGATACAGATATTTTTTCCACCTGTTGTTTCTCTTACCTATCCTTTGCAGCTTGTTTAGTTTTCTCCCCAAATGTGCAATATATTTTTTTTTTCTAATTTTCCTTGGTGTTTTCTCTTCTTGAATTGAGTTTAACAATTAACTATTATAACACACATATAGTTCTTCGGGCCAGCTTTTTGATAATGTTCACAATCAGGATCTAATTTTCTCCCATGAGCTGCTCAGAGCATCCAGAAGTGGGAGGTGCTTCAGTCTCTTCTGGAAAGGCTGTGCTTAAAACTCCGGGATGCTCCTCCTCCATGGGACACCTCCCCAGCATCCCCCAGTTTTAGCTCAGCCTTCATGGTAAGAGGTTGTGCACTCTCTGACTGGAATGGTTTTCTGATTCAGCTAGTCAAATTCAGGTTTGCTCTTGGGTCAATTCGGCTTGTAAATTTTTCCCCAATTAATCAGTTTGAGAGCAGTTCTTTGTGGCTGGCAGAGCCGCAGGCAGCCTGAGATGGCCGCTTCAGGCAATTAGCTTATCTAATCCCCTGATTGTCTTCTGTCTGCGATCTTGGTGGAGCGCTCGCAGCCGCGGCTCACATCTCCTTGCTGTTTCGATTGACAGGATCATTTATCTGACAATTTAGAGAGTCAGCAGCAGTGGCTCATTAAACTGCTCAGGCAATTAACATCAGAGATTCTGCCTTCCCACCATTTTCAACATCTGGCTTCAAGTTCGTGCCTAAATATCACAGGCGCCATCCTCGCTGGTTTTCCTTCTTGGGGACCAGGGCAAGTACCTTCCCACTCCACTTCCCTGGTGTTATTTCTCTTTTATCTTGCTCGTGTTGGATAAACAGGCTAGTCCTTAAACAGGATTTTTATTTTTTTTATTTTTTTTGCAATTGCTTTTGGATCATTACATTGGAGTGAAGCTGAAAGTGCCATTTCAAACAGCGGGACATTTTTGACAGGAAAGGATCCATCCAGGCCCTGTATAGCTGGTTTCCCTTGTTAGGGACAAGGAATCCAGAATATTTCTTGCTTGGAGCGCTTGGGGGTTTCCCTTCTTGGGGACCCTTACTGTTTCCCATATACACAGTTTTACATGTAGATATAGGCACGTATATGTATATGTGTGTATATGTATATATGTGTGTGTGTGTGTGTGTGTGTGTGTGTGTGTATGTGTATATATAGACTTGCACTCCTGGAGAAGATTTCTACTTTCAACCACCCGTAAGTACAAATAAAAATAATAATTATTATTATTGTTGTTGTCGTTGTCGTTATTATTTTAAAAAATTAAAGTTAGAGGCACGAGAATCAGTCCTCCACGATGGAAGGTGACAACATCTTCTGCTCCAAGACAAATGAGTCCCAAGATAAGTCAGTGGGCCCCAAAAAGGTCTCTAAGGCGGCAGATAAGGATGCCCACAGACGGCACCAAGCCTTGGAAAGCCAGTTGCAGAAACGGGCCAAGGAGGCAGACAAGATGGCTATGACACAACAATTGGATCAGGGACCAAGTACATTGTTGGGGCCCTTATCTACCCAGCCCAGACAGGCTATTTCTTGACAGCCTCCCATAGCCATATCTGTTCCAATGAGCACTGCCTGGCGATTCCCAGAGGCGACCTTCACCCTTACGGCCGCCGGTTTAAGACAGGAGGAGGGATTACCTGACACTATTCCCATTGAAATGAGGCAATGGATGGTGATGGCCACACAAAAGGGCATTGTGGCTGGAGTGCAGCAATCCATCCAGACCAGACACTTTTCGGCTACTTCGGAAGCGGGATCCCTGTCTGTTCGAACCTTTGCACATAGGGGACATCATCACTCAAGTATTCCCCAATATTCCTGACATACCAGTCCAAGGTCTTCGGGAGGAGATGGAATTTGATGACCAGGATGTTCCCATGGAGGTGGGGTTGATCCATCAGGTGAACTTTGGGTCGTCAGAGGCTGACCCTCTAGAATGAGGAATGTCGGATGATGAAGGCCTCAATCTGGACCAACCTACCCTTTCTGGCCTTTTTCGTCCGCACTTCTTTAAATCTGTACTGTTCAAAGCAAAGAACACCGCTAAACTAGGCACATCAAACCCTCATCCATTGTCAACAGGGTCTCAGGATGAATCCAAGGATCTAATATTCTCACAGCCGGCTAATGAGGCAGAAACTATTCCTGTCCCTCATATGTTTGCTGAATTAGTACAAAATCAATGGGCATCAGCAGCATCCTACCCAGCCCCAAAAGGGTATGATAAGCGATATTATAATTTGGCACCAGAATTTTCAAATTTTCTCAAATCGTCGGAGGTGGATGAGCCCATTGTGGCACTGGTGTCTTCTTCAACCTTTCCCAACGAGGCTGAGGAAGCCCTGAGACCGGAGGAAAAGAGAGCAGAGTTGGCACTCCATAGGGCGCATGTTTCTGATACCTGGGCCATTAGGGCAGCTACAGCTGCGTCCTTTTTTACACAGTCCTGCCAACGATGGCTCTTTCACTTGAGGGATATATTGGTGGTGTCCAATATCAGAGCCTACCAGGACATTGCTAAGATTATTGCAATGGCAGAATTCTCCACCGAGGCCACATTTAATGCAGTCAAATTCTGATCTTAGAGCCATAGCATCTCATGTATCAGCACAGAGACTGCTATGGCTCAGACATTGACAGGCGGATACCAAGCATAAATGCAAGTTGGCATCAGCCGAAATATCGGGATAAATTATTTGGTAGTATCCTGGAGCCACTCCTTATTGAGAATAGAAACAAGAAAAAAGTGCTTCCCTGTCTTTTTCGAAGGTCTGAAAACAGAACGCCCCAGTCGTTTTGAAGGGGTTCCTTTCAGTCCTACTATCAAGGCCCCTACATTCCCAGATCTCAGAGAACATCAGGCTATAGGCCCAGTTTTAGACAGGATAGGCCTGAATCTTCCGATAGAGGTCATTGGGGAGGCTAAAAGAGAAGAAACCCCAGAGGTACCAGTGGCCGATTTTTTTCGTCGCCCCAAGTGAGTCCTTGACAACAGCTCCCATTGGAGGACAGCTAAAATTGTTTGCTGATCAATGGGACAGTTCCACCTTTGATGCGTGGATCAGGGACTCTGTTACGTTTGGTTTGGCTCTAGAGTTTCAATCCTTCCCCCCCCCCCCCAGGTCCATGGATCCCATTAAGAGAGCATTGATGCAGGAAGCTATCATATTCTGGATATTCGGCCATGAGACAGGTCCCATCTGGATAGCGGGGTCAAGGCTATTACTTTCTGTTGTCTGTGGTCCCAAAGAGTTCGGGGGTCTGGAGGGCAATTCTGGACCTCAAAAATCTGAACAGATCATTGGTTTATCGAAAATTCAAGATGATTACTCTCCACTCCATTCTGCTCAGCATCAGAGAGAGAAAGATCTCCTGACCTTTATAGATCTGAAAGAGGCTTATCTACATATACCAATTAGACCTGTTTACTACAAATATTTTAGATTTAGGTATTGTGATCAGCACTATGAATATATCGACCTACCATTTGATCTGGCTTCGGCCCCTAGGACTTTTACCAAGGTCCTAGCAGCTTTGGCTCCCTCCCTCAGAATCAAATTTATTTGTTTACAGTGTTATTTGGATGATATTTTAATTTTGTCATCTTCCAGACATCAAGCAAATTTGGATACCAAGATTACTCTGGAGACCCTTCAAGGTCATGGCTTTTCCATAAATTGGGATAAAAGCCATTTGATCCCTTCAACTAGGTTAGTTCATTTGGGGGCAGTGATAGATACCGTGCAGGGCAATGTTTTTCTCTCTCAGGACAGGTTGAATAGTATCCAGTCTTTGGCCAGAGAGATCAGAGCCTTAAAGAGGGTTTCCCTGGCAGTTCTGTCTCAACTGTTAGGGAAAATGATTTCTTATATTTCCATTGTGCCTTGGGCTCGATTCTATTCTAGAGAGCTGCAATGGTTCCTGCTACCTTTCCTGCGATCTGGAAGAGCCACTTCCAACGTCCGGATAAAGGTACCACACAATGTTCTCCGATCACTCCGCTGGTGGTCGGAAAAAAATATGAAAAAGGGGTGTCTTTTCAAGGAACCTTGCAGGGCAACGATCACAACCGATGCCAGCCTGGTAGGATGGGGAGCTCACTTACAATTCCACATTGCACAGGGAAGTTGGACTATTTCCGAACAATCACAAAGCATCAACCTGTTGGAGCAGTGAGCAGTACATCTGGTGTTACGCAGTTTTCTACCCTTTTTCCAATCACCCCACGTTCTAGTCTTGACAGACAAAATCACAACCAAGGCCCACGTAAACAGATGGGGGTACCCACTCCAAACTTCTAATGCTGGAGACGGCAAGGTTGTTCAAGTGGGCCGAGGCCAATCTGTTTTTGCTCAAGGCAGAGCACATAGCAGGGGCCTTAAACACATAAGTGGACTGGCTAAGCAGGGCCACAATGGATCAGGCAGAGTGACGCATACACCCGTCTCTCTTCCAGGAAGCAGTGCGGAGGTTTGAGCAACTGGTGATCGGTCTATTTGCTTCTCCCCTCAACGCCCAATTACCCCGGTATATTTCAAGGTACCCGACTTGGGGCAGCGGCCGTCAATGCTCTGCGATGTCAGTGGCCTCCCAGACTTCTATATGCGTTTCCTCCTTTCCCGGTAATGCCCAGGTTGAGCCAGAAGTTATTGGAAGAACGAGCAGAATTTATATTGGTCGCCCCTTACTCGCCCAGGCAAACATGGTTTGCGGACTTACAGAACCTATTGAGAGGACAACCTTGGAAAATTCTGCCGTCGAGGGTTTCCCTCTCACAAGGGACGGTATTTCACCCTGACCCACAATGGCTCAGCCTAGTTGTATGGAGGTTGAGCAGAGCCATTTAAGTAACTAACAGATTTCAGAGGATGCCATTGCCACCATACAAGCATCCAGATGGTCCTCAACAAATTGTACATACGTGGCCACATGATCCGTTTTCTATCCCTGGTGCCAGGAGTCTTAAGATCGCCCCAACCACCCCATCAATAGGACAATTATTGGGCTTTTTACAGGAGGGGTTGACCAAGGGCCTATCTCCAAATACTTTACGCAGACAGGTGGCGGCCTTAGCCTCGGTGGTATCCTGGGGTGACTTTCGTTCCATAGCACACCATCTACATGTCTGCAGCTTTCTTAAGGGTGCTGCAAACTTACGACCTCCTGTAATTCACCACTATCCCTCTTGGGAGCCCAACAAAGTGTTAACCGCACTTACAACTGGCCCATTCAAGCCTTTAAGAACCACTAGTCTCAAATTCCTGAGATATAAGGTGGCCTTCCCAATTGTGATCACATCAGCAAGGAGGATTTCCGAATTGGCAGCATTGTCAATGGGAAAGGAAACACGAAAAGTGCGTGTTTCTTGCGGACAGAGTGGTTCTCAGATTGGATCCATTGTTCACCCCTAAAGTAAATTCAACCTTCCACAGAGCACAGGAGTTGGTGCTTCCAAATTTTTGTCTGAAACCATCTCATAGACTGGAGCATCAATGGCATCAACTTGACGTTCGAAGGGCGTTAAGCATGTATCTCGACTGCACGGCGGCATTTCGAGCATCTGAGGCTCTATTCCGATTCTTCAGCCCATCCACTTTAGGACACAAGGTGTCATCAATGACCATTGGTTGATGGTTGAGAGCCACCATAGCTAAAAGTTACGAATGCCAGTCCATCTCAGTTCCTAAGGTCATTACAGCCTGCTCAACAAGGAGTGCGGCAACATCAGAAGCATGGGCTCCAAGGGCTTCCATAGATGAAATTTGCAGAGTGGCAATTTGGGTTTCACCATCGCCCTTTGTCAGAAATTATAAAATTGATGTCTATGCTTCAGTGGACGCTTCATTTGGCAGAAGAGTCCTGCAGAGGGGTCACAGAGTTTAGGAGTGGATTTCGATCCAGACGGAGTCCCTCCCTAAGGACAGGCCAAGCTTTGGTATGTCCCACTTGTGGATGCTCTGAACAGTTCATGAGAGAAAGGGCTTTGGTCCTTAACGGATACCCCTGTTCTCTGTGAGCTGTGAAGAGCATCCAACCCCACCCATTTCTTTCCATCTGGTGGAGTTCCGTTCCAGTCAGGGATCTAGATTAGGTGATGAGTTCCGGACTTTGGCACTCAGTCTTCGCAAAACTGGGGGATGCTGAGGAGGTGTCCCATGGAGGAGGAGGAGTGTCCCGGAGTTTTAAGCCCAGCCTTTCCAGGAGAGACTGAAGCACCTCCCACTTCTGGATGCTCTTCACAGCTCACAGAGAACAGGCGTATCAGGTAAGTACCAATGCCCTTTTTAAGTTAAACATAGCCTATTTTTAACTATGGACCTGCAGTTTCTCTTGGAAGATTTACATATGTAAAATTTAACAATCAGATGGTTCTGGGTAATTATTGTACTCTTTTTAACAACTGATTTTGGACCTTTTGTTGTTTTTTTGTCTCTTTCTTGTGCTGGTCTTTTTTGTAGTTTCAACTTTGTCTATCTAGTTTTTCTTTTTTACAAAAATAAAATGATGAGACTCCTCAAGATCTTTCTCTCCTTCAAACCTGTCACTAATTTGAGGTATTCACAAACTTCAAACTAAAGAGCAGCATGTTTAAAGCACATGTTTGAAGTCATTACTAAAATAATTATTAATGCAAGTCTGCAAAATAGATTGATATAATTATCTCGGCTGAATTGTGGAGGCTAAGAAAATAGTGGCTTCTCTTAAGGCCACCCAGGTCAAGGTTTGAGCCTGAAACTTCCCAGCTTCTACGGCTAAGTACAATATTAGTCATTGTGCTGTAATAGCTTTCATCATCAGCCTTGCAAATATTTCTGTATCTTCCTGCCCACCTGGATAGATATCTATGCCAGAGGGCAGGTTGAACACTGGTCTAGCAATATCAACCCTGTAAAGATTACTGCGCATTAGTAACATTTGGCAATTGCTGAAGTAAAATTATAGCATAAGATATGCCTAAATCCATTGGTTTATTCTAATCATTCATCTCTCTAACGATGATAGAGAAATGATATAATGTAGAAAATATTCTTACCCCATGTTCTGATGGAAAGTTGCCGAGAATTGCTTCTGAATTTTTAAACTATAATTTCATGCTTGTTCAGGCTTGTATGAGAGTACTTTCAAAGTAATAATAATAAATACAAATCTAGTGGTGTGTAAGGTAATTACCCTTATTAGCATAAAAAGTAGTTCGATTAGCAAGTTACTGTTAATGCAGTTATTCAAAAATACCTAACTCCACTGAAAAAAAACCCAGTATGTCCATTACTATCAGTATGTCAGAAAACATTTGACCTTTGGCCTGACTTATATCAATAATTGTTCCATTTTCAAAATGAATCAAAATAATATGCAAAAACCAATATTTTTAAATGCATGCTCAGCATTCAGTCTTGGGTAATGATTCACTGTTTTCCAACTCAAAATATACATTTATATATTAAATGGAGAAGCTCCCTCCTACACATAATTTGTTTTCTTTTGAACTATGAAAATACTGTAAGGTTAAATGAATGCAGGAGTATAATGAAAGTAGGAAATTAGCATTTCAGCATCAAAGCTTTTCAGAAAACTTTCATACGTGGTACATGTCATGTGAAGATTTGATATAATTTGATATAATGAACCAATGTAACGTAGGTGTTTCTGTTGGGTTGTAATAACCTACCATACATTTCTCTGATTTTTTTTTCAACAAAGCTTTAAAAAGTTGCCAATATATGCTGGATTTGCATAAAGTCCTAGGTTTGGTCAATATGTGTGCAAAGTTTTTGGCCTCTAACCCAACACTAAACACATCAGATTAAAAAAGAATACCCTATCCGTAAGTCAAGACAAAAGTTGAGCAGCCTGTTCCTTTCCTAACTTGATGGGGCTTCTACCTGTACAGTTAGTCCTTGACTTACGACTACAATTGAGCCCCAGATTTTTGTTGTTAAGTGAAACATTGGTTAAGTGAGTTTTGCTCCATTTTACGACCTAAGAGCTGTGGTGGTGCAGTGGTTAGAATGCAGTACTGTAGGCTAACTCATTGCTCACTCCAGGAGTTCAATTCTGATGGGCTCAAGGTTGACTCAGCTTCCATCCTTCTGAGGTTGGTAAAATGAGGTTCCAGATTTTGGGGGGCAATATGCTGACCCTGTAAAGTGCTTGGGGAGGGCTGTAAAGCACTGTGAAGCGGTGTACAAGTCTGAGTGCTATTGCTTTCTTGCCACTGTTGTTAAGTGAATCCCTGCTGTTAAATGATCACTATTGTTAAGTGAATCACAGTTGATAAGTTAGTAATCTGGCTTCCCCTTTGACTTTGCTTGTCAAAAGATTGCAAAAGGTGATCACATGACTTCATAAGTCTGAACCAGTTGTCAAGCATTTGAATTTTGATCTCATGATCTAGGGGATGATACAAGAGTTGTAACTGTGAAAAATTGTCATAAATCACTTTTTTCAGTACTGTTGTAAGATATGTATGTGTGTGTGTTTAGCCAAATGTACAAGAATATCTTCTTACGTGAGCACTCATTAACTTTTTCCCCACTACCAGCATATAAATATGTTGGTTTATTCATCAATAGGCCCTGTATTTCCAAGTTTAATTGAAATCTGTTTTCATTATAAATGCCCTTTATCTTTTGGAATCAGATTAGTTTACCTATATCAACCTGCCCATATTAGAAGAATGCTTTTGCATGCACTGCTCACTTGGTTGTTATTTAGCTCCACTGGGCATGAAAAAAACTTCCCTTTCAATAATGACTCCTTGCTTAATTCTGTAACAAAAACAGAAAGAGTAGTGGTCTATAGATCATCACAACACTTTGAAATTAGAAAACAATACATTGTGATTCTCCCATGAGCTGTTCAGAGCATCCAGAGATGAGAGGTGCTTCAGTCTCTTCTGGGAAGGCTGGGCTTAAAACTCCGGGACGCTCCTACTTCTGCACGGGGCTCCTCCTCAGCGTCCCCCAGTTTTTAGCTCAGCCTTCGTGGTAAGAGATTGTGCACTCCCTGACTGGAACGGCTTTTCTCAAATTCAGGTTGGATCTTTAAAAACCCTTCACCATTTAATTCGGCTTTTCAGGCTTTCCCCTCAATTTATGCAAAAAGTAATAATTTTAAAACTGTTTCCCTTGTAAATTAGCAGAGTCTGCCACTCTGCAGGCATCTTGAGGCTTTCGCCTCAGGAAACAGCCTTATCTACCCTTCCGATCAGTTTCCCTCGTAAATTAGCGGAGCCGCCACTCTACAGGTAGCTTGAAGCTATCGCCTCAGGAAACAGCCTTATTGAACCTTCCAATCGTCTGCTCTACGATCGGAACGGAATACTTGCAGCTGCGGCATTCCTGGCTTTGCTGGTTTCTCCTGACAGCAGCATTTGAATTGCAATTAGAGCAGCCGCGGCAGCAGCTTGTCAGACGGCTCAGGCTTATTAACACCACTGATTCTGCTTCCCGCCCTTTTCAACAGCTGCCTCAATTTTGCGCCTGATACCATAGCTTCCATTTCTCGCTGGTTTCCCTTGCTGGGGACTGAGGTAGTAACTTTCCATTGTGCCCTTTTTGGATTTGGCTATCCTTCTGACTACGTGGAACTAAACAGCTACTCATTCATTACACAGGCATTTCTGTGCATTTGCCTTTGGATCGCTTACTCAGTCGGAAATTGCGAGTGACAGTTATATTGCGGGCATTTGTCTCTGACAGGCAAGGAGACACATCAGAGCCTGTAATAGCTGGTTTCCTTTGCTGGGGACCAGGGATCCGGAGTTTTTCTCTCACTTGGAGCACTTGGGGGTTTCCCTTGCTGGGACCCTAAGATACTGTTCACCAGTTAATTTCTTATTCCTATAAATATACAGTCTTACCTTCCTGGAGGAGTGTTCTAATTTTACCTGCAGGGGCAGGCATTTCCCCAAAGTTCAAATTTCTACCATAAAATCAATAATAATCATAATAAATTAAAATAAATAAATAAATAAAATAAAATAAATTTCATTCAGAGGCAAGACAATCCATCGTACAAGATGGAACGTGACGCTTTCCGCTCCAAGCCAAGCAAGTTCCGAGACAAGCCTGTGGGCCCCAAAAAGGCCTCTAAGGCAGCAGATAAGGATGCCCATAGAAGGCACCTAGCATTGGAAAGACAATTGCAAAAACAAGCTAGGGAGGCAGACAAGATGGCTATGACTGATCAGAACCCAAACCTGTTGATGGGGCCCTTGGGCTTATCTAAGCCCAGACAGGCTGTTTCTAGACAGTGCCCCATAGGCACATCTCCTCCATTGAGCACTGGCCGGCCAATTCCTGAGGCAGCCTTCACCCCTACGGCCGCCGGCCTAAGGCAGGAGGAGGGATTACTTGAGTCGATTCCCATCTAAATGAGGCAATGGATGTAGATGGCAATTCAGAGGGGCATTGTGGCTGGAGTTCAGCAATCCATTCGAACCAGACACTTCTCGACTGCTTCAGATGCGGGATCTCTGTCCGCCCACTCCTTTGGGCATACACAACCACATCAATCTCAGGTATTCCCCATTATTACAAACACACCGGCCCAGGGCCTTCGGGAGGAGGTGGACTTGGAGGACCAGGAGGTTTCCATGGAGGGGGGGGGGTTGATCCATCAGATGAACTTGGGGCTGTCAGAGGCTGACACCCTAGAACGAGGAATGTCAGATGACAAAGGCCTCATTCCAGACCAACCTACCTTTTCTGGACTTTTTCGTCCACACCTCTTTAAATCTTTACTGTTCAAGACAAGGAACACTGCTAAATTAGGCACTGCTAAACTAAACTCTGATCATCCATAGGTAATGGATGATCAGAGCCTCATCCATTACCAACAGAGTCGAAGGAAAAATCCCAGGACCCTTATATTCTCGCAACTGGCCAATGAAGCGGAAATTATCCCTGTCCCTCGTATGTTTGCTGAATTAGTACAAAATCAATGGGCATCAGCAGCATCATACCCAGCCCCAAAAGGGTACGATAAGCGATATTTTAATTTGGCACCAGAGTTTGCAAATTTTCTCAAAACGCCCGAGGTGAATGAACCCATTGTGGCACTGGCCTCTTCTTCCACCTTCCCTAATGAGGCCGAGGGAGCCCTGAGACCAGAGGAAAAGAGAGCAGAGTTGACAATCCATAGGGCGCACGTTTCTGATACCTGGGCCATTAGGGCAGCTACAGCTGCGTCCTTTTTTACACGTTCCTCCCTCCGATGGCTCTCCCACCTGAGGGATATATTGCCGGCATCAAATGTCAGAGCTCACCAGGACATAGCTAAAATTATGGCAGCTGCAGAGTTCTCCACCGATGCAACATTTAATGCACTCAAATTCTTGTCTGGAGCCATAGAATATCACATATTAGCATGGAGACTTCTATGGTTCAGACATTGGCAGGCAGATACCAAACCTAAATGCAAGTTGGCATCAGCCCCAATATTGGGGGATAAATTATTTGGCAGTGTCCTGGAGCCACTCCTTATAGAAAATGGAAACAAGAAAAAAGTGCTTCCCCCTCTTTTTTGTAAGCCTGAAAACAGAACAGCCCAGTCGTTTCGAAGGGGTTTCTTTTGGTCCCACTATCAGGGCCCCTACGTTCCCAGATCTCAGAGAACATCAGGCTACAGGCCCAGTTTTAGACAGGATAGGTCTGAATCTTCCGATAGGGATTAGCAGGGAGGCCAAAATAGTAGAATCCCCAGAGGCACTGGAGGCCGATTTTTTTGTTGCCCCAAGTGAGCCCTTGACAGCAGTTCCCATTGGAGTGCGGTTAAAACTGTTTACCAATCAATTGGACAGTTCCACCTCTGATGCATTGATCAGGAATACTATTAGGTTTGGCTTGGCGCTGGAGTTTCAATCCTTCCCCCCAAACTTTTTCATTAGGAGCCCAAGGTCTTCGGACCCCATTAAGTGGGCGTTAATGCAGGAAGCTATCAATCATCTTCTGCATATTCGGGCCATTAGAGAGGTGCCATCTGAACAGCAGCGGGGTCAAGGCTATTACTCTATTGTTTGTGGTCCCAAAGAGTTTGGGAGGCTGGAGGGCAATTCCAGTCCATTCTGCTTAGCATCAGAGAGAATAATATCATGATCTCTATAGATCTCACAGAGGCTTATTTACATATACCAATCAGACCTGCCCACTAGAGATATCTTAGATTTTGCTATTGTGATCGGCACTATGAATATATCGCCCGAATATATCAGTCTGGCTTCAGCCCCTAGGACCTTTACCAAGGTCCTCACGGCGTTGGCTTCCTCGCTCAGAATCAAATCTGTCTGCTTACAATGTTATCTGGATGATATTTTAATTTTGTCATATTCCAGACATCAAGCAAAATTGGATACCAAGTTTACTCTGGATAACCTTCAGGGTCATGGCTTTTCCATAAATTGGGATAAAAGCCACTTGATCTCCTCAAAAGTAGTTCATTTGGGGGTAGTGATAGATACCATGGAGGGCAAGGTTTTTCTCTCTCTGGACAGGTTAAACAGTATTAAGTCTTTGGCCAAAGAGATCAGAGCCTTAAAGAGGGTTTCCCTGGCATTGTTGTCTCAACTGTTAGGGAAACTGATTTCTTGTATTTCCATTGTGCCTTGAGCTTGATTCCATTCTAGAGAGCTACAATGGTTCTTGCTACCTTTCCAGCAATCCGGAAGAGCCTCCAACGTCCGGATAAAGGTAGTGCACAATGTTCTGTGATCACTCCGCTGGTGGTCGGAAAAAAACGATAAACAGGATGGACTTTCAAGGAACCTCTAAGGGTAACGATCACGACCGATGCCAGTCTGGTAGGATGGGGAACTCACTTCCAATCCCACACTGCACAAGGAATTTGGTCTATTTCCGAACAATCACAAAGCATCAACCTGTTGGAACTGCGAGCAGTTCACCTGGCTTTACACAGTTTTCTATCCCTTTCCATTCACGCCATGTTCTGGTCTCAACAGACAATGCCACAACCAAGGCACACGTAAATAGACAGGGGTGCTCATTCCAAACTTCTGATGCTGGAGACGACCAAGTTGTTCAAATGGGCCGAGGTGCATTAAACAGACAAGCAGACTGGCTGAGCAGGGCCACGATAGATCAGGCAGAGTGGCGCATCCACCCATCTGTCTTCCAGGAAGCAGTGCGGAGGTTTGGGCACCCCATAATCGATCTATTTGCCTCTCCTCTCAACACCCAATTGCCCCGCTATATCTCAAGGTACCCGACTCGGGGTGGAGGCCGTCAATGCCCTGTGATGTCAGTGGCCTCCCGGGCTTCTATATGCTTTTCCTCCACTCCCAGTAATACCCAGGTTGATCCAGAAGTTATTTGAGGAATGAGCAGAATTGATATTGGTTGCCCATTACTGGACCAGGTGAACATGGTTCGCGGACAGGACCTGTCGAGAGAACAACCTTGGAAAATTCCACCATCGAAGGTTTCTCTCTCCCAAGGGCCGATACTTCACCCGAACCCAAAATGGCTCAGTCTAGCCGTGTGGAGGTTGTTGAGCAGAGCCGTTTAAGGGCCCAACAAATTTCAGAGGATGCTATTGCCACGATTCAAGCATCCTGACGGGCATCAACAAATCGTATATACGAGGCCACATGGTCAGCCTTTTGTCGCTGGTGCCAGGGGTCTAGGATTGACCCAACTGTCCCATCAATAGGACAATTATTGGGCTTTTTACAGGAGGGGTTGACCAAGGGCCTATCTCCAAATATGTTACGTAGACAGGTGGCGGCTTTAGTCTCCGTGATATCCTCCGTGACCTCCGTTCCATAGCACACCATCCACATGTCCACAGTTTTCTCAAGGGTGCTGCAAACTTATGACCTCCTGTAATTCACTGCTATCCCACCTGGGATCTCAACAAGGTGTTAACTGCACTTATAACTGATTCGTTCGAGCCTCTAAGAACCACTAGTCTTAAATTCCTGACATATAAGGTGGCTTCCTAATTGCAATCACATCAGCTAGAAGAATTTCCGAATTGGCGTCAATGCGTAAGTACAAGGGCGTGTTTCATGCGGACAGAGTGATTCTCCAATTGGATCCATTGTTCACTCCTAAAGCAAATTCAACCTTCCACAGAGTACAGGAGTTGGTCCTTCCAAATTTCTGTCCGAAACCATCTCATAGGCTGGAACATCAATGGCATAGACTTGACGTGTGAAGGGCCTTACGCATCTGTCTAGAGTGCACAGCGGCATTTTGAAAATCTGAAGCTCTATTTGTATCCTTCAACCCATCCACTTTAGGACAAAAGGTGTCATCCACGACCATCGGTAGATGGTTGAGAGGCACCATAGCTAAAAGTTACGAATGCCAGTCCATCTCAGTTCCTTAAGTACATTACAGCCCACTAACAAGGAGTGCGGCAACATCAGCAACATGGGCCACACAGGCCTCCATAGACGAAATTTGCAGAGTGGCAACTTGGGCTTCACCATCGCCCTTTGTCAGAAATTATAAAATTGATGACTATGTCTCAGTGGACGCTTCATTTGGCAGAAAAGTCCTGCAGAGCATCCACAGAATATAGGAGTGGATTTCGATCCAGACGGAGTCCCTCCCTAAGGACAGGCCAAGCTTTGGTATGTCTCATCTCTGGATGCTCTGAACAGCTCATGGGAGAAAGGGTGTTGGTACTTACTTGATACGCCCATTCTCTGTGAGCTGTGAAGAGCATCCAGCCCCACCCATTTCCGTCTGGTGGGGTTCCGTTCCAGTCAGGGATCTAGATTAGGTGATGAGTTCCAGACTTTGGCACTCAGTCTTCACAAAACTGGGGGATGCTGAGGAGGAGTCCCGTAGAGGAGGAGGAGTGTCCCGGAGTTTTAAGCCCAGCCTTTCCAGAAGAGACTCAAGCACCTCCCATTTCTGGATGCTCTTCACAGCTCACAGAGAATGCACGTATGAAATAAGTACCAACGCCCTTTCTACATGTGTCCAGAATTCATTGAGACTTACTCCCATGTAAAAGTTGCTCGGATTATAGCCTTTGTCATATTTCAAGTACATAAATATAAAAGAAGATGAATATGAAAACTGTGTGAATAAAATCCACTATTAGTATGGAAATTTTAATACGAGGTTGGAAAGATGACTTTAAGGTATTACTTAATTATACACGTATTTAACTGCATGTAAGATTAATATTTCTGCTTGACTTATGAGATTCCAAAGATGCTTATATTCAATAGAGAATAACAAGAAGTGTATTACATTTTTTACTTGCCTTCCATGGATACCTTGTTCTTGCATATCAGCATTTTTATCACAAAATCACAATGTTTAGAGAGGCTTGAGTTTTTTCTCACTCAGCAGATAAACTAGAATCTGGTTCTTTCTCCTGCATCAGGGAAGACGGGTTCTGGAGTCATGCAATCTTACAGCTGAAAGACATAAAGTTTCCTAAAGCTGTCTAATAATATATCTTTGGATAAGAAAAGATAGTGTATTGTTTAACAACAGAAGAGTGTACTTATCCTTTCCTGAATGCATGAATAGAATGTTTTTCTTCACATAATGAATATAAAAAATTGTCCAATTCCACTGAGACTTTTTGCTGAACAAAATGTTCATGCATGTATACTAGATGCATTTATTTATTATTTATTAAACATGTGTAATTTAAATTATGATTATGATTATTATCCTTGCAGAAATAATCAGGGAATAGTCTCAAGGCAACCTTGGATGCCTTCAATAAGGGTAACTGTTTCAGTGCTTTGAGGATGGCTGCTTCATTTTTGCAAATTTTCTCAGTACTAATTTGGACTTCTATGCTTAAATTTAAGGAAAATCAGTGGAATAAATTGTTGTGAAAGACTTGCCCCAATCTTCTTGATCTTTCAGATTACTTAAAGTAGAATACTTTAGGACATCTTTTAAATTAGTTAGATCACAGCATGAGAATGATAATATGCTCTCCATTTCTTTAAGTTTTGTTTTTCTTATTTTTATCATTGTATTCTGTTCTGTATTAATTTTATATAACATTCAGTAGAATTCCCTGCATTTTACATTGTCTGTATCACTGAGAGTAATACTTTGTCATAATTTATGTTGCCACATTTCTGTAGTGCTTTAAGCCATATAGTTATGGTAGTATAAAAATAAAATGAATGAATGAATGAATAAGTATGGAGCAAATGTATGGAATTGGAACTTACCAATTGTTGGCTATATAATTCCTTACATTAACTTAATGGTGTTTTTCCTTTTTTTTCTAGATATGGTTACATAGAAGACAAAATCGTACTTCCCCGGCATACTCCTTATTATCTCTGTGCAGCAAACAACACAGGAATTTATGTACTTTCCTCAAATATTTCTGACCGATACGATACATATTGCTTCAATTCATCAGGTGTGTTTTGGGTTGGTCACATATTTTCTACTGCTGGGAAAATTTTCTGTTTGATGCAGAAGCACAATAGAATAAAGATAGGAGAAAACAATAGGTATGAAAAAACAATTTGCTCCTGGTCAGCATACTTCATGATCCATGAAATTTAACAAATTCAATAAAATATATATTGTGATCTGATAGCTGTTTCATACAACACTTAATATTATGGTCTTCAGCAAGCAAAACCAAGAGTTAAAACAGAATATGGTATTGAAGTCTGCAGAACTCTTGACTCTGAAGCTGGCTTGTTTTCCCACATGCTGTTTCAGTCCTGTTGCAGACTTTTGATAGCAGAAGTTTGCAGAGGAGAAAGACAATGGAGATGTAAGTAATAGGTGTAATACAGATTCATCTCCCATATGCTGCTTTTGTTCCAAAACATGAACTTTATTTGGTATTTATATGGAGTTAGGGAAGGTTTTGATTAATGATTCTGTCATTGTTGTCTCTAAAAGTAAAAGTCCAATGTATCAAACACACATACACACACACACACACGCGCGCACACACACATATATCCATATATAACGAAAGGTAACACATCAGTGGTGGTATTCAGCCGGTTCGCACTGGATTGGATGGATAGGTAGCAAGAATTTGGTGTGGGTCGCCGAACCGTTAGTAAGTTCTGGCTGGCCACGCCCCCAATATGGTTCCCCTCCTGCTTGATGCTTGCTTACCTGCCTGCCTGACATTCATCTTAAGGTATTTCTTTTTTTTCCCCTCCTGACGATCAGCTGTGCATAGATCAGCTGTGCCGTGATTCCCCTTGCTGAAGCCCAGGAAGGCAAAAAATGGAGGGTTGAGCACAGCCCCCCCTCCATTTTTTCCTTCCAGACCCCTGAGGAGCCTTAGGGGAAGAAAAACGCCCCCCAGAGGCTCCTCTGAGGCTAGGAAGCTCCCAAAACGGAGCTTGAAGGGGTGCTGTGTGCCTCTCCCATGCTCTGTTTTTTTCCTTCCTGAGCCTCAGAGGAGCCTTAGGGGAGCAACCCCCCCCCCCCCCCCGAGGCTCCTCTGAGGCTAGGAAGCTTCCAAAACAGAGCTTGGAGTGGTGTTGCATGTCCCTCCCATGCTGTTTTTTTTTCCTTCCTGAGACTTAAAAGAGGTTTAGGGAAGCAAAAACGCCCCCCCCCCCCCCAGGAGGCCCCCCTGAGGCTAGGAAGCTCCCAAAAATGGGTGGAGGAGGCAAAAAAAAAAAAAAAAAAAAAAAAAGCCATGCCCCTCCAGTCACATGGCCACGCCCACCAAGTCACGCCCACAGAACCGGTAGTAAAAATTTTTGAATCCTACCACTGGAACACATAGTGTTTCCCACATGTTTGTAGTCCTAGAGACCTTCGCCACCTTTTGTTTCTCTTTACAAAAGTTAGCCAGTTAAATGTTGATTTTTTTTTGTTTCCCATGTTTTCTCCCATTCTTAGAATCAAGAGATGTGGTTTGCGAGCCAGTGAAAAAGTTATATTCTGCTTTGCCTAATAATAACAGCAGTATTGGTAAGAATTGAATTTCATTTTTTTTAACATATAAAGCCTTCCCTTGGTGAAGCCGAATGAACAATGGGGAATGGTCACTAAACTTGGAATGAGACTTGGCTGGCTTCAAGTGATAACATAATCTATTTAGACTAATTTATAATCAGGAAACAGTTGCAAAATTAAAAAAAAACACGAGATACATTTTTCTCTGGGAGTCTTTTGTGAGAATTTATCAAAGATAGTGATGTTGCAGATATTCTGCACAGAGTAGGATTGTAAATTCAGCAAGTGATATTCAAAGGCTATTGAATAGAATTCTTTTCTAATCCAACAATTTTGCAAGTCTCACAAAAGTCAAACATTCCAGAGACCTCAATATATAGTGCTTTGTGGAATGTTATTTTGTGTTATTTTATTGGTATACTTTTTCTAGTAGGGAATACCATTTTGTGTGACATACACAAAATATATTATGTTCCACTTTTCATAAAAAAGAAGTAGTTCTTGTAAATATGCATGTGAAGTGCATAGTCATTATTGTATGACAGAGGTAATGGTTTATTAAGGAATTATTTCATAATAGTAGCCAAAAGAATTTATCCTGTTGTGGGGGAGGGATCCTTCTTAATTAGCAGAATCTTATAAAACTTTCCTAAATGTATTGAAAATTGGATTGATCTTTTATTCTCATGTGTTGACACATTTTTAGATTGATTCCTGCAGCCTCCATCCCAAAGTTTAGGAAGCAGAATTGTGATCCCTGAAATACTATTCACTCTTAATCAAAATTATGGCTCATTGAAGCAAGCTAGGACCAAATTTTATATTTTTGAAGTACCTTATATAAATGAACAATTGTGGAGATTTAGTAAGAATGTCACATGTAATAACCCCAGAAAAAGACACATTCTGATTTTGATCATATCAAAGGAGGAGAGAGGAACTTAAAAGTTGAAGCCTTCTACCACTTAGGTTCATATTATTCAGTCAGAATCTAAACTGGGCAAACATTTGCATATTGTTTATGTTTGAGTAAGGATTTTAAAAAGTTTTCACATTGTACTATATAACCATTTCCTGCACCATTTGTCTAGCTTCAGTCAACAGAGTACTATTTAATACTGTATATCCTTTTTCATTCAGAAATTTTCAATGCTGATGGATCACGATATTTTGAAGGAAAGAAGGTTACAGAAAGCCCACAGGTTACTGAAGATGACAGCAGTGTGGGCAGTGGTTCTGCAATTGGCAGAGGAACTGCAGATCCCAGTGACTTCACACCAGGTATTTGCATTGATCAGTCTTCTACAGAATGACATTTAAATAGTACCTGGGAAAGGTCACAGATATCCATTAGAAATTGTGTAGACCTTCTCAACTTAGGTGGTTTCCAGATGAGTGGACTTCAGTTCTCAGAATTGCTCAGCAAGCATCAACATTTCTGAGGCTTCTGGGAGCTGAAGTAGATTGGGGAAACTTTTGTGTTGGAGGTAGTCTTCAAACTTACAACAGTTCATTTAGTGACTATTTGAAGTTACAACGGCACTGAAAAAAGGGGTTTATGACTATTTTTCACACGTCTGTTGTAGCACCCCCATGATCACATCATTTATATTTGGACGCTTGACATCTGATTCATATTTATAATGGTTGCAATGTCCTGGGATCATATGATCATTTTTTGCTTATATATATAAGCGAAGTTCATGTCTAAAGGGTATTCCAATGAACAGAAATCACTGAGGAATTAGTTAGCAAAAAGAAAAACAAAGTCATTGCTGTATTTTTCAGACTATAAGATGCTCCAAAGAATAAGACACACCTAGCTTTTGGGGAGGGAAAAAAAACCACCTACCTCTGCTTCCAGCAATTTGCCTCCTTGCAGCAAACAGCCCCATTTTCGGCCTCCGCATCCTGTTTTTGGCCTCCGTGTACCCTATTTTTGGCCCGTTCCAGGCGATGGGGATCAGAATGGGCAAAAAATGTGTGTGGAGGCAGAAAATGGGGTGCATGAAGGCTGAAAACAGGATGTGGAGGTCGAAAATGGAGCACGCAGAGGCAGCAATAAGCAATGATGATCCCTGCAGCTTGAAACAGCTGACCGTTGGGAGGCCAATCCAGCTGACAATCAGCTGCTTGTGCTAATCAGGCTGTGCTGAAGCTGACCAGGCTATTTGTTGCAAGGAGGCAAATTGCTGGGAGGCAGAGGCTGAAGGGTCTGGGCAGGTGGGTGGGTGGATCCTCCGCAAAATTTGTTGTATAAGACTCACAGACAGTTTCACCCACTTTGGGGGTGGGTGCGCCTTATACACTGAAAAATACGTTATTTATTTCCTCCATTTTATCTCCCATGCTACCTATAAAATATTTTTAATGATATGTTACAGAAAAAGACATCACTAAAGAGCACACAAAATTGTATCTAATTAATATTGCTTTGCTGATAGTTGGTTCTTTTTGCTAGCAGAAGCATTTATCAGTAAAACAAGGATTTTCAACAATTCTTTCTTCTCTTAGCAGTCACCCATATTTTTTCAAAGTTCAGAGACCTTGCCATTAACTAATCCTCAGATTTTTTTTTATAATTTTGCTGTTTGACAACAAAGATTCTTACTGTAATAATGAAAATTAAATGATTCTTTACAATAAAATCACACATTATTAGTTTATTTCATTGACTGCTAGTTGTAAAAATACAACCATATGACAGTTAAGTAATAATGGTTGCCTCATATCTATCTTCCAGAGGAATAAGGGGGAAATATCTCTTAACTTTCAGTTTTTTGGAAGGTATTGTAGCCTGAAGACACACTTGAACTCGACTCTAAATTATGATGTTAAATGATGTTGCCCCCTAGCTGGATCTCTTGAATCTATTTTTACTAATTCAGAGTTCTCCCCACCCAGACTTGTGGCAAATAAAACATGATACTGTAGCCCTATTTGGAGTTTACTATACAGTGCAGTATATATGATTTTCTCTAGTTATCCCACCTCAAACAAAAACAGTCAAAAAATATTTTCATTATCTATGTGACTTTTTCTGTGCCATCACTTCACCTAGTATAAAAAGAAACTTCTTCTGAGTATTACCTGTTTATTTTTATAGCTGTTATTTTTTGCCCTATAATATATATAGACCGAATAAAATGAAGGGCTTAAGGGAAAATGTGGCTCCAGTAGGATTCTTGCTGATCAGTCCTTACTTTCATTTCTGAAACTTGGAAGTGCAACATTTATTGTTGGAAAAATAAAATGAGACTTACTTTCAAGTGTTAGGGAAACTGTATCTACCAAAATTGAATAACACATTAGTAAAAAGTACATATAATAATTATGCCTGGTAGTCCACATAAAGTATACAGTACAAGCTTTTTTTCTAACTAAAATATCATTTACGCTCAGAGAAAATGCCATACAATATTTTGTCCTCCCCCCAAATCATGAATTCAATGAGTCATAGGACTTAGGAATGAAAATTGTATTGATGGTTGCTCACTAAGAGTACAGCTCATCCATATTTTATGATACAGAGGATGATATCACAACATTTACACCAGTATATAAAAGAGAAGACAACCATTATCTGCATCCAGGAAATCCTGAAGATCAAAATCCCCAAAATCCTAGTAAGTACGATAATTGTAGTAGTATTTGTTGTAACTTGGTTTTAACCATGACAATGTATTTCTTCATTCTTTTGACATTGACTATATAGTCTATATATGGAGACTATATGAAAGAATATATATTCATTCATATTCCTCTGGTTTAGAATCATACATTTAAGTTCTTGTATCTTCTAAAGTAAAGAGTATCTTGAATAACAAGAAATAAACATTCTAGCATATGAAAGGAACATTTAGGTTTAGTATATCCAGTTTTTATTATTGTGTAATTGCCTCAGATGCCTCATATTAATGAGCTCATAGGATTTGATATCTCTGTTGTAGAGCCATTAGGTATTTGCTTCAAAAATGAGGATCATGGATAAGGGCAGATCAGATGATTTTATATGCTGTAGTGATAGGCTCCATTTGTGCCTGGGTTTCCTCTATGAAATATTTCTGAATGTATATATTTATCTAATAGAGTACCTACAGTCTGTGACTAAAATTAAAATTTCTGGCATTCATTGAACAATATCCATCCCCCCAAAAATCTGTTAAATTGTGATGGAATGTGTGGAATGGAGTCTTGGTAGCATACAGCTTTCCCAGGGAGAAAGCAGTTCCTTTCAGAGAAAAGCCCAAATTGATCCCAGGTGTAGGGGGAGAGGGAAGAGACTTAGGATAGCCACACTGTAGAATCTGTCAGTGTATATTATTATTGTAGAGGGTTAGAGTGTCAGTAGGTAAGATTCTGCCCATTAGGTGCAAACAAATAAAAGATTGGACTCAATTGGATTTGTTGTCTTTGAGGTTGGACCTGATATACATATGCAGACATATCCTTTGTGTAAGTCTTCTTGGAAGAAGTAATTGGTTTTTTTTCTTAGTATTTCTAACAATTATGTTGGAAAGATGTCATTGTGGATCCTTCATCTAAAATGCTCATTAAAACCCTTTATGGATGGTTTTATGACTATGTATACAAAAACAAAGAAAGTATTTACTTTGTTATAACATTTCATATTTAGAGGAAGAACTTCAGTTTGAGATTTTGTCATCCAGCTTTGTGATGGGATTTCTTCTTGCAGTTGATTTCACCTTGCATTTCTTCATATATTGAGTGTTTTTATATTTTTTTGCCAAGTGCTATTGCTATTCTCGGAAGTGGAACCAAAGAGAATTTCATATTAATCCAAATAACAATTTTATATGAATTGTTCTAATCTAATGGATCATTTCTTTCTTATTTATCATTTTACATACATACTATTAACATGACTTTGGTATTGCAACAGTTTCTATTTTCTCCCATGAGCTGTTCAGAGCATCCAGAAGTGGGAGGTGCTTCAGTCTCTTCTGGAAAGGCTGGGCTTAAAAACTCTGGGACGCTCCTCCTTCTCCACGGAACACCTCCCCAGCGTCACCCAGTTTTAACTCAGCCTTCGTGAAAAGAGGTTATGCACTCCCTGACTGGAATGGTTTCTTTCTCTGATTCAGGTTTGCTCTTTAAAACTCTTTCCCATTTATTTTGGGGTTTCAGGCTTGCCCCTCAATTCGTTAAAAAAAAAAAAGAAACAGTTTCCTTGGTAATAGCGGAGCCTGCTACTCCGCAGGCAGCTTGAGGCTACCACCTCAGGCAACTTCCTTATATAACCTTCCGATCGTTTCTCTCTGTGATCGGAACAGAGCGCTCGCAGCCGCGGCTTTCTTCTCCTGGCTGTTTCATGTGACAGCAGTATTTAAATCGCAAGTTAGAGCAGTAGCAATGGCTCGTTTGACAGCTCAGGCTTTAGCAACTGTGATTCTGCTTTCCGCCTTTTTCAACGGCTGGCTCAATTTCGTGCCTAATTACTACAGACGCCATTCCTCGCTGGTTTCCCTTTCTGGGCACTGAGGCAGTACCTTTCCAATTGGCTCTCCCTTGTCTGGCTAATGTTGCATTAGCTGGCTAGTCATTGAACAGGCATTTCTTTGCATTTGCCTTTGGATCATTTATTCGGATTGAAACTGCAAGTGCCATTTAAATTGCAGGACATTTGGTTTTGACAGGAAAGGATTCACCTCAGAGCCTCTTTTTCTGGTTTCCCTTGCTGGGGACCAGGGATCCAGAATTTTTTTCATTTGGAGCAATTGGGGGTTTCACTTGCTGGGGACCCTTAGATACTGTTTACCAAATACAGTAATATATGTCTATGCATATGGGCATGCCTATATATGTATATGTGTGTGTGTGTGTTACGTTTTCGCATGTATGCTGTTCAGCTTCGTTTGGGTATTATCCCACGTAATTGTAGTTGTGCTTTTAAAGTTGTAGCAACGTTTTGGCAGAATCCCATCTGCCATCATTATATATATGTGTGTGTGTGTATGTATGTATGTATGTATGTATATGTGTGCTGTATAGCTTCCTTCGGGTATTATCCCATGTCATTGTAGTGCTTTTAAAGTTGTAGCAACGTTTCAGCAGAATCTCATCTGCCATCATCAGGCCTCTGTATTGAGTTCGTATGTATACAAAGGAAGGAAGCTATACAGCACACATGTAAGTACCTGCGAAAACTTTAAAAAAAACATATATATGTATGTATGTATGTATATATATATATGTGTGTGTGTGAGAAGCACAGAGCTGAAGAAACAAGCCTGAAGATGATGAATGAGACTTCATCGAAACGTTGCCTAGATACTTCCAATTTTACGTGGGAGAAAACCCAAATAACCAAAGATCCATATATATATAACACATATATATGTTTTTTTAAGTTTTCGCGGGTACTTACATGTGTGCTGTTCAGCTTCCTTTGGGTATTATCCCACATCATTGTAGTTGTGCATTTAAAGCTGTAGCAACGTTTCAGCAGAATCTCATCTGCCATCATCAGGCTTCTGTATTGAGTATGAACTCAATACAGAAGCCTGATGATGGCAGATGAGATTCTGCTGAAACGTTGCTACAGCTTTAAAAGCACTACAATGACGTGGGATAATACCCAAAGGAAGCTGAACAGTACATATGTAAGTACCCGCAAAAACTTAATATATATATATATATATATGTCCTGCCATACATAAGAGGTACTACAGACAAAATCAGTAAGATACAACACAGACATCACATCAAGACTGCCTTTGAAACAGACAAAAAAATAGCAGCCATCCTTAAAAACCCCAAAGACAAAACTGACCTGGAAAACCAAGGCATATACGAAGTTCCTGTGCATCATGCACGGCCACATCCATTGGACAGACCAATAGAAGAATAAGTACCCACCTGGATGAACACAAAAATGCAGTAAAAAAGCTGGAACACACCTCCTCACTAGTCCAACACATGAAGGCCACAGGTCACAGCATCAACTTCAGTGGCACTAAAACCCTAGCCACTATAGAAAACCCCAGCCACAGAATCATCAGAGAAGCCATAGAGATTGAAAAAAGACCTGAAAGCATGAATAGAAGTGATGATTCCACCAGACTGTCAATCATTTGGAAGCCTGCACTCTCAAATAGAAAGATCTCCACACCACAAGCCAGGCAAACACCTGGGCACAAACAGACTCCCTCTGATACCTCCAGCTCAAACACCCCCCCACCAGGCACCCAGATGAAACCTGGCTTCCTAATAGATAATAGCCGTCCTTTCACACGAAGCCAAGCTGCACTGAAAGCCTCCAGTGCAGGAGCAGAGTGTTGCCAGCCAATCAAAGCCACAAAACAGACAGAAAGAAACCAGAAACACCAATTAAACAAACTCCAAGTCCAATAAATACAGACCAAGACTCCCAACCAATCAGGATGTAGAAAAAAACATTCTGCCACAATAATAGGCTAGCCTCAAATTTAAAACCAATGGCTGTGAGACCCTGACCCACATACAAACTCTATACAGAAGCGTGATGATGGCAGATGAGATATAATGGATCTTTGGTTATTTAGGTTTTCTCCCGCATAAAATTGGAAGTATCTAGGCAACGTTTCGAGGAAATCTCATTCATCATCTTCAGGCTTGTTGCTTCAGCTCTGTGCTTCTCAGTGTAATGTGAACTTGCAGCTGCTTCTTCCTTTTAACTCTTAGTGGGGGTGTGACTTGATTGGGTGGGGGCTTGACTGTGTTCTGATTGGGTGGGGGTGTGTTCTCATTGGTTGGGGGTTTGGCTGTGTTCTGATTGGTAGGAGGGTTGGCTGTGTTCTGATTGCCTGGGGGTGTGTTCTGTTTAGGTGGGGGCTTGGTTGTGCTCAGGTTAATCTTAGTTGCTGGGGGATTTGAGCTGGTGAACTGTGATCCTGTTTTTTGGCTTCGTGTTCGTGGTCGTGCCACATCTTCATGGTGGGTGTCAGTTTGCTTCTTGTATGGGTCAGAGGGGTTTGAAGCGGGTAGTGGTGTAGCTGCAGTATGGCTTCTGGTTCGTGGTCGTGTCTCATCTTCTGTGTGGGTGTGAGTCTTTTTTCTAGGTGGAGATGTGGTAGCATCTTGTGTGGCACTCATGAGTGTGGGTCTGGTGTCATTCATGTTAGGTACTCGTTTATTAATGAGGGCAGGTTTCCAAATGGTTGGTAGGCGGGAGGTATCATCTTGTTTATTCATGCTGTGTGGGCGTTTTTCTATCTCTATGGCTTCTCTGATTATTCTGTTGTTGAAGTGTTCGGTTTTGGCGATAGTTCTGTTATTTTTAAAGTCAATTTCATGTCCTGTAGCTTTGAGGTGTTGGACCAGGGAAGAGGTCAGTTCTTCTTTTTTGATTGAGTTCTTGTGCTCTTCAATGCGTGCACTAATTCTTCGGACAAACTAACAGAAGTTTGTTTCGGACAAACTAACAGAAGAATTAGTGCATGCATTGAAGAGTACAAGAACTCAATCAAAAAAGAACTGACCTCTTCCCTGGTCCAACACCTCAAAGCCGGCCAATTCCAGAGGCAATCTTCACCCCTACAGTCGCTGGCCTGAGACAGGAGCAGGGATTATCTGAGACTATCCCCATTGATATGAGGCAATGGATGGAGATGGCGATTCAAACAGGTGTTGCGGCTTGAGTTCAGCAATCTATTAGGACCAGACACTTCTCGACCACTTCGGATGTGGGATCCCTGTCCCCTCGATTCTTTGCACATATCGGACAACATCAATCTCAGGTATTCCCCATTATTACAAACACACCGGCCCAAGGCCTTCGGGGGGAGGTGGACATTGACGATCAGGATGTTCCCTTGGAGAGGGGGGTCGATCCATCAGATGGAATTGGGGTTGTCGGGAGCTGACCCGCTAGAATGGCGAATGTCAGGCGAAGGCCTCATTCTGGGCCAATCTACTTTTTCTGGCCTGTTTCATCCGCACCTCTTCAAATCCTTACTGTTCAAGGCAAAGAACACCGCTAAATTAGGCATATCAGACCCTCATCCATTGCCAACAGAGTCTCAGGACGAATCCAAAGACCTAATATTCTCACACCTCACAATGAGGTGGTAATTATTCCTGTCCCTCGTATGTTTGTTGAATTAGTACAAAATCAATCGGCATCAGCAGCATCCTACCCAGCCCCAACAGGGTACAATAAACAATATTTTAATTTGGCACCAGAGTTTTAAAAATTTCTCAAAACACCCGAGATGGATGAACCCATTGTGGCACTGGCCTCTTCTTCCACCTTCCCTAACGAGGCCCAGGAAGCCCTGAGACCGGAAGAAAAGAGAGCAGAGTTAGCACTCCATAGGGCGCACATTTCTGATGCCTGGGCCATTAGGGTAGCTACAGCTCTGTCCCTTTTTTACACGGTCCTCCCTACGATGGCTCTTCCACTTGAGGGATATATTGCCAGTGTCAAATGTCAGAGCCCACCAGGACATAGCTAAAATTATTGCAACAACAGAATTCTCTGCCAATGCCACATTTAATGCAGTCAAATTCTCGTCTAGGGCCATAGCATCTCACCTATCAGCATGGAGACTGCTATGGCTCAGGCATTGGCAGTCGGATACCAAGCATAAATGCAAGTTGGCATCAACCCCAATTTCAGGGGATAAATTATTTGGCAGTGTCTTGGAGCCACTCCTTATATAAAATGGAAACAAGAAAAAAGTGCTTGCCCCTCTTTTTTGTAGCCCTGAAAACAGAACACCCCAGGCCTGAGTATCAAGGCCCCTATGTTCCCAGATCTCAGAGAACATCAGGCTACAAACCCAGTTTTAAACAGGATAGGTCTGAGTCTTCCGATAGGGATCAGCGGGGAGGCCAAAATAGAAGTAGCCCCAGAGGCACTGGAGGCTGATTTTTTCGTTGCCCCATGTGAGCCCTTGACAGCAGTTCCCATTGGAGGGTGGCTAAAATTGTTTGCTAATCAGTGGGACAGTTCCACCTCTGATGCATGGGTCAAGGACACTATAAGATTTGGCTTGGTGCTAGAGTTTCATTCCTCCTCCCCAAACTTTTTCGTTAGGAGCCCTAGGTCCACGGACCCCATTAAAAGGGCGTAAATGCAGGAGGCTATCAATCATCTTCTGCATATTCGGGCCATTAGAGAGGTCCCACTCTGAACAGTGGGGTCAAGGCTGTTACTCTCTATTGTTTGTGGTCCCATAGAGTTCGGGGGGCTGGAGGGCAATTCTGGACCTCAAACATCTGAACAAATCAATGATTTATCGAAAATTCAAGATGACTACCCTCCAGTCCATTCTGCTCAGCATCAGAGAGAACGATGTCATGTCCTCTAAAGATCTCACAGAGGCTTACCTACACATACCAATTAGACCTGCTCACTACAGATATCTTAGATTTAGCTATTGTGATCGGCACTACGAATATATCGCAATGCCATTCGGTCTGGCTTCGGCCCCTAAGACCTGTACCAAGATTCTCGCGGCTTTGGCTGCCTCACTCAGGATCAAATCTGTTTGTTTACAATGTTATCTGGATGATATTTTAATTTGGTCATTTTCCAGACATCAGCAAAATTGCACACCACAATTTCTCTGGAGACCTTTCAGGGTCATGGCTTTTCCATAAATTGGGATCAAAGCCATTTGATCCCCTCAATTAGGTTAGTTCATTTAGGGACAGTAATAGATACCGTGGAGGGCAAGGTCTTTCTCTCTCAGGACAGGTTAAACAGTCTTATTCAGTCTTTGGCCAAAGAGATCAGAGCCTTAAAGAGGGTTTCCCTGGCATTGCTGTCTCAACTGTTAGGGAAACTGATTTCTTGTATTTCCATTGTACCTTGGGCTCAATTCCATTCTAGAGAGCTGCAATGGTTCCTGCTACCTTTCCAGCGATACGGAGTAGCCACTTCCAACATCCGGATAAAGGTACCACACAATGTTCTCCTATCACTCTGCTGGTGGTCGGAAAAAATGATAAACAAGGGGTGTCCTTTCAAGGAACCTCACAGGGCAATGATCACAACCGATGCCAGCCTGGTAGGATGGGAAGCTCACTTCCAATTCCACACTGCACAGGGAATTTGGAGTATTTCCGAACAATCACAAAGCTTCAATCTGTTGGAACGCCGAGCAGCTCACCTGGCCTTACGCAGTTTCTACCCCTTTTCCAATCATGCCACGTTCTGCTCTTGACAGACAATATCACAACCAAGGCCCACGTAAACAGACAGGGGGGTAACCATTCCAAACTTCTGATGCTAGAGACGGCCAAGTTGTTCAAATGGGCCGAGGCCAATCTGTGTTCACTCAAGGCAAAACACATAGCAGGGCCTTAAACACACAAGCAGACTGGCCCAGCAGGGCTACAATAGATCATGCAGAGTGGCGCATACACCCATCTGTTTTTCCAGGAAACAGTGTGGAGGTTTGGGCAACCAGTGATCTATTTGCTCCTCCTCTCAACGCTCAATTGCCACGGTATATTTCAAGGTACCTGACTCAGGGGGCGGAGGCCGTCAATGCCCTCCGATGTCAGTGGCCTCCCGGGCTTCTATGTGCGTTTCCTCCACTCCCGGTAATACCCAGATTAATCCAGAAGTTATTGGAGGAATGAGCGGAATTGATATTGATCGCCCCTTATTGGCCCAGGCAAACGTGGTTCGCAGATTTACAGAACCTATCGAGAGAACAATCTTGGAAAATTTCACCGTCAAAGATTTTCCTCTTCCAAGGGCCGACACTTCACTCGAACCCACAATGGCTCAGTCTAGCCGTGTGGAGGTTGAGCAGAGCTGTTTAAGGGCCCAACAGATTCCAGAGGATGCTATTGCCACCATTCAAGCAAAACAAATCGTATATACGAGACCACATGGTCTTCCTTCTGTCGCTGGTGTCAGGGGTCTAAGATCGACTCAACTGTCCCATCAATAGGACAATTATTTGATTTTTTACAGGAGGGGTTGACCAGGGGCCTATCTTCAAATACTTTACATAGGCATGTGGCGGCTTTAGCCTCCGTGATAACCTGGGGTGACCTCCATTCCATAGCGCACCATCTACATGTCTGCAGCTTTCTTAGGGTGCTGCAAACTTACAACCTCCTGTAATTCACCGCTATCCCACCTGGGATCTCAACAAGGTGTTAACCGCAGTTACAACTGCCCCGTTCGAGCTTTTAAGAACTATTAGTCTTAAATTCCTGACATATAAGGTGGCCTTCCTTTCCTAATTGCAATCACATCAGCTAGAAGACTTTACGAATTGGCGGCATTGTCAATGTGCAAGGATCTGTGTGTGTTTCATGCGGACAGAGTGATCCTCCAATTGGATCCATTGTTCACTCCTCAAGTAAATTCAGCCTTGCACAGAGTGCAGGAGTTGGTCCTTCCCAAATTTTGTCCGAAACCATCTCATAGACTAGAGCATCAATGGCATCAACTTGACGTGTGAAGGGCTTTAAGCATTTATCTAGGCTGCACGGCGGCATTTCAAAAATCTGAGACTCTATTCCTATCCTTCAATCCATCCACTTTAGGACAAAAGGTGTCGTCCACGACCATTGGTAGATGGTTGAGAGCCACCATAGCTAAAAGTTACGAATGCCAGTCCATCTCAGTTCCTTAAGGCATTAAAGCCCACTCAACAAGGAGTGCAGCAACATCAGCAGCATGGGCCACATGGGCTTCTATAGATGAAATTTGCAGAGTGCTTCACCATCTCCCTTTGTCAAAAATTATAAAATTGATAACTATGCCTCAGTGGATGCTTCATTTGGCAGAAGAGTCCTGCAGAGGGTCACAGAGTGGATTTCGATCCAGACGGAGTCCCTCCCTAAGGACAGGCCAAGCTTTGGTATGTCCCACTTCTGGATGCTCTGAACAGCTCATGGGAGAAAGGGCGTTGGTCCTTACCTGATGCGCCCGTTCTCTGTGAGCTGTGAAGAGCATCCAGCCCCACCCAAATCTTTCTGTCTGGTGGGCTTCCGTTCCAGTCAGGGATCCAGGTTAGGTGATGAGTTCCGGACTTTGGCACTCAGTCTTCGCAAAACTGGGGGACGCTTGGGAGGTGTCCCATGGAGGAGGATGGGTGTCCCGGAGTTTTTAAGCCCAGCCTTTCCAGAAGAGACTGAAGCACCTCCCATTTCTGGATGCTCTTCACAGCTCACAGAGAACAGGCGTATCAGGTAAGGACCAACGCCCTTTCTCAGCATTGATTTTATATTTCTTAAAGAAATTGTGAGTTGTACTACAGCCTGACTAATGAAAGATATTCTCAAGGTGATATGAATATGAACTTGTTTTCATTGTCTTCATAGAGCTGATTGATCAATAATCTCTACTTTCCTAATAATTCCCTCCCCCCAATTCCTGATGTTTAAAAACATAGAAATAGGCACGAGATTATCTAGTGGAGATCTACTCATTAGAAAAACTTTTTATAGATTTTTTTTTCCTTCCAAGATAAGGGTCACTCTGTCCAGTTTATGTATCTAATTATTCATAAGGGTGCATCTTTTTTCTATTTTGAAACATAATTAGCAGTATATATGTGCAATGTTCAATGGTCTTTTCTCTGTAGAGAAAGATGGTTTAATTTATACAATAGCATTCATTTTTTTCAGAGATCCTGCAGTTATAATGAAAACCTGTTATAATGAAAGTTGTTATTACTTTGGATATTTACCTGCAGTTGCCAATTTTCAGGATTTGCTTTTGGCAATGCTTACTTCGAATGCAGATTTTTTTGTTTCAAGAATTTTCAGAAATTAGAAGCATTAACTTATTTTTAGTGAAAGTTGGCAAACTCAGAAGCCGATTTTCATCAATTCATGAAAAGGTAAGTTGGAAACAGGTATCAAAGTTCTGGCCAATAAAGCCATTGAAACTAGAGTTTTGTTTTATTTTGTTTTTAAATCTGGAACCATTCCTTGAATTCATGGAAAAGCTGATTTCTCAAATATCCATGGATAAAGAATTTTTATATACTAAATTGTTGCAGCTATATTATTCAAAACCTATGAAAAGATTTTGTCTCTGTGCTTGTCTACATTGTGTAGTAAATAACATTAAGATAGAATTGACAGAACACTTATTTCAAGTTATTTCAAACATTGCTGGTAGTGGTTGTGAGCGGGAATGATTTTTTTGTAGTCTTTTGCTCTGTGCCTAGATCAAGGATTAATGTAATCCTATTGATCTGTTGCAATATTATACTCTGGGTTCCTTCCTCCCTCTCAGATGATTCATCCTGTCAAAAGCATCTCTTAATAGCTTGTATGTGTTTTTCTGCATTTGGGTGAGTGCATGGATAATATGATGGAATTTCCCTGTTTTAAGTTTTCTAATTTGCAACTGACTTTTTGTTAGCTATAAATTATAATTGCACTGAATATTCTATTGTGGCGCACAGAATGTATATTCATGCAAAATTTGTATCATATGAAGCATTTTACACAAGAAACTTTGGTTTGGGGTGGAAACTTTGCTTACATTAATACTGCTACATTGATGTTGTTTTTTAGGAAGTGAATATACTTGAACTTTAGCTTTGATATTTCTACATAAATACAATATATTTATATTATATATTGAACAGAGAAAAGCTACAGTTCTAAAACAACTGTATACAATTATGATTGTATGAACTTCAGATTATGTGATTGACCAGCAGATAATGAAAATTGCATTGAGTAATAGGCAATCCAGAAAAATGTTTTACAGTTCAGTCCCTATATCAAATAATTTTCATTCCTGGTTTTGTTTGGAAACTCAAAACTGAGAGCTAAGTGTTTCCATTCTTAGACTATGTATAAAAACAAGCTACCACTTGTGTGTGCAATATGTGATGGAATTCTAGCATATATTTCTTAACCATAATCACTTCTACTCTTTACTTCAGTGGGTTTTTCCTCTTCTTCATCTGCTTGAGAACTTCTGTTCTTTGTATTGTTATTCTTTTCTTTTTTTCATTGAAAATGATCTCTTTAGATGTACTTCTTTGTATTCTACAATGGTGGAAATTATAATACTGTTCTCTGCATTGCCACAAGGAAAGACTAAAACTTGACATTTGAACAAAAATAACTGGAAATGTGATCCTTGAACTAACTTCCTATTTGAAAATCCCATTACAGCAAATTAAGGAGCTTCAGTTCAAGAATGCTGGGTATCCCAATTCATTTCCGAACTAACAATAGAAATATAAATTTTTATCATCCTTTAATATAACCATAATGAAACTAGATTTATTTGAGAAGCAAAACATCTGGATTTAAAGATAACACAGCTCAACTTTCTACTATCAGTAATATTTTTTTTTTCTTGGAGTGCTTCAGAAGTTTTCTGGTTGTGACACTACCTTTTGTTACTCGGATTCCCTTTCCAACCCCCACATCTTTATTTTGTGTTCGTAATATTTTTGTTGTTAGTGTATAATTCCTATTGACTTAGGGTACTCACACAATAAAATAAATATGAGTCTATTATTTGAAAATCAACAACAGAAGAACATGGGAAGTGACCCTTTATCATCCTCTACGAGGAAGTTCTATTGATCGAAGATACAACACATATTCAACACTATAGTTATTCTGCCATCATTACAGCTGAAGAAAATTCAAATCATGGAAAGCATCATGGAAATTCTAGTCGAGATCAGCAAATCACTGAAGATTTTCCATTATGGTGGCCACCTGAACATAAAGGAATGCAGAATACAACCTCCAGTGAGGGTAAACTCTTGTAACATTTTAGTAAATCATAGTCTCTTTGCCTATCCTTTTTTTCAAAATTTCTGGCAAAAAGTTTAGCTTCCCTAAAAAAAAATTGTTGCATATATTTTTCATGAGTGCTGTTTGAATAGTTCTGGTATTGGTGCATTAAAAACATGAACTGTAATAGCCAAGTAACTACTTATGTCATGTAGAAATCTGTTGTTTGGACTTAAGTGAAACTGTTGCTTTAAGAGCATGCTCCTTTAAGTATGCTTTAAGGGCATGCTATTTTAGGAATTAATCTATGTGCTGACATGTAGAAAAGCTAATGGGCCTCTTATAATATGGAAAGACATATGCTTGCTTCAACTAAAATTATAGTGCAGGGCATTGCTTGTTAAGAAACAAAGCCAATTACTAAACAGTTAATTGATTTAGACAAATTTAAATCTTCCTTTCAGTTTACTTTTAAAAATAAAATGTGTCCCATAATTTACATTCAGATAAGACCTGCAAGCATTTTCTTTTTAATATGTACTGTAAGTCAAAAGCCCTACATCCTCATTTTCTGTACCAATATTGTTTATCTAAGTGCCTTGTAATTTATTACTATTTCAAAGCAGCCCACTTCTATAATAGTTACAATTTAAAGGGGAAAAAAGCTTGAGAACATGTCAAAGAAAAGTCATATGAACTGGTTCCTTAATGGATTTAAACTGGGCTGTGTAATTGGAGGACAAAATATTTCTAAAATCCCGAATTGTGCCTCTCTCCATTTATTTTGTCATAAATTTCCCATACTCATTCTGAGGTTCCAGTTATACCTCCTTAGTCCTATATTCCTGAGCTTGATATATAAAGTTATTTTCTTGCCAAATATTTACTGTTTTAATTCTCTGTCGAATCCAGAAAGTTGTCATTTTGATTTCCTTTTTACTCTATTCAATATGGTTCCTTCAAACCATATTGTTAAGTATGGGGAGTATGATCATGCTCTGCATATGGTCCAGCAGGATAAAAACCCTTTTCAGAAAGATATCACTTTGGAAAAATTACCAGGCTATTCCCAGATTAGTTGGATCAGCATTATCTGGAGGAAGAAATGGACATTTTCCTGAACTATTCTATCTTCACAGAAAGAACAGTTTGTACATATTTTCTCCCTGATATGAAATTGTCTTTAGACACATAGTTAAGTTCTGATTTCTTCCCCAGGCCTTTGAATCTGGATGTCCTAATTGTAGAGTTATAGTATATTTTAATCTGGTTGCCATTTTATGATTTTAGTTGACTTTCAGTGTATTGGGAAGAGGTTTTGGTGGTGGTGATGAATTGTACTTATAGTTGATAAATGATGAATTGATGAATTATACTTATAGTATGCTGCTTGGATTGATTTTGCTTGAGTTAAGGAGCCATATAAATGTTATAAAGACCTACACACCAGAAAAGAACTGAAATACATATTTTAAAAGTCAACATGGGGGTTTTAAGCAAGAGAAAGTTGGCTACAAGTTTTTATCCTCTAATATGAATACCTGGTTGCAAAATATATGAACAGGATGCCAAAGATGAACAGTGCTTGCTTTTCATATTGTCCTATGTACTCAGAAAAACGAAATTACAGTTGTGCCTCTTAAGTTGCATCATTTATAACTGATACACAACATGGATACTCATTGAAATAAACTGTAAGAATAAATAAAGGCACCAGCATGTAAATAAAGAAAAAAGGAAAGAACTTATAGTTTTGAAGAAGATAATTTATATTATTATGAACATCATTTTTCTGATCTTCTTTCCATGACTTAATGTAACTTTGTTCTGGCATATATGTATAGGATGTGCATATTTTGATAATTAAGTCACAACGTGTAGTTGAAGTGGAAATGCCAGGTTGGTGATTATTTGAAATGAACTGCAAAGTCTGTAATATTCCTTTCCTCAGTTCAATCAGGTATTGTTCGTTTATTTAATAAAAATATTGCAAACTCAATATTTTCAGCCAGATATTTCCACAGTTAACATGTCAATTCAGCTTTGGTTAACTCTTTGTATTTCCTATTCAATACTGATTTTTAAGGATTTTTAAGTTGCATAAGCTTTAGGACAATTATGTAATCTTAAAAAATATACATAATATTATTTTTTATATTAGTACCAGAAGGAGTCTTTGATTGCTAAGACTATTCCAATTTTGCTATCTCAGTTTAAAAGTAAAAAAGTTGTTCTCTTCAATTTCATTCAAACTCATTCAGAAAATTCAATTAAATCACCTCTTAGTATTTGGAATAAAATTATATTCCATATTATCGTATTAGTGCATTTAATGTAGTCATGTCTTTTTAATAACTTGTTAGTACATTCTCCTGATTGGATTTTTTGCAGGATTTTTTTTCCTTTGGCTGTACATAGATTTTACTCTTTTCTCTGTGATTTTGCATAATTTTAGCAAGCCCAGTGAATCTGGGAAATGTGTGTTCACTTAATATTGTCTTCAGTCAGCTCAAAATGTAATATAATTCCTATTGTGCTCTCATTTCTATATATAAGAATGTTTCCATTCTATTCGATGCTTTCCAAATAAATTTATTCATGTCCCACTTACATTCTTCTAAACAATTCTCTCCCCTGCCCCATTTTATGGGGGGATATTCTTTTAAGAGTTCGGATTAGAATTAGGTTTATAATTAGAAACAGTCTCTCAAGTACCTCATATCTCATTTAAATGCTGCAGTTGCTGAAGTAAAAATTATTCTGTATGTGTTTACTAGAAAAATGTGTTTTGTCTCCCTCAGATTACAATCAGGGCACAATCATTTAAAGTGAACTTTTTGTTTTGCATACACACACATACACACACAGCGCAATGGAACTGAAATTAAATAATCTTATTGACTGTTCCAACCAGTGAAGCAAGAACATATTAATGATATAGACAACAGAGAAATGGATAACTGGATGAAATATATAAAAATCTTACCATAAGTTTACATCAATAAATCAATAGATCCTAGTTTTGAAGATGATGATGATGGTGGTGGTGATGATGACGAAGAAGGGTCTGGGCAAAAAAATCCTGAAACAGTTCTTGAGTGGGACAACAGTGGTGATAAGGAACTTCAGACGTCAAATACCAGTAAGAACTAATCCCTATCGTGCATTGTATTACAAAAAATAATTAAGATATTTTAGATGTAGGCTTAGATCTTCAGCAGTATAGTATTTGTATTGATCTACAAAAGATTATTTTATCTGAGACAGATATAGTAAATAATAGCAGAATTTCAGTTGAAACCGGCAGATATTTTTTGCACTGTATTTCTCTGCATGGTCTGTTTTGCATAACTGACTTTTGCATTGGAAAATGTCTATCTTGGCTAATGCTGGAAATGGAAACCCAGCAACGCTGTCAGGGTTTGTGCCTAAAATCTGTGCTTATTTTGAATGGGAAGGGGCCAAATTCTGAGCTGCCTTATCTGCTTTCCATTGATGTCTGTTTTATGCATTCATTTGGAAAATCCAAAATTAAATATCACATTGGTAAATATCTATGTTCTTTGACAGAGTTAGCTTTAGTTTTGCTGGTGGATATTATGATGCTGCAATGTTCTCTACGCAAAAATCTGAATAAGTTTCTTTCTTGTTAATAGCCACGTTGGTTAGTTAACAAGTGTGTTCAATTAATACCATTTTTGCTATCTTTTTTCTATTTTAATTTATTTTATTGTACCCATGCTAATGTTGGGGAGCAGATGGTGTTGGTGAAGGAACTATATGGTTAATGCAGATTAGCATTATATGAAGAATTTTAAAAAATATGATCACATATTGAAAAGGTGTTAGCTTTTATTCTTTTTATTCTACATTTCCCAACATGATTGATTCTGTTCCTATAGTAACAAACTATTTGCCAGATGAAAACTTTCCTCTTATGTAGTTCCATGCCCAAAAAAATCTCTACCTATACAGATGTTGTGCGCCATGAAACTATTCAAAGTTCAGAAACTTTTTTTAATGCTAGTGTTACACTTAGATGCTTAGTGTTGTTGATTCAAACCTAAATTCCTTTAATGTAGAACCAGTTTGATGTAGTGGTTAAGGCATCAAACTAGAAACCACCCACAGTGAATGCTTTCAACAAAGGGAGAAGATATTGCTGGTTCTTTTACGTCTGATTATTTCATTTGTCTGTACCAGAAATAATGCATTTCTTTTTTTACATTTCATCTGGACTCTATGTTCCAGGCATTTAGAGATCTAAAATCTTTTTTTTTTAATTAAGTTTTATTGATTTTTAAAAACAAACAAAAAACAAACAAAACATAAAAACACCCATCTTTCTTCCATAAATATACAAACAGTGTGTCGGTTAGTTTGCCAAATTTTTTGTGCTTCGATTTCATAGTCTCAGTTACAGTTACATTACATAATAACTCATATTATCAATAAAAAATTGAATATCCTAGTATTATTAATCATTTGACTATAATTTTGTTCATTCATACTTTGCGAGATAGCTATACTTTACTTAGTTATTTTATAACAATTCATATAGTCCTCCCAAATCTATCCTAAATAAAAATTTATATATATAATAATAAAGAAAAAGAAAAGAAATACATCTTTATATATTCATTATTTTCTAAAATTCTACATATTCTATTATTATATTTTGTTATCTAGCCATTGATAGAAAAGGTCCCAGAAATAGTGCATTTCTGATGAGACAGTCATGCTTGGGGGCTCACGTATGCAAATTTTTCAAGTGCATGAAAGTACATGTGTGATTTGTACTTTTAAAAACCTTTGCCTTGACATGTACATTTACATTATTCTCTAAAATAACTTAATCCCAAGTGCTAGTTGATAGTGGGTTTCCAAATATTCAACCGATTGTCAATTGAACCATTGTCACAACAGCTGTGAACTCCAGCAAAGATATCAAACAAGAAGAATCAGCCCACAATATATTGCTACCTGTTGTACATTCTGGAAAGGAAAGTGAAGTCAGTTACTCAACAAATGACACAAGTGCGGATGTCCTACCTGGAATTGTTGAACAATATTCAACCACCACTGGTATGAGGAATTAAACATGATACTGAACATATTTTTCATTTATGTTGGTTATTCTGTCCACAATATCAAAACTCAGAATGTAGTTAGTAGTTGGAAGTATGGATAATTTTAACTGGAGTATGCAGATAATACATTGTGATTACTTTAAATAGGAAATAGACTCAAACATATAGAGCCGTTTTCCAAATGTATTTGCTTTTATCCACCAAAACCATGATATTGAAGATGTAAATATTATGCAGCTTTGGTTAAGCCATAGTCTAACAAGTGGCACTTTAAAATTATTTCAGGCTCCACAGTTTTGTGAAAGTTACTGAAATGCCAGATTGGTGCATTACTCTGTACAGGATTAAATTAGTAATTTAAATTTAATTGTGGAACATGGAGTAGCACTTGAACTGTAAAAGTAACTTCTGGAAATTTATGAATGGTTATGTGGAGTAAAATCAAATTCTCATTCTCATCTTAAGAAACTAATGCTATCAACAGATATTTAAAAATTGGCTTCAATCTATTGCTTTTTGAAAGTTGAAATAAAACATGAGATTGCTTTCTAGGTATTCCTTAATTTAAAGAGAACTGCATAAACCAATGCTTTCCAAACCCGAGTAAATTATTCAGAAATGTGTAAAAGTCGACTTTATTTGGGTTAACAACCCGCAAACCCATTTCCCAATCACAAACAGGAAATTTAAGCTGACTTTGAGTGTTTTACCTATATTGGGGTAAAAAGGACTTTTGCTAAGTGGTTTTGTATAACAAAGGAAAATGTTTTGGAAGCAGTGGCTTTTAAAGCATTTTACAAACAAATATTTGGGTAATAATAATTGCTTTTTACCTAAAGGCATTCTTTTTCCAACATTAGAACAAGAGAAATAGATTGTATATGTATGTTGATAGACAAACTTGATTGTAAAGTTGCAGCTTTATTTCTTATGAAAAGTATTGACATCTTCTCTTGAAGATGGGAAGATCTCTCTTACTGCACTGGGCTTTTTGTGGGCTTTCTTTCTTGAGTTATCAGTTCCAATTTTTCTCACTATCTAAAGCTTTTTCTCTTATGTTTAGTTGTCATAATGCGTGACACATTATGTTTTCTGCTAAATCATTTAATAAGTTGACAATGAAGGATAAATCTGGTATTTTCGCTTCAATATTTCATAGTGTTTCTACTTCAATTTCCTTGGATTTATACAGCAGCACCTTTAGAACTGAGTAAGTTTAATTGTCTGAACTTCATCTTGGCAATGAATGCCATCCAAAATAAGTCTTTGGGTTGACAATATAAATCTGGACTATCTATCTGAAGTGAGTGTCCAAGAAAGAAAATGTCCAAATAAAAGAAGAAAAGGAAGAAAAAGGAGAATGTTCTTGGACTAAGATGCTTCTGTGAATCCAGATGGTACAAAGCCTTTTGCATCTATCAGACACATTTGATAGATCAGATAAGGGTGCAAGCTGCTTTCACATCTTTTCTGCCTCTACTGCTGTTATACTCCTTCTACTATTGTTCCTGGTGTCGGGCATCTCTGAAAAATCAACCATTTCTGAAAATTATGGTGATGATTTTGGGGCCTGTGAATTCAACAATACTTTCCAAAATTTTACCTACTTTCCTCTTCCTCTGCCTAACACACGTAATGAAAGTGCAAGCCATATATATATATTAACAAGATAATCTGAAGGGTTGTTCAGGAAATATAATAATGGAATTGGTTCAAAACATCATCATAACAGCTGTGTCCTCCAGTGATGATTTCTTCAAGCAGGAAGACTCAAAGCAGCCTCAACTGGAAGGTGCATCTTCTGAACTGGTAATTGAAGAAACAGTATCCCCCGCAATCAATACTTCAGATGTGTTACATCCAGTATTTCTCCCTTCCGAGGAAAAAGGAATTATCCTGGAAAAAGAATCTTTTCATCACCCAGGTAACAATATGAATACTTCCATTAAAGGGCCAACTTTTTCTTTAAATTAGCTGCATTTGTTTTTTCGTCCAAATTTCTAAACAAAATATTTTACTTTTCCACACAAGGTGTAAATTGTAAACAAGAACTGTGTTTTGCTTCCCCACCCCCACTCAACTATTTTAGAGTTGATTTAGATAGCAGCTTACAGATTTAAATAATGAAGCTCCAGAAAGACATTATATGAAAAGATATTTATATAGTTACTTTGCAAAACCATTATGTCTAAAGATATACTAGAGATAAGAAGTCAGTTTCCAAACAGAACTAGTCTCACAGAATCTATATTCTTTATTTCTCTGTAAATTCACCTGTAATTTGCAAACATCTTAGAACAGGTTTGCAGTTCTAATTTATAAGGAGCAGTAAGGTTCATTCCAGGTAACAAGGCTCTTCCTTTGATATCTGAGATGGAGAGTCACAGGGAAGATGAACCAGTGGTTTGATGTAATAAAAGGTTTCAGATGTAAGAATAGAAATTTATAGACTTTTTACTGTCTGAACAAACTAGAGGTCTCTGCTGCATCTGTCTGGCAGCGCAATGACTCATGCTCATTTGCAATGATTTGTTACTGCATACTGCATACAATTTTATTAAAGTAAAATCTTGGATTTCAGGTGATTTGAACCTCCTGAAATTAGTGGATACCTAAATTTGATTCATAGAAAAAGCAAAACATTTGGCTTAGTTCTGTTTCCATATAACCTGGGGAATTGTACTTCATGCAGTTACTTACTTTAATACTGGCAAGAAATTTGTGAACTATGCTGAACCCAAGACACCTAATAACTCTGGCAGCTTGTTGATATTAGAGATCTAACACGCAAGGAAACTTGTATATGCTCCTTTTAAACTGAGTCAGAAAGCCTAAATATATATTTGTTTGTCAAAGCAACCTCAAATCTTTGAGACACCATCAACTAAATACACAAATAGTTAAAATTTATTCCTGCCTTATTTACCATAACTGAAACAGTTACATTCTTCAATGGAAGTATTGAACATGAAGAAGAACATCAACATCAGCCATCAGCTGTTGATACAGTTGCACAAAGGAGTCAAAGTTCTGTTGCAAACAGGACAATCCTACAAATCCTACGGGATGTCCTACAAGTACTTGTAACTCCAAGGGACAGCTATTATGAAAATGCATCTTCTCAGTCAGGTATTGGCAATATGACTGTTGAATATAAAATTTACTGTGTGTATTATTTCTAACTGTGTGGCCATTAACAGCACCCATGGTTCTACTGTTGTAGGTGGACATCTTCTAAAATGTGCTCCGTGAAAGGAGCTGCTATAGTACAAATGGAAATTTGAAATTTCCTTTATTTTGGTTCTGGCATTTAGGGAAAGTGGGCCATGTTTAATCTATTTACTAAAATTGAGTTCTTTTTGGAAATTATCTGTGACAGTTGATGTTCATTCTTCTGGATAAGTTATTTCCTTTTTTAATAATACTGATCTGCTTCCCAGAAATTTTTATACAGTAGGTAGAGCTGGGTGAAATAGAAGAGAATTAAGAAGAAAATTGTGCGAATATAGTCTTAACATAGATTCAAGTATTGTTATAGAAGCTGATCTACAAAAATTTCTCATGACCTGTTGAGGTTGCATTAGGTGTTCAACGCTTGCCTGAATAGATGGATATTTTGCCTACGTTTTAAATGCATAACTGGAAATCACCAGAAACAGCTTCCCAGATGAAAATAGAAATACTTCCAGTTTTGTTATTGTTGTTATTGAAAGTTCATTATATTTTGCCAAGTACTTGTATAAGTATACTTTGTTTAATGACCACAAGGGGACTAGCAACTCAGTCACTAAGCAATGCAGTTGTTATGTGGGTCACCTGTGGTTAAGTGAGACATCGGATGATTGAATTGTGTCTTTACTTCTGGCTTCTCTGTTGACTGTGCTTGTTAGAAGCTGGCTATGAAGTGCTCAAATGGCAATCATGCAATTGTTGAACAAATGATTTTGTTCAATGCCTGCCAGTTATGATTGTTAATGCCTGCCAGTTATTAAATGCCCAAATAGCAATCCCATGATTGTAGATATGAATACAGATCAAAAAGTTAGTTTTTCAACACTGTCATAATTTCAAACAATCATTAAATAGGGCAGATATTAATTGAGGACTACCTGTACAATATAATATTCCTCTGTTTAATTTTAGCAGAAAAGGGACTTATTCCACAGCAGTATTTGTTCTTTCTTTGTAAAAGAAAATGCACTTATTTTGCACTATTTTTTCTAGCTGAATTAGGTCCTGTAGATATAGATCTAATACACCCCATTGGTTGAGAGCTGGACATAATTAAATGACGACAACAATGCTTCACACTGAGAGCCAGTTTAATCTTGTGATTAAGGTTTCAGACTAGAAAGCAGGAAATTCTGACTTCTAGTCCCATATAATCCCAAAGACAGAAGGGTAACCTTGGGCCAGTCACTTTTTCTTAGCCCTAGGAAGCAGGCTTTGGCAAAACACTTCTGAAAAACCTTGTCAAGAAAAGTACAGAGGCTTGTTCAATCAGTTTCAGGAATCGGACATGATTGAGTGGAAGAAAAAAACTTATTTCATGTGACATATAAATATTTTTACTCCACTAAAACAGCTTTAAGATATTCTTGGTTTTCTTTTTCTATTTATAACTATGTAAATGAGAAACTGGAAAAGTAGCTCCAAAAAGTATTTAAAACTGACCCAGCCATCTTTGTAACAGCAATAGTTTCCAGTGTTAGCACTGGCTCTGAAGTTCCTGCTCGTGATTCATTATTACACTTAAAGAATAGTGAAGAAAGATATCACACAAACACATCTAGAGAGCAATTTCTGCCTGGAATTCTTCATCCAACTACAAGTAAGCATGAAAACAATATTTCACATATAGGTATTAGCAATGTTTTTTAAAAATTCTATTATTTTTCTGGTTGAATTGTGTTATAGCTTTAAATAGAATATGAAGCCATTAACTATTGTTCCAAATGAATTGTAAATTGTTATCAATAAAATTTGATCATATGTGATTAATATGTAATGTGACAATAAATCTTAGCTGTATAGGGATACGTTTTGTTTCATCCATAAAGATTGTATTTGTACATTAGTATAGAATATAATATTGTATTGACTTTAGATAAATTCATAAATAAAATTTAGAAAAAAAAATTACAGAATTGATTTTCTCTCTGGGGAATTTCTCCAAAGAAATTTTAGTTCATATTAGGTGAAGAAATTTTTATTCATTTTTATATTTCTGAACTAGAAAAGAGATTACTTAATCTATTGTTGTAAATAATAAGTAATATGCAATCAAGGGAATTATATTTAAATTTGTATTAGAATATGGTTCAACAAATGTGGCATATGCAAACAAAACTTTTGAAATCAATTATTGCAGCAACTATAGTCTCCAAGGAGAAAGGCAAAGGCAATGAAACCACACAAAATCCATTTTATGACATCTATCCAGGACTGGACAATAAAAACGATCGCACTGAGAACAAAACTAGGGATGATGTTCAATCTGAAATTATTCAGATTGAGAGAAAGCCTGAATTGGAAACAACTCAGACAGGTATTTCTCAGAAGATATAATTTTAACCAGTTTATTCTGCCATGTTTGTGGTCTTTCTCAAAAAAAGAAAAAAAAAGATAAATATATGATATTTCAACATATAATCTGTATAAAAGTACAGCCAGAAAATATGTTTAAAATTATGTTGAATAGCTAATTAAACTGATGGTTTAGCATCAATTCCGCAGAGTTTACAAGAAGACAATTTATGAAGCAGTTTATGAAAGAATATTAATTCATTTCATTTGTTTAGGTGTTGAAAATAGTCACTTGAAAATGAATACTATGAATGTTTCACTAGCAATGTACTATTATCATAATCCAAAATTAGGGAAATATTAATACTTTGAAATTAAAACATGTCTGCTCAGTGAAAAATACCTACATTTGTCAAATCAGTGCAGTTTGCAGGTCAGAAAGATAGAAGCCATGCATTGTATATATGTTTTAGAAATTTATTTAGTGAAAGTCACTCCTATTTTATTTCAAATCAATCCATCCATATTATAATAGCTATGATTTCCACTGAACCTGATGATTATAAGGATTCTACCCAAGATCCATTGATTAAGGAAGATCCTGATTTGAAAGAAAAACTTCACCCTACAAATTCATCAATAAATGATTTCATACCTGGAATTAATAATCTCCCAGACAATGTGCAAGAGAACAAAACATCGCATACAGGTACTAGGGGGAAACAAGAATTAATTTTATCAGTATTGCCATTCTAGATCAATTACTATAATAGCCTAAATTAATTCTGCTGAAACCTTCAGGACATGGAAGATACTTATTCAGTGGGCGGAAAGAAGTAGTTCCAAGTGGCATCACATTTAGACAAAACTCTATTATTGAAACAGCTATAGTCTTTAATAATTGCGACATGAACCATTTATACATGTTAAATAGGCATGAAGTTTTGAAAATAGTCTATATACTTCTGTTGTAATGGTGTTGCATACAAAGTTCACATCTTTAGTATGAAAGAGTTTAAATAGAAAGAGAATCTACAGGTCTGCTAGATATCAAATTAGTAGACTACCATTTTGTAGTACTGTTTCCCCTGTAACCTTGCTTTAGTCAAGGATTAAATTCATATTGCTGCATTTTTACAATAATCTAGTTAAATATTAATACAACACCAAAAATACCGACTACTGAAAAAAATGTAGGAAGTGATTGTGCAGCTGTTCCACGATATTTAAAAATTATCCAACCATCATTAGAATAATTGTGAGAATTAATGAGAATACCAGTCATGAAGATACTACTCATCAAGTAATATGTAATGTATATGATGAATTGAATAAAGAACATAAAAATCTCACATCATCACAAAAGGCAAAAGAACACTGGATGTTATTCCATCAACTGGATAAAGTAGTGCAGCAAAAATCTTTCACATAGGTAGTATTAATTAAATATACTTCCAATTACAGTGGTCCTTGGGGATATATTACATTGAGTGAATCATTAGATTATTTTTAGTAAATGAATATAATTGACCAGATGGCAAACATGCTCAAAAGCTCATTTTAAAAAAATACAGAAAATATGAAGTAGAAATTTTGAGCAATATTTATTTGGATGGGAATTCATTTGGACAATGCACAGATTAAAATTTTAAATATCCAAGTCTAAGTTCATCGTTGGTTCATCAAACAGTTGCCATACTCAAGGATTTTGAAGATTCAGCTCAATCACCATTGCCTCCTATTTACCAGCCAGACTGGATCAGTGAAGAAAAACCTACTAATACTTCCAGTAATGACATGGAAATCAATAAACATCATGAAAATGAACGTGATTCTTATGAAGGTATTGCTGTGAATAATATTGTCCTTTCATAGTGATGGATAGATGAAGCATGGTTTCATAGTACCTACAGTGTGTGTGTGTGTGTGTGTATGTGTATGTATGTGTAATTATTACAACTCAAAAAAAGTTTTCTTATTAGACTAGTATTCGTATCATAATTCGAATAATATACAACAATTTACAAAATATTTCTACGCTCATTTGTTTTGTTCTTAAGCTGATTTAATATGGTATGGCTTCATTGTGATTCTGTATAAATCCTCATTCTACATAAGCCTTGAATCAAAAAAATACATTCTGAATCTTAGTGTTATAATCTACTTTTTGATATATTTATTATCTTATTCAGTACATGGTGATCTGAATTTTTTCTAATTCTCCAGTGATTATTTCTGGGATAACAAATTGATTGTTGCAGTGAGTGTGAAGCAAATTGAAACTTGCAGTGAGTGTGTGTAAAATTATGATTAGGTTTAGGATATAATGTTACCAAAGCAAGAATGCATATAGTGATGGGGAAAAGAGGGAAAACCCTTTTAAAAGCCTAATTTTAAGCGGCAACCATTGTCTTTACTTGTGAATTATTTTGCTGTCTGTGCATAACAATAGATATCTTGGAAAATCTGCATACCAATTTTACTACCAGTAACCACTAATAATCTTTGGTGGACAAAGGAAAGAAAACAGAACACCCAAACAAGAGTTAATTAGGATGGGACTTGCTGTTAGAATTATAGTGTGTTTTTTTGTGTGCTTGAATTATAACCAATATTATATTGTTCTGCGGGGAAAAAAATGGAGCTGTGCTGCCAAGGGAATGAAAATGCAGCTAATAGTTTTGTTTCATTCTCCATTGCTTTATCGCTGCCATAGATACGGGCTTTTATGGGAGGACCAAAGAAGATCCAACCTCAGAACCAGTGAGGCAATGGGTTAGTGAAGACAAGTATACTACAAAACCCACAATGGATGTGTTATATCCCGGAATTGTTCCTCGAAGAGGAATAAATCAAAAAAATAAAACTGATCATACAGGTATCCACTAGAATGGTGGTGGGATCTTTTTTACCTTTCTATTAGGTGAGATATTCTTCTGTTTTTAATTTCGTGTCTATTTTAGGCATGTAAAAAATGCACCTAAGAACACTTTATGAGGTATGTCACTTTCCATTGGATAGAATGAGAGCCTGGAAAGGAAAGTTTTACTTTGTCCCAGGTTCACTCATAGTCTACATGGTTCTATTTATTTCTATCATTATTCAGCCGGCAATCTTTGTTTTATCTATTTCTAATGCTCAAATACATAAATAAAGACAGATTCTTAAATCCTCTTTCGATTTGTAAATTTCAGCCCACTGTATCAATGTTTTAAAGGTTACTGGTGAAAATAATCGGTTGACAGGTCCTTGGTACTCTCTGGTGCTCTGCTTGTGCTACCTGGTTTGGGTAATGAAATATCTGCAAGAAAGCAATCAAGCTCAGAGAGCATCAAGGAGCCCCATTTCAACCCTGAGCTACAAATATTCTATATTGGTAATTAATTGGTTGCATGATGATGATGATAAGAAAAATAACTATGGAATCAACATCTGAAACTAGTGAACTAATGGCTCTTTTTGACTGTAATTAGGATTTGAAATTACTAACAAAAAAATCTTGAAAAATATAGATGTTTATATAATTTATTATTTCACTGAAATTGTTTTCTTGGATTTGTGTGGAAGAATAGTGGGTGAAATATGTTCATACCAGAATGCATGTGACTGCTGTGAATGCAGTAGCCACGGTCATTCTGATGGCTTTTGGCCAGTAAGATCATAAGAATCACATGTCTCTGAGGCATTCAAAGTTCAGTGCTCATTCTGGATTAAAATTATTTTACATCTGGCATCATGAGGAAATTAGCTACATTTTTGTGATGTACACATTTCGAAAAGCATGTATTTTATGTACTTAAAATTAGTTTTTAAAATGATTTAGGTTATTTTTATGCAGTATTGTATAGATCTGCATTTAATATTGGAATCTATAAATTTCATTTCTAAGCCATTTATTTGCCATGTAGGTCTGTTAACATTTGCAAATTTATTTTTGTTTCAATTCTTTCTGTCTAGTAATATCTTTAAATGTTTTTTAAGTTAGCATGACTAGCAGATTTCATGTACAAGAGAATGTTTGTTGACAATGTAATAATAAGATGTCAATAATTCCGTGTTTATAATTAGGTTGCTTCTGCTATCATTTTTTTTATGATTTACCATTTTTTTTTTAAAAAAAGGGTATTTAGTTAATTAGATTATGTACAACAACTGGTAGTGCTGATACATGGATTATCTATCTGGAGATAAAACATTGAATGAAATATTGTGTTTACCTTTTAAAAATGTACTTCAATAGCTGTCAGCATCACTTACTATAGTCTGGTGTTATATTTATTACAAGTAAAAATATATGAACTTTCTTAATATATTATGTCTGTTATATTATACATTATATATAACAGACATGTCTGTTATGCATGTCTGTGCATGCATAAAAGTAACTTTGCTTATTAATGTAAGGTAGGAGATGGACTTCATGTTGACAGATATTGGAAGCATTTCTTTCTTGTCCCTCATCTGCTTCTTAATCTATCACCACAGGTAGACCTTGATTTACAGCCATTTGTTTAGTGACCTTCAAAGTGATAACGGCACTGAAAAACAGAAGTTGTGACCGTTTTTCACACTTACGACCATTGCAGCATCCTCATGGTTATGTGAACAAAATTCAGATGCTTAGCAACTGGTTCAAATTTATGACCCTCGCAGTGTCTGGGAGTCAGCTTCTGACAAGCAAAGTCAATGGGGAAACCAAATTTACTTTACAACTGTGTTACTAATTTAAAACTGAAATGATTCACTTAACTGTGGCAAAAAAAGGTCATAAAATGGGGCAAAAGTCACTGAACAAATTTTTCACTTAGCAACATAAATTTTGGGCTCAATTCTGATTGTAGATTGAAGACTATATGCACTGCACATATTGCAACAGGCCATAATATTTGGCAACAAGAAAGAGGATATCTCTTACATTTCATTTTCATTTTTCCACTTTTTAAACCTAAAGTAAGAATTTGGTGGGAAAAGTTTTGATCCTGCATATATCCTGCTCAAAATTGATTTAACTCTTGTTACCCCAGTTGTGGCCTCCAGTGATGGAGACAAAAATGAAAAATCAGGTCTTGGTCCAGAGTGGCATCCTACATGGACCAGTGATGATGAAAATGTTGTAAATAACAGTCAAGATCCTATAAACAGACATCCACCTTCCATAGACAGTAAGACCTATAGTATATGTTCCTATAACTTTAATATTTAGTTCCTGTCTCATAATTTATGAATTTGGATGACCTATCAGTAAAAATAAAAAAAGATTAATATTTATGAGGAAAGCAATGCGGAACTCTTGATTTTCAAGGGAAATCTTATTATAAACAAACCTGTCAATGGTCTATAACTTCATATAAAGATATATATGGTTGGAATGTTGCCCATTAGGAGGTGTGTGATTCTCTGTGAAATTTTGTGGCTAGAGCAATAATTTTTCTATCGTTTCTTGCTGTGGAGTATTCTTTTCTGATTTCTAAAGATTTCTGTTGTATCACTTTGGACATAATGACATATATGACACTAATTTCTAATGTATTGCAATTGACTACTTTTTCTAAATCTGATTATAATTGATTTTGGCTGAAACCAGGGATTTTCATTTAAAATAATAAAATATTGTAATTTGCAGATTTTGATAGTCTTGCATGAGAACAACAAAATCTCATAAAATTTTGCTATTGCTCCTTGAGCTTTGAGAAGAAGTAATGAAATTGCATGATATTTCATACATTTGATCTTTGGGAAATGGGACATTAAGGGTTAGAATTTTTAGTCTAAAAGCTGTAGGAGAAAATAATTTGAAAAAAA
>BLBF01000005.1:67430392-67470791 GCA_015471245.1 Laticauda colubrina | reverse complement strand
AATAATTTGAAAAAAACAGATTGTTTAAATATATTTGCTACCTTGATTAGAACTTTAAATGAACTGTTTGTTATTGTTTACCAATCTTTAGATTATGCCATGTTAATAAATGAAATAAGATGAAATCAAATGGGCCAGTCTTTATATCAGCAAGAGAGGTTGCAAATTGATAGCAGCATCTACATCTGATACTTCTCTGAGTAGCATCTGAGACTTGTTCTGCTCTTGGCTAAAGAGGAATTGCGGCTTTCCAGATATTCCAGTTTTAACACTTTAAAAACCTTATGGGCTTTTCTGGGCTTTTCATAAATACTTCAGATTAATCCTGGAGTATTTGCTCTACTATTTATTCTAGAACAAGTAGCAGTAATTTCTCCTGTAGAATGATTTTTCTATCAGAAATTTTGATTAAAGTACTGTGCCTCCTAGTGAAATTCCACACCAAATCAACACTAAAACACTCCTTTTCCATCATGTGCCTATCTCAGATGTCAGTGCAAGGAAGTATTAGATCCCTTCAGTGCAAAGGAGGCTTTTTTGAGATATCCATTGTGACCTAGACATAAAAGGAGTCTGATCTGGTTCGAATCCTGAATGTTTATAATAGTATAAACATTAAAAGGCGCTACTTGTATATCTCACTTTGTTCTTTCCATTAGCACAAAATACTTATTTTGTTATAATAGTTATAGTATGTACACTATATTATATAGTATAATATATAACATATCTAAAACTTTATATATAATTTAAATTTGGTACACTTCTAGCAACAGAAGCTTTAGAATTTTTAGTCGAAAAGCTGTAGGAGAGAATAATTTGAAAAAACAAATTTTTTAAATATGTAGAAATAAACAGAATTATAGGCCTGTTTTTCAGAATGTAGCTATTGTGAACTAGGTGAATTTGTAATCATGAATTCTAGAGCAAACACTATTGTTTTCCTAATCTGATGTAGACTTTATTTTGCTGGATAAATTCTTTCCAAATTCACGAATCAGTTTAAGTATGTTGTTTCTAACCTTTCTACTCAGTGCTCTGTGTATTCTTTGTGGATTCATTTTGATTTACTCAGCATCTGGTAACCATTAGGAATTATCTGAATTAGGTATTTTGCAACATATGCTCACTGTCACAGTTACGATGTATTGAACTCTTGAGTTCAAATGCTAATACTTTGTTTTTTATCCTTGGTATTCATTTAAACCACCAATTTTTATTGTTTCTAATACAAACCAGTGGGACTTACTGGAAAAGTGAGAGCAACCATGGTTGTATAATATTAGAAATATCAATTTTTGAAAGAAGTGCCTTTTACTTATTTGCACCTGGAATTTAGCGATGCTTTCCAGTTCAAATAAATCTGGATATTTCTGCCTACAAAAGACTTACTGAAGTAAACTGAAACAGTAGTATGCTTTATTAAATTTCCCTGGCATAGTACAGCTCTCCCACATCTTCTGAAAGAAAAGCAACCTTTTAGTGGTATGTGTTTGTGTATGTGTGTGTGTGTGTGTGTGTGTGTGTAATAAAGATTCCTATCTCCATAAGTGGTGATATAGCTCATCAGTACTTACGGGAATTAAAGCTTTGTTATGAATGAAGACCACAGAGGCTGGTCAAATAATAGCATGTTATTTTTCCTCTGAAGATACAAAAGCAGAAATTCCAGATATTGATAATGTGGAGTGTAATGCATGCCTTTTCTCTAGGTCCTGATCCAAACAAACACAGTGTAGTGAGAGACAAAAATGTGACACCTTTGCCGGAAGAGTCAGGAAACAATCAACCCCGAATGGCTCATATACCAGGTTTGTTTCTGTGCTTTTATTATTGGTATTTATCATGCAGTCATACTGTGATGTTCCTGTATTTTTTTGTTGTCATCTTTTGTGTCTAAAACATGCAAATGCCACCATTAGATATATACCTTCCAATAATATCATGTTTTTGCACACTTTTCATTTCTCTCCACCTCCACAGGCCCTTGTGTTAGGATATATTGGAATTAAAGGTTCTCTGACATTAAGACCAGTGGCTTAAATCAGGAAAAGTACTGTCAACAGAAAAAAAAAAAAGTTCAATTATGTATATATTCAATAGTTTACAAAGGGAAAGTTCTGTTGAACTTCATTACTTTGGATTATTTTTGGATTATAGAATGCCGATTATAGAATGTCACAATTTTACTGGCATGTACGAATATAGTATAATTTGGTAGTGTGACATGGAATCAATGACAGCTGTAATCTAGTATATTTCCATGGCTAAGAAGTGAGATCTTATGGTTCAACCATATAATTGCTTTATTTCTTATATAATTTTTATCTGTGATATCATACACTTACCCAATAAGCTTTATCCTATTATCTTAGAAAATGAATAGCAATTTCAAAACTGCTTAACATAGCAATATTGATGCTGATCGTAATATTCAAAACTGCTTTAATTGAAGAATCATACCTTAATTTAGAATCTCAGATCTCTATTTTGTAAACCATGTAATTTGACTTCTGGCTTTGAGCCAGATTAAAATAAATTCTTTAGTTAATGTTTAGAATATTATCTTTCTTATGGTGTGTTGTTCCCTCATCCCACCCATGACATTTGACTATTGGAAAATCTTACTGTGGCTAAAGTGTAGTATCCAGAAACATGAGATTTTTATTTTTTTAACCAGAATCACATTTTGTTCCACTCTCACAACTGTGGAAGTCACATCAGCTGTCATTGTCTTCTACCACACATAGGATAATACAATAATGGATACAAATTATCACCACAACTATCATTGTTTACATACAATTGTTGTTAAGAGTAGCTGGAACATAACTTTCACTTGTAAAAACAAGCTCATAAAGAATATTTCAATTATCTGATCAAATGACAAAGGAATGTTTTTTTTCTATCCACAGATTGGCTGATTGTAGTTGCTTCTCTTTTGGCCCTGGCATTGATTCTTGGTGTTTGCATTGCTGTAAACAGTCGAAGGAGGTAAGAAATGTCGTCGTAGTTTTCCAGTGCCAAGTCTTTTGCTGAAATATTTTTACGACTGACAGTTTTACAGCATTCAAAGGAGACAGCGTTACAGAGAATTTAATCAACAAGCACACTTGGAAGCCATAGACCACTGTTTTTAAGCATATAAGACACTCTAACTTACTACTTTATCTCCTAGTTCAGTGTTCATTTTAAGATATGTCCTTTTCCATGCCAATTCAAAAATGGATTTTTCAGCCTCACCATTTGACATTTAATTTTTCTTCTTCTGAGTCAGAACAAAGAGCTATCTTGAAGCAAATTGCTGGGATTTACCCCAGATTATTTTCCGAATAGTATTTGAAAATTAACACTTGTCTATCGTATGTATTAGTAATTAGTATTGATGTAATTAGATAACTGGATTCTATTGCTCATATAAATTATTTGCCTACATATTAATTAAACACTAACTTTGTAACTAGGTAAGAGCCAGCATTTCCTGCTTGTTCAGCTTTTTTGTAACATAATTTCTTATTTTGAATAAGAGTGTTGTTCTTCACTAATTTATGTTAAATGTTGACCTTTGGATGCTATTATTGTACTAAAGCACGCTTGGTTAATTTTTAAAAATATTTCTAAAGCTGACCAAAGATAATCAAACGCAGATAGCATCTCCTGAAAATGTGCAAAATTATAAAAGAATTGTGTTTCCCAGTTGAAAAATTAGCTTTTCTTAGTATTAAATGTCACTTACTAAATAAGTTCTCACAGTTTTAAAGCATAGTACAGATATAACTTGGAATATTTTGTAACTTATTGGTGAGCTTGAGCAATCTTTATTTCAGCAACATAATTTAAAAATAAAATGCAGAGCTTGTTCATGTTTTTCAGAATGAAGCCCTACAAGATTAATTCAGATAAAGAATATGCAGTGAAAACCATACCTCCCCCTTTTCTATAGATGTTTTCTCCTTTCACAGTTCTGTCTTCTATGATGAACATTATTTTAGAAGAGAATAGAGTGATCAGGATTCTATAAACTTTGCTAGAAGTCATAAAGAAACTTCTAGCTCCTTCATTGTTATACTTTACTCAGTTTGAATCATTTATTCAAGTCATCTTCCAGTGATTGAATAACAGCTCATTCAGGGAAATAGGGCCAAGCTGTAAGGAAAACTAGGAAGAGCAATGTAGGTGTAACTCTCTTAACCTCAAGCGAATAGAGGGACAGACTGCTTATTTGTTAAGACAGAAATTCAGAAAGAAAGAACACAGAAAACCTAGGTAACATATTTGACACTTGAAGTTGTAAGAGACATAAAAAGAGAAAGATGAAACAAGAATACCTTGAAACCGCAAAAGAAGCACAAAGATATTTCATTTTATGAAAAAAAAAAACTGGAAAAGCACATGTCATGAGAGGTAATTAAAAACAGCCTTAAGTTGAGCAGAAATGAGAAATGCAGTGCATTTAATGTGGTTGCTCTCAACTATTCCCTAAAGAGAAATTCAGATGAGTTCTGAATTTTAATTGTGAAATATATCCAGGAAATTTTCAATTAAGAATTCTAAAGGATTTTAGTAGCAATTTTAATTCGTAATTTGCCCATTCCTTCCAGGACCATGTGGATGAATGAAAAAATGAAAAGGCATTTCCTTTTTGAGCATTGGTATATGAACTGTGTCATTCTTTGAAATAAATGACATGGTACAATTGAGTTGTTTTTAATTAAAAACAACTTAATTTTAAATGTAGGCATTGATTCCTAGCTGTGGCCTTTCCTTTCCTTATCTTTCCTTCCATTCCTTCATCAGATGATCCATTACTTGAATCTATGTGCAACTCAAGATCCATAGACATAGCCTTACCCTTAAGCAATCCAATCTAAGATTATCGGCTCAACTGAGTCAAAGAAGCTACCATACTAACTAAAAGAACCACTGTAGCCATTATTTCAGGAAATATCTTTATCTGCCTTTTATCACCTTCTGAAGAATTCAAAGATATGTCCCATTCAGAATAAGAAATTTGTTAGGTTATTTTGATAGGTTATGCTTCATTCCAATTATGTCAACATACCAGAACCAGAAAAATCTGAAAAAATTAATCTGCCATAATTAAAGTTCTTACCTAAGAAATAAGCAAGAAATGAATGATTTTAATGTCTACTGCTCCAGACAAAATGAAGGCAGTATATGACATGTTCTCTTTAAATATTTTGACTTTACAATCTTTCCCTTTTCTGTTAGATGTGGGCAGAAGAAGAAGCTTGTGATTAACAATGGCAAAGGAGGCATAGATGAGAAAAAGAAAGATGGATTAAATGGAGAAGCCAGCAAATCTCAGGAAATGGTGCATTTGGTACACAAAGAGAAACCAGAAGACCAAAAGGGCCCACATGATGAATTCCAGGCAATTGATGAAAACCAACAGGATGGGCCCTTGAAGAGTGGCATGTAGGAAGGATGGCCAATCATATTGAATCAGAGTTGTGGGAAGCAAAAAGCATCATACTGAACTGGGACTAGAACTCAAATGCAATGAGCTACTGATCTCTTTAAAGCATAATTAAGCATACATTTTCTTGGGTTTTTTTCTTTTGTAATGGTCAGCTACAAAAATAACGTGTCATTTTTGGTTTTGCCCAACATTGCATCACTTTGCCCAGTTTTAATTAGTGATCATCATCTTATTGCTAGCATTTTCCCCTAATTGCAGTCTGTTTATTAAGGCAAAACACCAAAATTTATTTTGCCTGACCTACAGAATTTTTGGACTTTCCAGAATATGCAGCTATAAAGCATTATAATAAAATGTATTCCCACGGAATTCACATTGATAGGCTATCTTGAGGTTTGACACATAGATTTTGGAATTCAATTTTTATTGGTCAGTTACAAAATTGTCAGATTTATTAAATCTCATTAATGTTTTAATATTTTGGAATTACATGTTGTAATAGTTAAATATGAAAAGCATGTTTTTACACATTCCACAGATCTTCACTATGTTAAAATTACACTCACTAAAAGGGGTGGAAAAACCAACCCCCAAAGCCAAACCTGATTTATAGCAAATAAATTTTTATTCTCTATAAACTAAATAATGTGGTGATGTTATCTTTAAATCTCAGTGTTCACGTTCCTTGTCAGCCTGCTGTACTTCTGGTGTATTGTATTCCATTTTTATTAGGGATCCCATTCATTATCCTATGGGCTGTGAAGTAACCCTAGAATATTTGGATGGAACCAAACCAAGACACATACCTTCCTCCTTGTCCCACTGTCTCTGAGTTTTTGTTTTCCCTTGAAATACCCATTTCCTATTTGAATCTGCATTAATAGGTCTAGTATAATGTGAATGAGAGAGTTAAAGGATTCTTAAGAAAATAAAAGGAACCTCTTATCCTATACAATTCCTGTTCTAACAGAGTATGTTTATGTGAAATCTTTTCTATGCAGTTATGACTTACAATGAAAAAAACACATGAAACATATTTGAAATCAATAATTTCAGAAGTTCTATTCTCTTGAAAACTGCCTGAAATCCAGCCAGGATCATCTACACACAGAACAAGTGCCTTTAGTAGAATGTACTGTATCTGCCTCCCAATTTTTGAGAAATATGATATGGAAGATTGGAGAAAATTTTGGAGAATATTTGGGTTGTGTGTGCATTACTGAGTGTTTTCAGTCATATGCCTTTTAGTAAGTTAAATATAGAAAGGATAGACTAACTACCTTATTTTGGAATCCACTGTGATAAATTAGCTGATTAGATATAAAAAACAATTGTTTGAACTTTTATTGGATTGTTTTTTAGTCTGAAAGAATTCATGGAGTAGAACTGTCAGCCCATATGTGCTTAAGTTAAGGAAACAATTTATTGTCAGCTACCACACATTACATTTAAGTTACAATATAATAATTGATGCCATATATTTCTTTGCCAAAGATGTTGAATAAAGCTTTGAACCCTACTTTACCCAGTTTACATGGAAAACTAAATTTTCCTTTTAATCAGAAATGCTACTTCCTAGCACCATATTCTTCTGTGGGCTTTTGATATTTGATATTCTGTGGGAGTTTGATATTTTGACCAGCTTCTCTTGTAAATCACCTGACTAGATAACATCAGAACTTCATATTATATTTCAGAAAGGGATTTGAAAAATTTGGCCATACCCTTGATAAACTGGACCAATGTGAAATTGATCATCCCACTACAAAATAGATTTGAAGCTGGGTGAACAACTAACACATGGTCCTTAATGGGTCTATGTTCACATGGAAGGAAGTATGCAAAGGGTAGCTCATGGTTCTGCCTAGGACCCAGTTCTGTAATCCCCAACCGGTCTTTGGACCGGCACCAGTTCGTGGCATGCCAGAAACTGGTCCATCCTGCATCCGCAGGATGCAGGCAACATGCAAAACCACGCCCCCTCCAGTCCACAGAGAAGTGGAACTGGTCCCTGGTGCCCAAAAGGTTGGAGCCATTGCTCTAGATGACTTTGATGAAGGACTAAAAGGATTGCTCATAAAATTTGCAGATGACACAAAGCTGGAAGACCCATATGACAGGTTCAAGCTTCAAAAGGATTTCAATAGGCTTGAACATTGACCCTATCCAAGATAATGTTATTCAATAATTAAAAATGTAAGGGTTGCATTTGGTAGGAAAAAAAAACATGTACAGCTTAGGTACAGATAGACCTTGACTTCCAAGTCACTTCATTGAAAAAAAAAATATGGATGATTGGCAATTGGCTCATATTTAAGATGGCTGCAGTGTCCCGAAAGCATGCGATCACCTTTTAGGACCTTCCAGCAAGCCAATGGGGAATCCAGATTCTCTTAATAAATATCTTACTAACTTAACCACTGCAGTGATTCACTTAACAGCTGGGGCAAGAAGGGTTTTAAATGGGGCAAAGTTCACTTTTTCACAGCAACAGAAATTTTGGACTCAATTGTCATAAGTCCAGGACTACCTATACCTGGTGTAGTAGTAGTTGCAGGAAGGGTATGGGTAGCTTGGTAGATCACAGATGACCAGCTGTGAAAACTAATTTTGGGATAAATTAAAAGATGCGTAAACATTAGGATCACTGGAAGTGGTATTACTTCCTTATGCTGCAGTGGTTAGACTATATCTCGACTATTGTCCTGTTCAGTTTGCCACAGCATGAAAAGGACACTGAAGAACTGGAAACACTGGAGAGAAGAGCAATAAGGATGGGCAGGGGCTCAGCTCTATTATAGCCATTTGATTGACGTAGATAAAATAAACATAAATGCTCCTTTTTTGTTTGAAAGTCATTATTTAAGAGTTAATTACTTAGTGTACTAATTTAGTTTTACAAAATGATCAAGTGCAAGTCAAAGTGTTCAGGTGCATTTGGCCCAATGACATATTTGGCGATTCCAAAGAAGACCCGATTCAAACCCTCTTGCACATATTTTTGGAATAGTTGGCTCAAAACAAGATACGTCTGAAGCCAGCTCAAAATTAATGGAACTGGATTTAGAGATTTGGGGATCCCTACATGTGGTGCAGTTGTACCAGCTCCTTGCAAAACACATGGCTGTGAGAAATCTGAGTACAGGGTTTTGAACCACTGTTCCTCAGAAGACTAAAAAGGAGAGGAATTTCCCTTTTATCAAGCACCTTTCATATCAAATGAAACTGTTCTATTCTCCAGGGAAGAACTTTTCTAGAAACAAATTGCACACTTTAGTAACAGTTCTCAAAACAACTGACAGCTTTAATGCTTTTTTTTTTTAACTTAGTAATACGAACTCTTTAAAAAAAACTGCATTAGAGAAAAGGACTAAAAGCAATGCCTATAAAATGCATTTTTCCCATCATAAACAGAAAGTATGTGGAGTTGCAATAACAGCCTCTTAAATTGGAGATAAAGCAGGTGAACTGAGGCTAAAATAAACAATGGTGCTTTTGGCTGAAGAACTGTGAAAACTTTCTATCTTTTACACAGTAAAGGCCCTGTCACACTGACCGATGGATGCAAAACGTTTGTAAAAAGGACACAGCTGATGAGAAAAATGTTCCATCCGTTGTTATCGGCTCTCAAAAGGGGCAAAAATTTGCATAACCAGAGCAGACAACACGGAAAGGAACGGATGGGGGGAGGACGTAGGGCAGATGGAAAGTGGATGCTCCACGGAGGCAGATGCTCCTAGCGGATGAGAGCGGATGGCACATCCGCAAGGCTTCCAGGGGAGTGCAGCAAAGCGGACGCAGAACAGATACAGCGGATGCAGAGCGGACGCCGAGCGGATGAAGCGGGTGCACAGCGGAAGCCTAGCGGAAGCCTAGCGGATGCCTAGCGTTCAATGCGCATGCAGGGAGGATGCATTGTGTCAGCCCCGCGGATATAAAGGGAAGCAGCTTCCAAGCAGGTCAACATTCAGAGGAAAGACCTGCTTCCAGACACAGCTCTCAAGCCTGCCTGCCAGCCTGCCTGCCTGCCTGCCAGCCAGCAACCCCACAACCATGGGGAAGAAGAGAAAGCCTCAGCCATCTGCTGCAAGCCCTGGCAAGAGGGACAGGGCCACCCTCCCACCCCCTGGCCCTCACTCTGCTTCTGCTGGGGCTTCCACAGCACGGGCTTGCTCTTCTGGGGCTGGGGCTTCTGCTGCTTCTGCTTCTGGAGGAGCTGATGCTGCTGCTTATGGCAGTGGTGCTTCTGCTGGTGCTTACTCTGCTGATGCTGCTTCTGGCGGTGGTGCTTCTGCTGGTGCTTATTATGCTGATGCTGCTTCTGGCAGAGGTGCTTCTGCTGGTGCTTACTCTGCTGAAGCTGCTTCTGGCGGTGCTTCTGCTGGTGCTTATTCTGCTGGCACTGCTCCTGGTTCTGGTGCTTCTGCTGGTGCTTAATCTGCTGGCGCTGCTCCTCATCCTGCTGGTCCTGCTGGTGCTCCTGGTCCTGCTGGTCCTGCTGGTGCTCCTGGTCCTGCTGGTGCTCCTGGTGCTGCTGGTGCTGCTGGTGCTTACTCTGCTGCTGCTGCTGCTGATCCTGGTCCTGCTGGTGCTGGTGGTGGTGGTGGTGGTGGTGGTGGTGGTGTAGAGGAGCAGCCCCTACAACCTGGAAGCCCCTCTGATGAGGGCTCATGTGGTCCTGCCAAAGGGAGGAAGAGGCATACGCGAAAACGGGAGAGGAGGCAATACACCATAGAAGAGGAACATGAGGAGGTGCTGGAGTGACTGAGGGAGAACGAGTATCTATGGCGGAAGGGACACAGGCTCTATAGGGACACCAAAAGGAAGCAGGCTGCTTGGAGAGAGAAGGCGGAGAGCCTGGGCTACACTTCGGAGGTGCTCCTCGGCTGGTGGAAGCACATGCACACCTGGTACGGGAAGCTGCACCTCAAGAAATCTGGCCAAGCCGCGGTTAAGCTGACGGACAGAGAGACCTATGTCATGGCCAAGTGCAGCTTCCTGGAGGGTGAGATCCACCACCGAGGAACAGCCCCTCTCACACCCCTCTCTCTCAGGCAGCCTGCTGAGAGCCAGTCCTCTTCCGGCAGAGAGTCAGCTCCTGTCTCCAGGCAGGTATCTGTGGAGCGTGCCACGACGGAGACCCCCCCGACAGCTGTAGTACCCGTGGCGGAGCATGTGGAGGACCCCCTGGCTCAGTGGGAGAAAGGAGACGGCACTTCCACCACAGCCCAACCCGCATCCACCCCCAGCTCCACCTCCACAGAAAGGCAGAGAGCCAGACAGGAGGGGCAGAGCCACACTGTCCTGCTGGAGATAAGAGACACCATCAGGAGCAGCGTAGATCTCCTCTCTCAGATGGTACACACCGACTCCTCATCCTCCAACTGCAAGCCCTTCCTCACCTATGTGAACCAGACCCTCATGGACATGGCGGAACCCCAGTACCAGGTGGTCAAGGACAGGATCACCGATCTGCTTCACAACCCTCCAGACCGAGATGAACCTGCTCCCACCCAGTCCAGGTCTGCTCCTCCACCCCAGGTGATGTCACTCCCATTCCAAGGCTTTCCACAGGCCCTCACCTACCAAGGCTACGGCTACCAGAAGGTCAAGCAGCACAGGCAGCAGCCCTTCCCAGTCCAGGCACAGGTTCATCGGATGCCACCATTGCCACCGGTTCCACTGATGCCACCAATGCCACCCACACCACTGATGCCACCGACACCACCGATGCCACCCACGCCACTGACGCCAGTCCTCACCCAGCTGCAGACCAGACAGCCCCACTACACTGCTCCTTCCTCCACCCCACAGCCAAGCCCGGCCTCAGTACATCTGTCATCGGTACTGGGGCTGACACCCCATGGCATGGAGGAAGGGGCTCTCAACATCACGGGGCTGAGCCAGCTGTCTGAGAGCTTCCTCAACACACTGTCCCCTGTTGTCCTCTCGGGGCCAGGCACCCTAGTGGCGCTTCAGACCAACACTCCAGCAGCAGCCACCTCCACAGCACCTGGACCCTTCACCCCTGAGACTGGGCACACCTCCGAGTGACCAAGAGGAGTGCCAGAGACTGGGTGGCTACCTGTTGACTTTATTTGGACACTTGACTTGGGTCATTTTTCTTTTACAGCTTGTTATTAATAAAGGTTATCTTTGCTTCACACACTTGTTTCATTTATTTTTGTCATTAAAGTCTTGGTGGAAACTTTTAGAAATGGTTTAAGCCTTTGCATGCTTGTGGGATGGGTTAAGATAGCAGTGGGATGGGCAAGGATACCTTTGGGATGGGTTAAGATAACTGTGGGATGGGCAGGGATACCTTTGGAATGGGTAATAGCTGTGGGATAGATAAACCTCCAGTGCAAGCATAGTGGGACTGTATGGTCCACCCTCCCAGGTGCCAGACCTATGGCCCTTTATTATCAATAACAATGTAAGCATTGATCCACACATTTCAACATAAACACAACTCTTTATTGTAGGCCCACCCAACATACATGGCCCAATCTCATCCGTGTGATGAGACAGGCTGAAGGAAGCATCCATTAATCATCTATCATCCTGTCTTGCCACTCCACTGCTCCAGCTGGGGAGTTGCATCAGTGTTTCAGAAGGTTGCGCTGCTTCTTCCCTTCACGTGAGGCTCTGTTGGGGCCTTGCACATCCTGAGTGTCTATCAGGTTTCACCCTTGCCTCCATTCCCCAGGCTCCATGTCCCCATTGCCTTGTTGGAGGTCCACGAGCCTGTTCTGCAAGACTGGGCAGCGGGTGCGCATGAGATTGTGCAGGATGCAGCAAGCTTCCACGATCCTCCTCAGGGTCTGTGGGTGATGCTTCTGATACCACTGCTCTGCAACTTTCTTCCAGCCTTCTTCAGTGGAGGGGCACTAGAGGAGCTCCTCCAGGTATTCTTCGATGATGGCATGCACCACTTTTCTGACCACAATGCTGATGGTGTTGTGTGGCACCCTCCAGCCATACTGCATGCTCCTGTAGGTGGTCCCTGAGGCCAGGTGGCGCAGAGCGAGTGCCCCCTTGAGCCCAGGGTCCAGGCTGGGCCCTAAGTTGGTGCTCTGCTTGGTCAACCTGGGTGTCAGCCGCTCCACAACTTCATCAAACATGGCTGGAGGCATCCTCATGAAGTTCTGGAATGCACGAGTGTCTTCGTTCCTCAGCTCCACCATCAGCTTGTTGTACAGTCCGTACTCTGCTCTTCTCCCGATCCATCTTCAGACCCAGACGCTTCTTGGCCGCCTCCTTTTCTTCCCGTAGAACAGTTTAAAGAGCCTGTAGATGGCTTCGCACTGTTGCAGAACGATGATGGCTACCAAAAGGACTGTGTTATGATCCATGGTGGACATCAATGGATGCTGTGGAAGAGCAAGAGCCAGATGAAGGCTGCAGAGGTCTGCACAGCAGGGCTGCTGGACTGAAAGTGAGATCCAGGTGAGTTCCTCCCCCTTTTTATAGGAAATATAGGTTTTCCACTATGTGTCCTTTTGCATCCTCTAGACATCCTTAATATCCGAGATAGGTTCCCTCTGTGAACGTTTTTTCCGTTTTAAATGCTTTCTTTGCGAGCTGCATCTGCTTTCATCCTTTCTCCGTCCGTGCTATTAACGCTGCGCGTCCGTTCCCCATCCGTTTCGCTTCCTCCCTGTGTCTGCTTTCCACTGGAGCGGATTTGAGTTGCGCGGATGTGCAGCGGATGTCTAGTGGATGTAGCGGACGCGTAACGGATGACAGATGCAGAACGGATGTTCCCCGTATGCATTGCGGATGCAGAATGGACGCGTTGGATACATTTTCCGCTCAAAAAGTTTTGTGCAGCTCAAAACATTTTGAGCGGATGGAACCTCAGTCGACAGATGCTGGACGGATAGAGAGGAAGAAAAACGGACGCAGTGAGTACAGAACGGATGCATCACGTAAACCAACGGATGGCAAGTGTTTCTCTCCGTTTTACATCCTCTTTCCATCCGTTGGTGCAGTGTGACATGGGCTTAAATAATCAAATAATGTTTAATTCATAATTTTGACAGTGTCATGAGGAATGTGCTGCATTATACCAGAATATAAAAGACTGCAAAATTTATTGACTTATCAATATTTTATTTATAATATATTCTATTTTTGCCTGTAATGATAAAATTTATGCATGCAAGTAGGAATGGCTATCCAATCATATTTTGAGGATATGGATGTTTGATAAAATTTGAGCATGCCAAAAAAAAGCACTGCAAGATTATTTTTGGAAAAAAGTATGTATTTTTAGCTTTAATTCCTAGTCTGTAAATGTTCTGGAATTTAATAATATTTAAAACTGGAATTATCCAGCTTTTTTTTTTTTTTAAAGAAATAATATATCTCTTAACTGGTTTATAACACTATCAATTTTCTGATCAGTGCTTATAACAAATAATGATAACTAACCAAAAAGTAACTGCTTGCAGACTTTAACAATGTATATTAAAGATGTCTATTGTCCCTCAGAACTCACTAGAAAAAAATAACTTATTTTATTCTGTACATATTCTAGAAATTGTATAATGTAAATCCAGTGTTTTTTGCATAAATGTTCAATGACATTTTATTTAAGAATAGTGTTCAAAGCTTGGGGGGGGGGGATAGGATAGTGTTTATATCTGTTGTCTCACAGAGTTCAAGATAAAGTTTAAGCTGGCATGTTTTCCATGATTTCTTTTTTAAGCAGAGGCATCAGGGACTACGCTAGGAAGAGAATGCAGCCTATGGGCCCCAAAAGTCAGCCTTCTAATTCCTTGTCCAAGCATGCAGCATAAAAGTAACTGGATCCCACTCAAACCAAAAACATTTTAATGAAGCAAAAAGGATGAATGTAATTCCTCCATTCAAACCAATCGAGTCTCCAATATTTTATGTATTTCTCATGTACTGTGATTAAAAATAAAACAAGTTTCCAGGGAGTAAAACACACACACACACACACACACACACACACACACACACAAAAGCAATTGCTACCATGAACCATTTTCTTCAAGTGAAACTATTTTCCCACTTTTAGATGCTATGGCCAATGTTGGTCTAGTAAACAACAGGACAGGGATACATTTTTTACTTTCATGGCAGCTTTTCTGCATTAAACACACACACACACATACACACACACAATTTGATAGTATAACTCTCAAATTTTATCAAAAAGAAGTTTCACTGTTTATAGAAGTGCATGTATGAACAGAAATCTGGAGAAACTGCAAATCTAACAAATGTGAAAGTAGCTCTGTTGGTTTGATATGTCAAATCATTGGCAGATCAGCATACATATAACAAATAAACATTTGTTGCTGGAGTGTATTTCATATATCCTTCCATCACACATTCTCCCTAGAGCTTGCAAGTAAATAGATATACTCAACACTGATTCTATCCATGAAAATTATGAATTCACATTTATTGATGATATGTATATAAAAAATCCAACATTTAGTGAAATATTGTTTTTGCTGATTATTTCCAGTATATAAAGAATGTCCAGTTTTATATACAAGTTACAGAAATCAGTTTGCACAGGAAATGAAAAAAATTGCGGAAGGTATAGATAAAGGAGATAAGAACTATGAAAAGTGCTTAGTAAACAAGTCATTGCTACTGAAGTATATAAAGTAAGCAACATTAATAAAGATTTAGCATTTCCATGTATTAGATTTTACACAAAATGGCAGAGATATTATACATCATTTCATTTTTAGATGAATATTTTTAATTACAGTCAAAGCCAAGTTTGTGCTTTCCTTTGCATGTAGGGTGACCCACCAACAATGCAATCTAAGAGGTCATGTGCATAAGATCTAATAATTCCCCTTAGCTGAATATATCTGCAGAACTTAGAATTGAGTGGGTCTCCCCTTTCTATGCATAATTATATGGTATCCATATATTCAAGGCCTACAAATATAACTATGTTTGGGCAATAACTAAATTCAGTTTACAACTGGAAAACTTTTCCTTGTTCTATTAAGAAAGAATAATAGTTATAACCTATTTCTTCAGCCTTGTTTGCCAATCTTAGCGTCTTTAAGATATGTGGCCTTCAACTCCCATAATCTCCCAGCCATGATGACCATTATCAGGAATTCTGGGAATTGAAGTCCACACATCTCAAGCTTCTGAGTTTGGGAACACTGTTTTAGAGAATTTAAGAAAGACAGTAACTAAATTTGATTCAGGGTTATCATGAATTATATTTAAATTTATGTGTTATAATATGTAAAGCATGAAATGAATCTTGCCTGCAATTGTACTGCAGTAGCTTTGCGTTGGGATTTATAACTAATATGAGATCAATTACATTTTGTCCAGCTTGTCTCACAACAAATTTTCATAAATGAAATTTGGAGACCTTTTGCTCTTTTTCCTAAATCTCCTGGCTTTATCTGATTTTAACTTTATATAAAGACAATTTTTTTCCCTCTATTTCTAAGGAAGCATATTTATACCATATTTTTATTTCAACCATTTATCTTCACATGGTCTATTAACACTGGAATATGAACAAGTAAAAGAATGCACTTCAAAAATAAGTCTGTATTCTCACACTGCCTTGATTTGGATTTGTTACTATGGTCAGGGAAGAAATGAAAAATGAACATTTGAGGAATCTTGAAGTGTTAGCTCAGGGATAGTCAAACTCAAGGCCCACGGGTCTGATTCGGCCCATAGGGTGGTTAGATCTGGCCCATGGGGGCAGCCTGGAAATATTAAAGAACCAGCCTGTGGTGTGCTGCCAGCCAAAACGAGTAGGGAGATGCTCACAAGGCCCTCACATGGCCTGTTTTGCCTCCTGCAGCACTTGGCTGAAAACGGGCCCCGGGGCGGGGTAAGCAGGGGCCACGTGCAGCCTCCCTTGCACCCCATTTTGGCCTGTAGGGTGCTGCAGGAAGCATCCATCCCATCTCCCCACCCCCCAGCCTGCAGAGAACTACAATGCTGATCTGGCCCTCGAAATCAGTTTGACACCCCTGGGTTACATCACCACAATGTCCTGGTTGAGAAGTAAAGCTGCGACTGCAGTTTCAAAAAGGTAAACATAGCATTCAAAATAAAAGATTGTGGGTTTTGTTTTACACAGGATCAACATATTGATGGTTCCAACAATTTATTAACATCTATCTTTATTTCTCCAATCTATCATGTATACAGAAAAATACATAATCAGCTCAATATAATACTGTGCTTATATTTATTCATTAAAGTAGCAGTGCTATTGCAATCACAGCGTGACATCAGACAGTCGTTCACATTAACTAAGTGCCAGGGATTGTTATACAGACACTAACATGCATGCTGCTTGTTTAGATATATAAAGACAAGTACTAACATATTTACAATGACCTGGCTGGAACACAAGTGTTATAACTATTTAAACACAATTATACTACTTATACCACCATATAGCCATAGGTAGCAGATTATGGCAATTTTGCTGTTAAACATCTGGAAATGGGAATACCAATATAGCAGCCAAAGCCAGCCAACTTAATCCAATCTATTTTCAAACATATTACTATACATTTCTATTCCAGCAGAGTTGAAGTTAAATTAAATTAAATTAAAATACCAACTATTAATACCGTATACACAATTTCACTGAAATTACACCAAGATAAACTACATTATCTATAGAAAATGTGGGGAGGCACTGTTCTTCATGCGGAAAACAACGCACCAAAACTTTGTAAGAGCATCATGCTTTGATGGTAAATACTAGTGTTTTGTCTTGATTGCGTTTAATTGATTGAACACAACTTGATTGCATTTAGTTCTAAGTACGAGAATATTCGAAAATAGAGGAGTATTACAAAATAAGTTCACAACAATGTACTGCCCCCACCTACTGTACAGTTTATTCATCCATTTGCAGGTCATACATAACAGGTTGCACAAGTTAAATATACCTGTTTCATAGAATCAATTGTTACTGTAGGTTTCGCCTCTTCAATTTTGTGCAGCTGTATGCCAAAAGGGGCAGAATCTGAATCACATTCTAACTAAAATTTGGGTCTTAAAATTTTATTTGCTCTCTCAATGTGCTTGGATAATAACAAGGCATTATCAATATAGGTTTTTTTTTAAAAATTAACTGTTAATAAAGGAAGAAAAACAGATTTCAATCATTATGGTGAAAAATATATTGCTTGCTTTTATTTTATAAATGTTTTAAAAATCAGGAGGTATTTATATATGTGCTATTCAGTTGACATAATCCCCTAAAGAATGTAATTTGGTCCTTTTGCAGAAAGGCAAAGATGTGAGATCAAATGCTGCAGTTCCTTACACAATTTGAACGTATTTTTGTCTTTGTATATCTCAACAAAATGTATCTAAAAACTGGAACAGTTTGAACCAAGAAAGTTCTTTAGTAGCTTAACAAATAATTCCTGGTGTCAGTAATCTTTTGTCATTCAATTGTTAGGTAAATATTAGATCTTAATACTGTTTGAGAAGATAACATTTCTCTCTGTCAGCATGGAATGTGATGTGTGTCACATTAGTGAAGAAATGTAACCATTAAGCATTGATCTGGGAATTTGGTACATAAACAAAAGCAGACACTTCATTCTGTGTGTATCATCATTTCCATGGAAGGCCTACCAAACTCATGAAATGATATTTGATGCAAATCTTGGACACCAAGATGAGTCTTACTGGCTCTGGGCATAAATAGATTAGCCTTTTTTTTTTCCCTTCAAAAGCTGTAATCCTAAAGTATATGGATTTTGTAAATTAATTCCATTGAAAATAATGGCAAGTAAGTACATTAAAAACAAAATATATTCTGCATCAGAATATTTATCTATAGGGTAGAGACATTCTGGAATTATCCTGGTAAAAAAACAAGCTAAGTATTAAAAAAAGGCTTAATCTCAAATCTATATTAATACTTTAATAGTGTTCCATAATGAACTGTAGCATAAAGACACCTTTAACTTCCATTTGTGCTTTGCTTAAAGTTATAAAGTTTAAAGAGTTATGTTAATTTAACATAACAGTGGCTGGTTTCATATGTCACACACACAGTTCATTTTAACCATGGTTTGTGGAACAAGCTGTAGTGGCCTGCTTTATATAATCCTCAGCTATAAATCATGGTATGCAAGCCACAAGAGCTGAGTTCATATGTTGTGCTAGGTCAAAACCAACCCACTGATACAATGGCTTAATGTGTTGCATGAACCCAGTCACAAATTTTATTTATCGGAGTTTGTTACAAAAAAATCTTCCTTAAAAGGATTATAGCTTTTTTTTCCTTGCTTGCTTATATGGTTGTATAATAAAATAACTGTCTGCAACTGGTATAAGAAAATAACCTCTGCAAATGTTTGTAAATTACAGATGCCAGAAATAAGTTAATTCATTGTACAGTATATATCATGGTTGCAAAATAATAAATGGCTAAATTAGAATAAGTCGAAGCACACCTCATGCATTCCATAAATTACCATTCATGCCTTAGGAAGGAAGATTTTGTTACAGTAGTCAATGGAAAATGGAAGCAGCAGCTTTGAAATAAAGATAATGTGATATTGAGATTTATAGCACTGATTAAACCTACCCCACCAGCTCTGAAAACAAGGTGTCAAAGTTATAGCAAACTAAAATATAATTTTCAGAGGAATGACTTCAGTTACGTACAATATATTGTTTTCTGATCTGGAAGATTGGCATATTCTAAAATATGATTTACAGACCTTGCTTGAAGCTATAAATTGAATCTAATTCCAAATAGCTTTATTATTTTTTTCAGAAGAGCTTGGCTTAAAAGATGGCAGTTTCCACACAGCTAAAAATTGTGGTTCTTCATATTTTTTTTATTATGTTTTAAAAAATATTACTCTGGCAGCCTGTGAATTGAAATATTATGTGGATAAAGTTCGGAGGGGAGAAAATTCAATAATAAACTATCTTATCATTTGGTGATGAGGGGAGAGAGAATAAAAGATGGAAAAGCCATTTTTTTTTAGATGTTGGTGTGGCATTTACAGGCATCATGGTTAATGGAGGTACTGACATGGGTTATTTTTCTTTAATTTGGTTCTCAATTCCACCCTACATGTTCAGAGAATGAGAGAAGTCTAAATTCTGTAAATCTACAACATATAAGGTTTCCAATGTATAACCAGAATTCTAATGATTCTTATTCTAGATTCTCACGAGCAGTGGCCTTTTCTGCACCTTCTTAGGTAAAACCCTAGGGTATGAGATTTTCTTTTGTTAGAGTTAACAAATGGCAGGGTCTCCAGGGCAAAAATCTTTAGTGTTGCTGTAAAAAAGAGCAAGTGCACGTATAATTTTGTTTAGTTAAACATGATACTGGTAGGATGATCCCTATCATGAAGTAAGAGTACTGTGAGCATCAAAGCATGAAAGCTTGTTACAGATCAAGAATAATTTCATGGAGTTATTAACTCAATTTAGAAGCATATAATCAAAGGAACAGAATCATATATGAATTGTTTAACCACCAATTAGCATTTGGCTTGGTGGAACAGCAGATGTATAAAAAAATGCAACTCTAGATATAAGGTACAAATTCTTACTAGTTTGAATTCAGGTTTGTCAAAGTTGTAGTGTCCATCTTCTCTGACTTTACAGAAAGGGTATTGCTAGCAGGGGATAAAATTTTAAAAAGTAAAGAGGATGTATATAAAAGAACATTCCTGACATCCCACATTACACTGGGATGTGAAACAGCCAATCTTTTGGGGTTTTGTATTTGATAAACATTTTATATTAATCTTTTTGAGCAATGTTGACAGAAATATAGACAGATGCAAAAATAAGTGCAAAAATATTACTCATATTAATTGTTAAAAGATACTTTTAAAAGCTGAAGAGTATCAGAGATTTGATCAAGTATCTACAAGTGAGACAGAAGACATTTCAGCTTGCTAAAAAGAGTTCTTGTGGATAAAAACGGCTTAAAAGCAAATGTTTTTTCATGCATGCAAATATAATTTTTTTGTTAGCACAGTTGCAACTTACTTCAGATGTACTATGAATATCACTTAAGCCTGGTTATAAAAAGTGAGGAGCATATACTAGCACCACAGAAAAAACAAATGATCATTCTGTTGAACTCCAGGAATCAAACCATACCAGGAGTGATATCATGGGAAATTTTTCTCTTCAAAGTAGCCAGAATTTCTCAGGTTTGCAATGCCATAACAGAAAAATGGAATTTTGCTTGCTCAAATCTCCCTTTTTATCTAATCAAGAAATTGCATCCAATTATAAGCAAAGGTTTATAATGCAAATTAACAAACTGGACCTGAATGAAGTGCAAAGTGCTGGTGCAAAATAGTTTCCTACGAATGAAATTCCTAATTGTTTTCTTTTGCTGAGTAGCTATCACATGTCTTGGTTGCGTAGGCAAGAAACAAATTATTGCACATCAGGGATTAAATTGCAGAAATGCTTAAGTATTATATTAATAGTTAATTATTAATCATTAATAATGTTACCAACAATGGAGGCATTAATATGAAGGAAAACCTTGACTACTAAGAAAAAAATAGAGAATACAATTTTTACTGTATTTTGCAATTGCAAATGAAAAGCATGTTCACATAAATGAGCAATGCTTATACATTAGTATTTTTGGAAATTCAGAAACTATGGTAGTTACCCTGGATAAAGAAGGTAGAATAATTGTAAAGGTTCCATTTTGTACTATGAAATGGAAAGACTGTGGATGGTTAAATTTGTTGGTTATCACAGCAGAATCCAGAGCATTAGAATTCATTCAGGAATCAAATGCTGAGCATGATTGGACCTGAACCTCTCCCTGTTATATTGTAGGCAAGCCATGCACATTAAACAAATGTAGGGCTTTAATTACAAGGCCATATTGACTTTTTTGACCAGTCCCCATGAATATCCCTGATTGTAAGTAAAGTGTGGCTTTGTTTTTAAGAACCAGAAATTCCCTGAGTTATGAAACATCCAAAAATGTTTTCCCAAATACCACCCACAGGGCTTTTTTTTCTGTGTAAAGATCAGAAATCTCTTCATTGCAAACCTAACAATTGCTTCTTATTTTAATTTGAGAGCTTCCTTCTCAGCATGGTTTGAAATGAAACCCATGACTTATTTTCAATTACTATTTCAGAAATTGTCCCCATATAAAGGAAACTATTACATTAGTGGTTAGTACTTCGCTTCTTCAAAGTGACTAATGTGACACTAAGCACAAGCATATCGGTTTTTAGTGACTAAGAAAATCTTAAAAGGTGCTTCAGTATGGATTGCCCATGAAAAAAAATTGCACCAACATGTGATAGCCACTTCTTCTCCATAAGGACATCTGTGTAAAATTTTTACATCTGTGTAAAATTTCTCTTTTCTTCTTGTTAATGCACGCAGAGACGATGTGCCAGACCTGATTTGAAAAGGAGATGTTAGATGTGTGCTTTCCTTCTATCTATCTTGTGTCTTTCTGAGTTAAATTATATACTACCTGTAGAGTTCACCAAGATGAATGTGGATGTGATAGTTACATCCAAATCTCTGCCCTCACCAGGGCCAATTATTTAATACATTGGAACTAAAAGAAGAAACATAGCTCTGTCTGATCTTTTCATATTTCTACAGAGAATAACATTAGCTTGAAAAGACTATCAGATATGAAATTGGCATCACTTTGCAGGATTTGTTGTTCTACAACATTGTGGCAAAGAAATAATCCACATGTTGAGTGCCATAGCAAATAAAACTTAATATTCTAGAGAAGTGAATTGATATTTGCCCAAATTAATTATGCTTAATATAATTAAGATTCAGCATATTGGGTTGGAAGATATCTAATACTTACAGGAAAATATCTTAGCCCTGATGTTGTACTCATGCTAAATGTAACTTATTTCTTCTCAGGAAAAGGAATGACAAAAGAGATATTTACTAGCAGATGATATCTTCTCTAAAAAAAGCACTCTCAAATCTCAACAAAGAGGCAATAAAATATGATTGGGGTGTATGCTAAGCTATTGGCACTGAGTTAGTTTTAGTCTGATTAACTACTGCATTAAGATTCCTGTGATTTTTTTATGCTTCTGGATCCATACAAACATGACTATTTCCTGCTTTTACACATTTATTAAGATTCTTCTAACTGTTGAATAGCTTCCCAAATAAGTATGCATACTTCCTGGCATGGATTGTTAGCTGTGCAAACATGTCATTTGTTTAATTCCAGTGTCCAAATTTGTCTACTGGAAGAACATTCCACTGGGATTACAAGGAAATGAACCCCCAATCATAAATTTATCCAATTCAGTTGTGTAAAAAGTGTTATCTGCCTTCTGATCTCAAAAAGGTTGCCTGTTTATAGAACTAGAATGGAGAGGTGATGAATTTAATCATTAAAAATACTTTGTTATTTTGCATGTATTGGCATTCACTGGAGTTCTGAACGAGATTTTTTTCAGGTAGATCACTTATTTTAAGACTGCTTGGAGAAAAGGGAACTGAAGAAAACAAAGCACATGAAAAGTATTTAAGAAAGAATGTCTTACATTTTGTGTTCACTGTATTCAGTATAAACCAAGATGCAGGTTCATGTGTTTAGCAGGAGGGAGATTCTGCATGATGGCCACTATACTTAATGCTAAATATTTAGTCCCTGAAGCAAATCAGCTATATTGTGCCTTTAAACATCTTTCTTCTTTAAATGCCTATAATTTCTCTATTTTGAGCAGAAGGAGGAAATCCCAAATATTTCTCTGACAACCAAATATTTCTCTTACATCCAAACAAATAATAAAATAAAATGAATTATTTGGCCAAGAAACTAAAAGAGCAAAGACTTCACAAGACCATTGCTAAGTTTCAGTTAACAGCATTAAGTAAGTGCATTTCTATGCTAAATAAAAACAGTGGAAAATCTTGGATCTTGATATCTGCTTTACCAAAAGACAACTTCAGGGACTTATTCAAGATGGACCTGGAGGGTTTCCATCTTATTTTTCATGTTTCCAAAGTTCTTCTTCGACAGCATTGAAGTCTGCAGATTTGCCGTTAGTTGCCAAGGTTACCTGAAAGTAATTACCATCAACACCTAGCTTAATATCAAGGCACTTTTACAGGAAACATAATAAATTATGCACATTTGTTACAAAACTGACTGAGTATATTCGTACTTTAATTTTTGTTGTAGTGATTCAGTTCTTTCAGTATTTCAATATTTCAATTTTTTAAAAAAATAATCTATTGAAAATATTCAAATGTACAGCACAAAATACAACACAGAGAAATACTGATAGCAGACTGATAAGCTATTTTTTTTGTACACAGACTATAAAAAAATAGCAAAACAGTAAATAGAAGAATTAATTTGCCACAAGAGAGTGACATCTTTCATGATTGGTGCACGTTAAAGGTACAGTTACAGTCAAGTCAAACAAGTATGAACAAGATTGCATTTAATTTATTTCTGTTATATTTTTAAATTTGAATAAAAATGATGGGAAGCCCAGAATGATGAACACATTCTAGGGGAAACACTGATTAGTAAGCAATAGCCAGATAGTTAATTGAAAAAATGCTTCCTGGCCATCGATATCTTTTTACAGTTGTAATATCATAAACACAGCCAAAACCCCCAAAGAGGTAATGTACTTATTGGACTGATTAGAACTGAACAGGACCTTTACATCATCATTGTCTTTTATCTACTTGTACTTCCAACCTTACCTTCTATATTCTGGTCCTCAGCTTCAAAAAAAGAACCTTACAAGACAAGATTAATATTCCACATGATGGACAAATTATATGCATAAAAGTATTGGACATGAAAACATGAGGAAACATTTGAAACAATTTCATTACAAAGAGGAAAATACATGCATCATAAAAACAATAAAGTTCACTTCATATTTGAAGTTGAAATTGTAGGTAAAGTCAGAAAGAAATATAAAATGTGACAATAAAAATACAAGGAAAAAACTGTCATGCAATTCATAAACCAATATTGCTTGCCAGTAAATTTATATTAGTCATGCAGCATTACCAAGATAGGAAACCAGTTAAATATTAAAAAGTCAAGACCACAAATAATTGTATTAGTAACTAAGTCAAGCACCAATAACAAAAACTACTGACCAAATAATAAACTTGGATCCTGTTATGACTTTTCATATTCACACCTTCATTTTAGTACTATTTCCTAACTTTTATTGGGGATGATACAATTAAACATTTATTTGCATACAAATAAACAACATATTTGTATCCGATTCAATTCAGCATGAACATCTTAAATGTGTGCTCCACCGTCTGAATGACTGAAAGTTAAAAGTGATTAATTTTAGTGTAATGTTCCTTTATATCCATAACCAATGATATTTTATAGAAGTAGTTTAATGCCTATATCCGAGAAAGTTCTTTTTAAACTGAAAACATAATCAGAGTGCTGTCATTATTTTTCTGTCATGGAAACTGACATATGGATAAAATCTTCTGATCACAATAAATTTTTGGATTGAAAATATTTTTGGATTGAAACATAATTTTATTGTGTTTAAATGATGAAGTTTTAGAAACGTAATATGACACAAAGACTTCTTCAGCCATTCCCTCCTACTCAGCTTTGAAACTGAAAACTAACCCTTGTGGATAAAAATTGTAATGATTATGTAATTAAAATCATGGTCATATTTCAGCTTGGATGGGGAGAAAGGCAAAGCCTGCATTGGGTCATCACAACTCAAACTATGTGAGTTACATAGAATATTTCTTTCCAATATTAGAGTACAAGTATGAAAACACATAGTTTGTATTGTGGTTTCATAATGCACATTTTGTCATTTTCACATCATTTCAGTTAGCAGTGGACACCTATGGCTGATAAGATATTAATTACAGAATCAGGCATTATCAGCATAAATATATAAAGATGGAGCTGTAGATCTGCTAAAGAAAACACTGAATTCAGTTCTCCAGTCAAACCTTGAGTTGTTTGGAGGGACAACTGTACTTTATTGTGCTTTGAACAAGCTAAGGAAATCAATAATTTGTGCACCGAGTTCACTTTTTCTTCTCACTGTGACTGGAAGTATTCTCTTCCATTTTTGACTGATCCCAATTTATTGTTCATCTGAACCCTCAATAATAACTAATCCTAATTACTTGGGATTGACAAAAAGACAGTTGCCAATCTATGTTTTTAAATCAGCTTGTTGCAAACAAAATTTAGTTCATAGGCTCTAATATTTTACCAGATTCAATTGCCACCTCAAATTGTGATTAATAAAATAAGATACAGGAATTATTCAAAGAATCTTTGTGAATCTCTATGGTTTCCTGAAACTCAGTTCAATCTTGGTCAGGAGAATTCTTGTTATAGCTTTCTCTTAACTCATGTTATTACTGACAGGATCAAACATTAACCACAAAATTGACATGGTAATGATGACCAAAAATAACTCTGAAAGCAAGAACAAACATGCCTGGATTAGTGAGCTTCCACATATTAAGAAGTCCAATGCATGTGCCTGTGTGATGTAATATGGAAAGCATTAATCTAAAATAATATTGGCTTTACATTTTGCTTGAGGCTCATTGTTTCTCAACAATTAACTGTCTTTCATATTAATCATCATACAACTTCTTAATTTTTTTTCTCAGTTAATTCAATTGGCTTTTGCATTGTATGATATAGTATGGTATTTTAAAATTTATTTTGTGATGTTTTATGGCTGTGCGTTGTTAACTACCAGACTCATTAGGTTAAGATGGATATAAATTCTATAAATAAATAAATTTTGAAGAATAAAAACAAAGATTTTTGGAACCAATCATAATTTGCAACAAATTCGTTATTTCATATCAATTAAATCAAAGTGTTTTTAAAAATCAAATTAATATTGAAATTTTATATTGAAATATAAAATGAAGCCATATTCTTTCAGCATGGTGCTGCTTTCCATAACACATAGTGAAACATGCAAACATTACATGCATCTTTCAGTTTAAACAAAATTGCAATAAATCAAACAAAATTAAAAGCAAATATACACATATACAACATTTTTAATGGGTAGCAGTTGTCTCATTACATTTTTTTTTAAAAAGATAATTTGTTATTTTTTTAAAAAAAGTTTGTGACTTGCTAGATGCAAGTCTCAATATCCATAAATGTGAAAGGTACCTTGCATTCATCTATTATGACAGAGTTGTGAGCTGTGTAAACGCATTGATTCGAGTTGTTTTCCCTGTGATTTTTCAGATCATCATAAATTGACTGAGTCTTGGTCATTTCAATATCTTCATGTATCTTGTGATGGGCATCAATGTTTTCCAATTCTGCCTTGGACAGATGATAAACAATGCCAGCTCCAAAGGAATCTCCTACTACATTGACAGATGTTCTCATTCGATCTCTACAAAGAAAACAATACCAAAAGATGGAAGACTTGAAGCACAAGAATCAATTTACAGGAGACTTCAGCAATCTTCCAAGTGTGATGGTAGTCAGAGCCAATCTTGACCAATGGCCAAGCTCTGACTTTGTTGCAATCCAATGCTTCTTTAGTATATTAGGCCGGTTGCAGTGTGAATCCCCAATGTAAAAATGTTTACATGACAAAAGGAAATGAGCAATATAAAATAGAGTCTTTTATTTTCTTAAACAGCATTCCATAAGTTGCAGTTAGTAATTACTTAATTAAAAAATTCCTTCCTTTCAATTACTCCCCTTTTGGAAAACAATACATTTTTATCTCTCTTGAATTTGGTTAATGTTAATGGTGAAACCGCTGGTTAAGAAGGTAATGTATTAAAAGGTTCATCTTAAAAGGAATGAATTATTAGACGGCAAATAAGAACTTTTAAAAAGCCTTAAGTATTTATATATTTGCATTTATACTTTCCAAAACCTCTATAAAATGATAGATTCTGCTGTAACATTTATTTGACATCAAACACTGTGAGACTCATTAAAATGTGTACATTAAAATGCCATTTTACCAAGTATTCTCACAAATTTAGATTTTATGTGGCAATAAATGGAAAAACAAAACAGATGTCCATATTAAATATGAGGGATAATTTATTTATCAGGCATTTCAGAAGCAAAAACCGAACAATCAAGACAGTACAAGACTACTCTTATTTTCCTGTTTGTCAAAATATAAAGTCCCTGTGCTGGCAGTACTTTTATGATGTTTGCTTTGCTTTGTCAATTTCCCCTTTGTAAAATTCAGTTCTTGGCCACCACTACGATAATGGATTAATTCTTCTGTGAAAAAATAGCACTATTTTTTAAAGGCTGCATTAAAATAGGAACTGTGCAAAATCGAAGAATTAAGCATGAAGTCGCCAGTGCTACATATCACATTATATTTAGGTGTATAATTCAAACCAGACTGATAACATTCACTAATCAATTTTAATTACCTCATGATAATTGGTCAAAGACTTTTGTTTGCTGGTTCTAAAAAGTTGGATATTGGATAGAGATTATTCACTTCATAAATATAAATATCAGGTAATTCAAACCAACTAGGAAAAAATCCCCTTCAGTCAGGTTTTATGCTGCTGTTTTTTTAAAGTAAGGAAATCAGTAGCTTCATTTGTAGCACTCAGGTTACAAGTACAAACATGGTTTTTTCATGTGAGATTCTCTGAAATATAAAATTGTTCCTCCAAGTAAAAAGGAATTTAAAAAACAATGTGCCATCTCTGAATGTAAAGTCAGTCTAAAACGGTGTATAAATCATCTTGAAGTTCCTTTCAATAACAGATCAGTCCTCCTGTCACTAAAGCCTTTAAGTCTGTTCAAGATCCAAAGCTCTACCTGACCTTTTCTGTAAAGATGTCATCACAGAATTGCTTTAGGGAATATTTAGGTTAAACCACAGCATTACCCAACATTTGAGAAAGATCAGGCATCACAATGTAAACTCCAGTCTTTCCTGCCCACTGTGCTTGATCGGCTCCATTGGTGAATTATGGCTATGAAGTCTCTCCATTTAGGAGAGGCAGGATTGTTTTGACAAGTGACATTGCTTCAAATGACATTTCCTTGAACAAGAAAGCAAACAATCACCAATATCAGTTTAACACTCTTTCACTGCCTGTCAGGCTTTGTTCTTTTCTGCTTCAACATAAACATGCCTCTAAAATATAAACCCAGTACCTGTTTATTGATATAACTACCTATCTACATCAAGTGGAATTTTTCTTTGGGCTGCTTTCTGTTAACTATTAGATTGCCTGTGCTGTTTTCTATCTACAGCAAATATTTTATTTAATTTCATTTATATATATCTTTATTATTTTTATAAATAACTCAAGGCAAGAAGCATACCGACTTTCTCCCCCCCCCCCCCATTTCCTATTTTCTCCACAGCAACAACCCTGTGAGGTGGATTGAGCTAAGAAAGAATGTCTGGCCTGAAATCATCCAGCTGGCTTTGATATAAAACAGCAGGACTATTTTCTTACCTTTTTACAGAAGACAGGAATGAGGCTGAAATTTGATATAAACTAGTTGTTAGAGCATCTTTTTCCTATAGCATTACAGGTAGTTCTTGTTTAATGACTGCAACTGGAACCAGCAACTCGGTTGTGAAAGAAAGCAGTCACTCAATGAAACCCAGGTGACTGTGAATTGCTTACCATTTCATTTCATATGTTTCCTTTGCTTTTAAACTAAGAACAATACAACTCTAAACAGCCCAGTGAAACCAAACAATGGAGAAGGTTTCTGAATCTCAACTCATACCAAGTTGAGTAAAAAGGACAAATTTTATAGCTATTTCCCCCCACTTCCCTGATCTTTGGAATGTTCAGTCCAGCACTGATTAGCAGGAAAAGAATTGATGTTTGTATTAAAGAGATTAAGCAGGCATATAATGGGAAATGTACACTGAAAGAAATGTGTTATTGCTGACTGTTTGCCTAGCATGCTGAATTTATGAGTCAGGCCCTGCTTAGGTAGCAAAAGAGCTTCACTGTTCACTAGGATCTTGTCAGAGTCATGCAGCAGCCCACAATGGCTGGTCCTCAAACTGTCACAGCATCCCTGAAGCCACATGATTTCAATTCTCGAGGGCCAGAGGTTCTAATCAACAAATAAAGGTCACAGAGTTGTTAACTTGTAGGTAGCACTTTGGGGGATCGGTTTCATGGGGAGAAAAGCAGCTCATGAAGTGATAGCTTATTTAGGCAATCTCTCCACTGTATGAGGGGTGGGGAAATTTTAAACAGGTCAAGCTCACAAAAATATGTACTGGCATGAGACTGAGACAGAGTTACTGCAAAGGTCATAAATGAGCACATTCATCACAAAATTACTTTTTCATCATCATCATAACTTTAAACAGATGATGTCCAAGGCAATTGCTAAACAATGACCTTCTGTATATGAGCCTACAGGACTTTTTTGTGATAGAGCTCATCCTACTTTCTTAACTTTTAATATCTACGGTATGGAATGCTTTTTTTTTTCTTTTCCTCCCAGGAGAACTGCACAGCATCAATACTAACGTCTTCTTGATGTCAGATGAGTATCTCACATGCTCAACTGCAATAGATTGTTAATCAAATGACTGTTTTATCGTTCCACTGGCAGATATTATTCTGTCATCTCTTGCTGCCTCTGCAGTTTTAACATTTTAGCACTGTGTTTTAATTATCAGCTTGTCTTGTTTATTGCTACAATAGGTAAGTCACTTTCAGCATTTTTAAATGGTGTGTATGTTGGGGGGGGAAGAAATATGCCAAGATCAAATCCTTCAGGACCATTTAATATATGGTAAGTGTCCATAGAAGCTTTTAATCAGAAGTTGATGAGATTAGAAGCTTGCTCAAAAAGTGAACAGTGAATGCTGCATCATTGTCCTGTCTTTTGAAAAAAAAAAAAAAAACACCTTTGTAAGGCAAAAATGAAGATGATCCAGTGATAGGACAGTGTTGTGTCAACAACTGAAGAAGGTCTACAAACATAAGTGTAGTTTTAGTGTAGTTTTACATATTATAGCTCAGGGCCAGGACTGAATATTTGTCCATCTACTATTCCAGGATTAAAAAAAGGAATGGCTCCCCCATCACAAATGTGTACTATTACATGTAATCCTTGGTTAATGACCTTTTATTTGGCAACTGTTTGAAGTTATGAAGACACTGAATGAGGAGACTTAATGGCTAGTCATCTAAATTCCAAGCTGTTGTCGCATTCCTACTGTCACAGGATTGCAATTCAGGTGCTTTGCAACCAGTTTGCAATTATGACAGTGAACTTTGCTGTCAGCATCAAACTACATCAATGGAAAAACGATCAGGATATAAATGACAATCACACAATGTCACACCTTATGACCATGTAGTGTTTGCCAGCAACTGGAAATGCTGTTGTAAATCGGCACAAGAGTTAGATACTGACTGGATCAAGGTTGACTCAGTCTTCAAGCTTTCTGAAGTTGGTAAAATGAGGATCCAGATTGTTGAGGGCAATATGCTGCTTCTGTAAACTCAAACAGTGCTGTAAAGCACCACCTCTCCAATCTTTTAAACACCAGGGACAAGTTTCATGGAGAGAAAAGGGTATGGTTTAACATGCTGCCTGCATTCCCTTAGATGTGCCTTCGCTTGTTTGTGTGGCCCAGTTTCTGACATGTCGCAGCCTGGTGTCAGTCAATGGACCGGGATTGGGGACCCCAGTGGTAAAGCATTATGGAGTGGTATATAATGTAAGTCTAAGTGCTATTGCTATCAGACATTATATTATTATAAAAACAATTAGTAGTAGTAATAGTACACAATGTGTACTTATTACCTACAATTGAATGTGAGAAACAATTCATATACATGACATTAATCCCTTTATATTGTAAATATTTGCTTTTCCTTTGAGTGCTGAAAATCAATTCTGTGAAGTGTTTTGACCTAAGGCACAATGTATGGCTCTTCCAAAGCCATGTAGGATATTCCATGGTTACCAGGATCTTGACCATGGATATCTCTATTATCAGACTGAGATCTTAATCACTAATTTGCAGTGTATCATGAGGAGGTGACTGAAAGGTGGCAGAAGTTAATATCCTATCAGCTGGATGATCAATCCCTATTTTGACATCTATCATAAAAACAGTCTTACTTACAAGAGCCAATCTACTGCCACAAGTAAGCTTATATCCTGAGTGGGAAGTCCTACTGCAGTGAGGATAAGAAGCATGGTCACCAGTCCTGCACTAGGTATACTTGCAGCTCCAACACTGGCAAGAGTGGCTGTCAAACTGTAAAATAAAACATGTCAGCTTATTTTAATTGTGAAAACATGGACTCTGGTTGTTATTACAAATGTAAATCACTTCGCAATATTTAAGGTCGGGATATCAATTTTTTTTACCAACCCCAATAGATTACCTGACAGTGACTATCTGTCCACCATCCAACACAATGCCATTCATCTGTGCGATGAAGATGGCAGCCACTGCTTCATAAAGGGCAGTTCCATCCATATTAATAGTAGCTCCAACAGGTAAGACAAATCTTGTCACACGCTTATCAATGCCCAAATTTTCTTCAAGGCAGCGAAAAGTAACAGGCAATGTACCAGCACTGAAGGACCAAGAAAAATGAATTATTTTATTGTTATTTTATTCTGAGCAATATGTAAAAAACAGTAAACAAAATACAAAAAAAATGCATACAACTGAACCAAAAAGCAATTAATCATTTTATTTCACCAAATGGGAGTACTATTCTTCGTGATCCATCCATCTAAGGAAAGAGCCAACTATTAATTATCTTTCTGAAGACTTGCAGGGTTGGAGCCAATGATATGTCAGCAAGGAGACATTATTCCAAAGGGCAGCATTGCCAGAGAAGGCATGCTTCCTGGATTCCACAAGATAACTGAAATGTGACATCTTTGAGGATTGCTCATAACTATCTATATTGTTGCTTTCTGTAGTCTTTGGATTAAGGGCTGTCCCATGTAGCGTATAGTGCAATAATTCAAGTGAATTGAATTGAATAATTCAATTCACCAAGAAGTGACCAAGGTAAGTAGGACTGAAAGGACAATATCAGAATATAATATAAGAACAGTCACAAGTTGGCGTCCAAGATTAAGTTATTCAAAAGCCCAATGGCCACAACTGCTATCTGTTCAACAAGAAGGAGGACCCCCAAATTACACATTGAATCTGAGCAGAACAGTAATTCATCCAGAATCAATAATGAAGCATTTCAGGTTCCAGATCCATGGGCTCAAAACTTGATCTTGGTATGACTGAGCAGAAGCTTGTTCTTCTTCATCTGGAGCCCATAGTTTCTAGTTACTAGGACAGAACCTTGATAGTTTTACTTGGTTGGCCGGGGATCAATATATAACTGATATATACAATTGAGAATCAGCAGCATACTGATGGTACTGTGTTGAGGTAATTCCCCGTCAGGAGAATGAGCACATACAGGGAGACGTATAGAGAGTAGTGTTGGAATAATACACACTCAGTACACAGATACACTGTACAGTTAATGTAGGTTTTTACTTCCAGAAAGGTTTAAGCAAAGTCCAAAATAAGCAGTCCAAAAGTTATTCACAGGTTAATCAGTCAGTTTTTCAATCCAGGGATATTCCCGTAACAAAGTCCAGTGTCAAAAACAGTGAAGTATCAGACTTACATTAAATCCAGTAATATCAGTTAATTAGGAAAAATGGAGCAACAGCAATACTTTCCAACAGAAGGAAATAAAGATACACTCTCTTCTCTTCTGAGACTCAGACTAAGACAAACCAGGTTTCTGGCTCCATCTTATGGCCGTTTGAGAAACCACGCCCAATTGCATGCTCTTGCATTCCCTTAAAGAGATAGCACTAAAATGTTTATCCTGGTTTATATATTTCTAACCCAAATACCTGTTAGGTGTTTCATATTCCTAACATTCTCCCTTTTTGGGTAAGATAATATATACAACCTTACATTCTAAGTCCATAATCTTCACAGCATGCCTTATGCTTTATAGAGCCTTGGGCCTTTGTAAAATGATCTGCTATATTGTTTTCTGACATACAGTATTCTAGCTTAATCATCTTACTTTGCACACATTGTCTCACATTTAAATATTTTAAATCTGTGTGTTTAGTTCTTGTTTTAACAGCAATATTTGAAGCCATCTGTATTGCTGATTGGTTATCTTCGTAAACAACAATAGGATCTGTTACATTAATTCCCATATCAATTAATAATTGCTTCTACAAAACTAAATCTGTACATAGTAAAGACAAACATGAGAATTCAGCCTCCATTGTTGACAAACTTGCATGTTTCTGTCTAATAGATCTCCACCCAATCAATGCTTTTCCCAATAATACAGCAGTACCTGATGTAGATTTTCGTGTATTAATGTCTTTCGCAAAACTTGCATCAGCATATGCAGTCAAATTCAGTTCATCTTTTGGCACCAAATACAATGCATAATGCATTGTCTGTTTCAGATATCTTAACACACGTTTAGCAGCTTGCCAATGCCTTTCAGTCGGCTCGGCATTAAATCTCGCAAATTGATTAACACCGTATGCAATATCTGGCCTTGACCAAGTACTGAGATAAATTACCAATCAAGGACTGATAAATGTTCTTATCAAAAACAGGACTTTTAACATCACTATGGCTAAACTCCTGGCTCATTGGTGCCTTAGCTGGCTTACAAAGTTCCATTTTATAACTTTATAATAATTAGTTAATTTTATCTGCCTGTGAGATCTTGTATCCTCTCCTAGTTCTATCTATCTTTAAACCAAGATAATGTTTGATTTCTCCAAACTGTTTTATCTTAAATTTATTTTCCAGCAGTGAAATTATCTCAGTAGCTTCTTGTTCAGTTTTGGTGATTAATGCTATATCATCAGTAAATAATAGCAATAATGAAATCATACCATTATTTTCTCTTTTAAACAAACATGGATCAGCCATGCCAGCTACAAAGCTTATTTTAATTACTTCTTTAACTATATATTGGTTCCACTCATATCCTGATTGCTTCAAACCATAAAGACTCTTTTTCAATTTCCAGCAATCATTATCAGTATTATCATTTTTGCGACCCAGAGGTTTCTTTAAATATATAGTGTGTTGCAAAGGTGCATGCAGATAAACTGTCTCTACATCCAAATGATTTACAATGTATTTCTCCTTAGCTGCCCACACTAATGCTGCCTTTAATGTAGCCCTCAGACTAGGTGCAAACACCTCATCGTAGTCATTTGCTGTCTGATTGAACCCTTGTCCTACTAATCTGGCTTTATGGGTAACAGTCCCATCCACACCTGTCTTCAGTTTCATCCACACCTGTCTTCAGTTTATATATCCATTTACATCCTATGGCATGTTTACCTGGTGGTAACTTAACATTTTCGTATACCTCCAGTCTTTTTAATGATTCGTTCCTTATCCATTGCTTTCTGCCAAGCAGCCTGATCCTTAGCAGGATACAGTTTTAGTTCACTATAGTTACTAGGAACTGTATTCACTTGGCATACAACACTAGCCTGATATCTATCAGGTGGTCGTGTTACTCGGGTTGAACGTCTTGGTAATACAGGGCTTACTGGTGGACTTTCCTGTGCCATCTGCTCCTGTTCTTCTATTTCTTCCGGTGCTTGTTCTACTACTTCCTCCTGTTCTTCCTCTTCTTCTTTAATGGCTATTTGAGGTGTCCTGATTTTATCCTTAGGGACTATTTGGGTGTCAATAATAATATCATTGCTGGATTCCTGTTCCAGTTTATCCCACCCAATGTGCTTGAGAAATTTTGCACTAGCACTACAATAAACATGAGCTGTGCCTTAATCCCAAAATCTAAATGATCTGTGGTTGGCCTCATAACCCACAAAAAATAACTTCGTAGCTCTATGTTGCCCTTTCAGTCTTACTTGTGAGGGAATATGCACCCATGCTGGAGCTCCAAATGTGCATAGGTAACTTAAATTTGGTTTTCTGCAATGCCAACAAGTGAATGGCAATTCTCCAGTTGTTGTATTAACTACATTATTTAAAACATGGTTACTACACATTATGGCCACACCCCAGTGTTTCAGGTAAACCTGAGTCAGATAACATAGTGCGAGTCATGGCTTGTAATGTTTGCCCTCTTCGTTCTATAAACGAGTTATGTTGTGGTCTGTAAGGTGCAGAACGTTTATGCTCCACACCAGCCAATTTCAGTATATTTTGGAATCTTTTGTTAATAAACTCAGTCCCATTATCAGTTACTAAAGTAATTACTTTACTTTTCATTTTTCTCTCAGCAAAACTTTAGCCAGTTCAAGAAATGTTGGAATGTTTCTGTTTTTTTCTTCATAAGATAGCAGAAACTGTATCTTGAGTAATGGTCCATAATACTCAAAATATAACAGGCACCTCCTAAACTTGGTTTCTTAGGACCAATTATGTCAGCAAACACAACCTCTAAAGGTTCTTTGGTCTTAAACCCATTTAGTCTGTTTGCAGGAGTAACTTTACTCTTTTCTTGACTACAAGCATTACAGTGTAAATACTTGCTACAGGGTTTCAGTTTTACTCCCTCTGACAATTGAACAGTTTGTTTGAGCATTTTGAAATTAATGTGCCCTAGACGTCTATGCAGTAAACATATACATTCATCATGTGGCTTAACATTTTTATAAACTGAGTTAGCCATCTTCAACTGATCATCATGTACTACATATAAATCATTCTTTAAAGTAGCAATAACACTTTTACCCTCTTTCTCTATTATGCAGTTATCTCCCCTATAGGTTACTACATAACCAAGATTAATTAAATTAAATTTCAGTTTCGGTACATATAACATGGTTAAATGTTCGTTTATACAAGAACAATATGCAGTACCTTCACCTGATGCTTTCATCTTCCATCCATTTGCCAATGAAACATGTTGTTTACTCGTGGACATCTTTACAAACCTTTTTATATCTTTAGTAATGCATTGTGATGCTCCACTATCAACAACCCACAAATTATTGTTTACAGTTGAATTGCTAGACATTGCTAAACTAACATTCTTGTTAGCCTTCTGGTGTTTGCCAGTATTCTGTTGTTTTCCCTTTTTACAGAATTTAGCTATATGTCCCCTAGCCCCACAAGAAAAACATTTCCTAACAGTATAGGCAGTTGAAGATAAATTCTCTTCTTGTGGTTGTTCCTTCCTCAGTTGGTCCCTATCAAGCAGTCTTCTTGCTTCTGGCAATCTTCCGGTTATGTCAGTCAGTGTCAGTTTATCTCTGAGCAGGACTTCCAGTGAAGATACATAGTCATCATAACTTTCATCCAATGAGGAAAGAATGATGTAAACTTGATGCAGCTCTGAAAATATTAGTTCTTTTTCATGTAGCTCTTGAAAAGTTCTTTTCATTAAGTTTAAATGAGCTAACATATCTCCACCTTTCAGAAGATGTGCTCTAAACAGTTTACGTGGAAGATGTATGTGTGCACCTACACTGTCACGAACATAAATCCCCTTCAAATTCTCCCAACACTTAGCAGCAGACTCTTCTGCATGAATATGGATTAGCTGCTGGTCACTCAATGTTAGTCCAATTATACATAGAGCTCGTTCATTGTTCTGTTTTAAGTCAACAATCTTCTTGGCATCATCCTCATTTTCTGGATCACAAGCATTTACATCTGGTAGATTTTGAACTATATTCCATAAACCTTCTTTACGCAGAAGTAGACTGCACTTCATAGACCAGGAAACATAGTATGTTCCATCCAACTGGGTTATCAGTGATAGACATGTTGAAGTGACTTGTGCCATCTTTACCAGGATAATAAATTACAATTAAACAGTAAATAGCTGTCTGTATACAGTATTGTGCATTCACACTAACTCTCAGTTATCTGAGCCTGATATGGCCTGGGCTCATAACCAGTGTTGAGGTAATTCCCCGTTAGGAGAATGAGTGCATACAGGGAGACGTATAGAGAGTAGTGTTGGAATAATACACACACAGTACACAGATACACTGTACAGTAAATGTAGGTTTTTACTTCCAGAAAGGTTTAAGCAAAGTCCAAAATAAGCAATCCAAAAGTCATTCACAGGTTAATTAGTCAGTTTTTCAATCCAGTAACAAAGTCCAGTGTCAAAAACAGTGAAGTATCAGACTTACATTAAATCTAGTAATATCAGTTAATTAGGAAAAATGGAGCAACAGCAATACTTTCCAACAGAAGGAAATAAAGATACACTCTCTTCTCTTCTGAGACTCAGACTAAGACAAACCCGGTTTCTGGCTCCATCTTATGGCCATTTGAGAAACCACACCCAATTGCATGCTCTTGCATTCCCTTAAAGAGACAGTACTAAAATGTTTATCCTGGTTTATATATTTCTAACCCAAATACCTGTTAGGAGACTCATATTCCTAACATACTGCACCAAATGTATCTTCATGTACAGCAATTTAAAAAAAAATAATTCTCATTCCATGGTATTATCTGACAATGAATTATCAGCTAGGGCTCTCCCAATGCATAAGTGAACTCTTTTCATCTACTCTAGAAACTTACACATTTCCAATTCTGCTTAGCTTTTTTATGAACAGTTGACCTCAGCTAAGATAGAGACTTGTAAAACTTTTGAAGTTTTGTTGATACAAGTGAAGTTCCTCTCTTTGTAAAACCTGTCACACAGCACCAACGGATAGAAAGAGGATATAAAACGGAAAGAAACACTTGCCATCTGTTGGTTAACGCAATGCTTCCCTTCTGTACTCACTGCATCCATTTTTCATCCTCTCTATCCATCCAACATCCGTCTACTGACATTTCATCCACTCAAAAAGTTTTGAGCTGCACAAAACTTTTTGAGCGGAAAATGTATCCAACGCATCCGTTCTGCATCCGCAATGCATACGGGGAACATCCGTTCTACATCCGTCGTCATCCATTATGCGTCCGCTATATCTGCTAGGCATCCGCTGCGCATCTGTGCAAATTGCATCCGCTCCAGCGGAAAACGGACACAGGGAGGAAGTGAAACAGACACAGAATGGACACGCAGCATTAGTAGCATGGACGAGAAAAGATGAAAGCGGATGCAGCTCACATACAAAGCATTAAAACGGAAAAAACATTCGTATAGGGGACATATCTTGGATATTTAGGATATCTGCAGGATGCCTAGAGAATGCAAAAGGACACCGAGCAGAAAACCTATATTTCCTATAAAAAGGGGGAGGAACTCACCTGGATCTAACTTTCAGTACAGCAGCCCTGCTGTGCAGACCTCTTCAGCCTTCATCTGGCTCTTGCTCTTCCACAGCATCCAGTCATCTCCACCATGGATCGTCACACAGTCCTTTTGGTAGCCACTATCGTTCTACAACAGTGTGAAGCCATCTACAGGCTCTTTCACCAGTTCTACGTGAAGAAAAGGAGGCGGCCAAGAAGTGTCTGGGTCTGAAGATGGATCGCCAGAAGAGCCAAGTACGGACTGTATAACAAACTGATGGTGGAGCTGAGGAACGAAGACCCTTGTACATTCCAGAACTTCATGAGGAAGCCACCAGCCATATTTGACGAAGTTGTGGAGCGGCTGAGACCCAGGTTGACCAAGCAGAGCACCAACTTCCGGGCCAGCCTGGACCCTGGGCTCAAGGTGGCACTCACTCTGTGCCACCTGGCCTCAGGGACCACCTACAGGAGCATGCAGTACAGCTGGAGGGTGCCACACAACACCATCAGCATTGTGGTCAGAGAAGTGGTGCAGGCCATCATCGAATAATACAAGGAGGAACTCCTCCAGTGCCCCTCCACTGAAGAAGGCTGGAAGAAAGTTTCAGAGCAGTGGTATCAGAGGTGGAACTTTCCCCACACCGTTGGAGCCATAGATGGCAAGCACGTGGCCTGCAAAGCTCCAGCCAAGTCAGGGCCCACTTATCACAACTACAAGGGCTTCTTCAGCATCATCCTCTTCGCCATGGTCGATGCTGACTACAAGTTCGTGTACATCGATACTTCAGGCAACGGCTCATCTTCAGATGCCCAGGTATACAACGCCAGTCACCTAAAGGCGGAGCTGGAACACAACTTGATCATGGGCTTCCCAGATCCAGATCCCCTGCCCAACGACACGCAAGATGTGCCCTACTTCATCCTGGGGGATGACGCCTTCTCCCTCAGAACCTACCTCATGAAGCCCTACACTTCCAGATGCCTCACCCATGAAGAGAGGATCTTCAACTACAGGCTGTCCAGGGCAAGGCGGGTGGTGGAGAATGCCTTTGGCATCCTGGCCAACAGGTTCCAGGTACTTCTCACCACCATGCAGCATCACCCACAGACTGTGAGGAGGATCGTGGAAGCTTGCTGCATCCTGCACAATCTCATGTGCACCCACTACCCAGTTTTGAAGAATAGGCTCGTGGACCTCCAACAAGGCAATGGGGACATGGAGCCTGGGGAATGGAGGCAAGGGCGAAACCTGATAGATACTGTGGATGTGCAAGGCCCCAACAGAACTTCACGTGAAGCGAAGAAGCAGCGCAACCTCCTGAAACACTGGTGCAACTCCCCAGCTGCAGCAGTGGAATGGCAAGACAGGATGATAGATGCTTAATGGATGCTTCCTTCAGCCTGTCTCATCACATGGATGAAATTGGGCCATGTATGTTGAGTGGCCCTATAATGAACAGGGCATTTAATAAAGAGTTGTGTTTATGTTGAAATGTGTGGATCAATGATTACATTGTTATTGATAATAAAGGGCCAAAGGTGTGGCACCTGGGAGGGTGGACCATACAGTCCCACTATGCTTGCACTGGAGGCATATCTATCACACAGCTATTACCCATACCACAGGTATCCTAACCCATCCCACAGCAATTACCCATCCAACAGGTATCCTAACCCATCCCACAGCTATTACCCATCCCAAAGGTATCCCTGCCCATCCCAC
>BLBF01000005.1:67343494-67430382 GCA_015471245.1 Laticauda colubrina | reverse complement strand
CATCCCACAGCTATTACCCATCCCAAAGGTATCCCTGCCCATCCCACTGCTATCCTTACTCATTCTACAAGCATGCAAAGGCTTAAACCATTTCTAAAGGTTTCCACCAAGACTTTATTTAAAAAATAAATGAAGCAAGTGTGTGAAGCAAAGATAATCTTTATTAATAACAAACTGTAAAAGCAAAATGACCCAAGTGTCCCAAGCAAAGATAAAGTCAACAGGTCACCACCCAGTCTCTGGCACTCTTCTCAGTCACTCTGAGGAATGCCCATAGTCTCAGGGATGAAGGGTCCAGGTGCTGTGGAGGTGGCTGCTGCTGGAATGCTGGTTTGAGGCGCCATTGGGGTTCCTGGCCCCGAGAGGACAACAGGGGATGGTGTGTGGAGGAAGCTCTCAGAGAGCTGGCTCAGTCCTGTGATGTTGAGAGCCCCTTCCTCCATGACATGGGGTGTCAGCCCCAATACCGATGACAGATGTTCTGAGGCCGGGCTTGGCTATAGGGTGGAGGAAGGAGCAGTGTAGTGGGGATGTCTGGTCTGTAGGTGAGCGAGGTGAGGAGTGGGTGGCATCTGTGGCGTGGGTGGCATCTGTGGCGTCGGTGGCATCAGTGGCATTGGTGGCACCGATGGCGTTCGATTTACCTGTGCCTGGACTGGGAAGGGCTGCCTGTGCTGCTGGAGCTCCTGGTAGCCATAGCCTTGGTAGGTGAGGGGCTGTGGAAAGCCTTGGAAGGGCTGTGACATCACCTGGGGTGGAGGAGCAGACCTGGACTTGGTGGGAGTAGGTTCAGCTGGGTCTGGAGGGTTGTGAAGAAGACCTGTGATCCTGTCCTTTATCACCTGGTACTGTGATTCGGACATGTCCATGAGGGTCTGGTTGATGTAGGTGAGGAAGGGCTTGCGGTTGGAGGATGGGATGTCGATGTCGACCAGCTGAGAGAGGAGATCTACGCTGCTTCTGATGGTGTCCCTGATCTCCAGCAGGACAGTATGGCTCTGCCCCTCTGGTCTGGCTCTCTGCCTGCTTTCTGTGGAGGTGGAGCTGGGGGTGGATGTGGGTTGGTCTCTGGTGGAAGTGCCCTCTCCTTGCTCCCACTGCCTCAGGGGGTCCTCCACGCACTCCGCCACGGGGAGTGCAGCTGTTGGGGGGGTCTCCATAGTGGCACGCTCTACAGATACCTGCCTGGACACAGGAGGTGACTCTTGGCCAGAAGAGGACTGGCTCTCTGCGGGCTGCCTGAGAGAGAGGGTTGTGAGAGGGGCTGCTCCTCGGTGGCGTATCTCACCCTCCAAGAAGCTGCACTTAGCCATCACGTAGGTCTCTCGGTCCATCAGCTTGACCGTGGCCTGGCCAGATTTCTTGAGGTGCAGCTTCCCGTACCAGGTGTGCATGTGCTTCCACCAGACGAGGAGCACCTCCGAAGTGTAGCACAGGCTCTCCGCCTTCTCTCTCCAATCCGCCTGCTTCCTTTTGGTGTCTCGATAGAGCCTGTGTCCCTTCCACCAAAGATACTCGTTCTCCCTCAGCCATTCCAGCACCTCATCGTAATGTTCCTCTTTGATGGAGTATTGCCTCCTCTCCCGTTCTTGTTCTCACATATGCCTCTTCCTCCCTCTAGCAGGGCCATCTGGGCCCTCATCAGAGGGGCTTCGAGGTTGTAGGGGCTGCTCCACCACACCACCACCACCACCAGCAGCAACAACAATAGTAGCAGCAAAAGCAGGACCAGCAGGACCAGGATCATCATCAGCAGAGTAAGCACCAGCAGCGCCAGCAGGACCAGGATCAGCAGCAGCAGAGTAAGCACCAGCAGCACCAGCAGCACCAACAGGACCAGGAGCAGCGCCAGCAGAGTAAGCCCCAGCAGAAGCCCCAGCACCAGGAGCAGCGCCAGCAGAGTAAGCCCCAGAAGCCCCAGCACCAGGAGCAGCGCCAGCAGAGTAAGCCCCAGCACCAGGAGCAGCGCCAGCAGAGTAAGCATCAGCAGAAGCCCCAGCATCAGGAGCAGCGCCAGCAGAAGCTCCAGCACCAGAAGAGTCAGCCCGAGCAGCAGAAGCCCCAGCAGAAGCAGAGTCAGGGCTAGGGGGTGGGATGGTGGCCCTGTCCCTCTTGCCAGGGCTGGCATCAGATGACAGAGGCTTTCTCTTTTTCCCCATGGTTGTTGGCTGGCTGGCTGGCTGGAGCTGTGTCTGGCAGCAGGTCTTTCCTCTGAATGGTGACCTGCTTGCGAGCTGCTTCCCTTTATATCCGCGGGGCTGACGAAATGCATCCTCCCTGCATGCGCAGTGAACTTTGCATCCATTAGGCATCCGCGAGGCTTCTGCTCTGCATCCGCTTCATCCGCTCTGCATCCACTCTGCATCCGTTCCTTTTGTTGAGTGTCCACATCACTGTGCTCCCCCGGAAGCCCTGCGGATGTGCCATCCGCTTCCATCTGCTAGGTTTCCGTAGAGCATCCGCTTAACATCCTGGCTACATCCTCCCCCGTCAGTTCCTTTCCGTTGTTGTCCGCTCTGCTTATGCAAATTCGGGGCACTTTTGAGAGCGGATAACATGGATGGAACATTTTCTTGTCCGCTGTGTCCTTTTTACATACGTTTTGCATCCATCGGCCTATGTGACAGGCCCTTAATATAGAGGCAACTATATTAGAAATATATTTCTATCCAGAAAGCTTGGTGTGTTTTTCCCAGCTTGTCTGTGCATATTTGTGCATGTACCTGGAGCCCTGGTGAAGTGAAGTGGATATGAAGACATACACATGTTATGAAAGCGAACTTCAGAAGGTTCCCAAGGGACATTGGATGCTTCAACATTTCAAAGAGAGGCACTTCACTCATGCCAAAATCTTTTGTGAAGCACTGTGAAACAATCCTTCAAATGCCTCCACATTCTAGTTTAAGTTGTAATTTTGTAATAAGCAAAAATGGCAATCAAGAGGCGGGGTTGATAGCAGCTACATCCAGTATTTAGTGTTCAGTTTATTTGGCACCATTTCAACATGGACAAATCATAACGGATTTTGGTATCCAGTTTTTCCTCCAGTTACCCATATATTCTTTTTACAGTGGAAACAAAGTAAGAAGTAACATGCTGACAATTAGCTTCACTTAACATTAATGGAGAGCCTCAGTCATCCAGGTCATGGTTGTCCAAAGGTGCTTTTTTTCAGGAAGCAACTTGACTTTCTGGTTTTTCTTTGAAGACTTTTCGTTTCTCATTCAGAGCTGAAGAAGCTTCTTGGATGAGAAGTGAAACATCTTCAAAGAAAAACCAGAAAGTCTAGTTACCTCTTGAAAAAAAGCACCTTTGGGATGATAAGCTTCACTTCTAAAACAAGAACAGTTATAAACAGATTCATCAATCTAATATTTATCCCATAGGCATTCCTTCCTCCATGTTGTGTATATCTTCTGATTATATTGGAAAGGAAAAAATTCACAGTGAACTTTATGGAGATTCAAATAACTTGTAAACTTGCTCACAACCAAGGAATGTTTAACCCCCCCACTGCCTAAAAGAAATACTTTGCTTTGATAATAACAGTATTTTCCAGTGATGTAGCTAAAGAAGATAGAAAAACATCTTATTATTCACACTCAATTGGACAAATGTTTACATATTTAGGACAACAGATGAACCAAAGCATAGTTCTGATTCAATATTCATAGCTTTTAAATTGGTGCATGAAGTTTACTTATTTAAAAAATTAGGGAAAGTCTACATAGATGCATGTTTGTTATACATAAAAGAACTCGAAAATAACATAAATGTGTTTTTATTATATTTTGAAATGTTCACTTAACTGTCCACCTTCTGAAAAAATTTTTCCAGTCTGATGAACCAAGCCTGGCAGATTTGCAGAAATGAAGAACTTAGAGAAAGCAAAACAGTCATATTTCCTATCTCTAATTGTAGCTACCTAAGTAATTATACATGAGACAGAATAGAAAATAGGACTTAGTGTAAGGCAGGGGTGTCAAACACAAGGCCTATGGACTGGTTCCAGCCCACGAGATATTTAAATCTGGCCCACAGAGCTGGCCTGGAAATATCAAAGAATCGACCTGTGGTGCCTGTGTCAACCAAAACAGGCCATGCCTGTGTGGCCTATTTTTGTCTGGAAGAGTGCTGCTGGAGGCCAGGGAGGATGAAAATGGGCTGCATAGGGGCCTCATGGGGCCTCCAGGAGGCCCATTTTTGGCCAGGAGAACACTGCATGAGGCCAGGGAGCCTGAAAACGAGGCATGAAGGGACACATTCAGACTCCTTCCCCCTGCCAGCCCACAGAGAACTACAATGCTGATCCAGCCTTCAAATAAATCCAGTTGGGCACCCCTGGTGTAAGGGAAAACAGAGGATATAGAGTTGAAAGGGACATTAGAGGTCTTCTAATCCAATACCCTGGTCAAGCAGAACATATACCATTCCAGATAAATGGCCACCCAATCTCTTCTTAAAAAGCTCCAGCAATGAAGCACTTATAGTTTCTGAAGCAAGCTGTTCTTGATTTCACTGACAGGGAATTTCTCCTTATTTCTAGGTTGGATCTCTGTTTGATAATTCCATCTGTTACTTCTTATCCTGCCCTCAAGTGATTTGGATAATAGATCAGATCCCTCTTCTCTGTGACAGTTACTCAAATATTGGAAGGCAACTATTATGTCACCCCCAGTCCTTGTCTTCATTAGATTAGCCATACCCAGTTAGAACAGAGTAGGACAGACTAGAATTAGAATTAGAATAGAATAGGCTATAATTAGTCACAAAGGACAGAAATATTACACCAAGAACAAAGATAGGGGCCAAGTATTTTCTGGAGCCAATACAAACTAAGTAGATGATGTTGCTGACCTTGTCATTATTCTGCACATTTGTTTGTTTGTTTGCACAGTTTTTGTATCACCCAGTCAGTGAACTCTGAACACTTAAAAATATAACATAACTATGTAAAAGTCCAGCCACCATCAACTCAAAAGAAGAGTTTTCAGAGCAATTTAGATCAAAGTACAATTGGTCCAACACTTTACACTAACAAAGCTTTCTGATAGCCTCAGTCTTCAATCATGCAGTTGGCAAAAAATAGCCTTGGAAAAAAATGATTCAGGACATAATCCTTTAACATGATATTGAATTTCCCACCCATTTTGGTTAAAAGGTAGTCCCATGAAAGAAGAGATACATCTTTAGCAAACATGATCATTTTTATTAAATACCTTGAAGCTGTGCCAAGAGCAGTAATCCATGCTTGAAAGATCCCAGCAAAAAATGAGAAGGGATTTTTTCTAGTAATTACAAAATACAACAGAGGCAAAAAAATCCCTCCATGGATGAGAAGACCTACAATCACAGTTACCATGTACATGCCAAGCTGTCGAGCAACTACTTCCAAATCCTTAATTGCAATTATTTTTCCACAAATGAGACAGGCAATGCCCAATGGAGAATACCTGGAAGAAATAAATAAAAAACGTGGAAAAGAATTACAGGTATCAAGCCGGTAATAATCAAAATGCACTAAAAGCAGAACCCAGGAAATTTTCTCTTTTACAATTAGAATTTTATTTCACTTTCAGAAATCTTGAACTTACATTCTATTTCAATGTTGTTTAGAAGTTTGCTCAGGGTAAAGTCTGTATAACACCATTTTGCCTACTATAATGCTGCTAATGAGAAAATTAAACTCAAAATTTTCAATCTACTTATGCGTTTATACATTCTTTTTGCTATTGTTGGCTTGCTCCTTGCCCACTTGCATTCTTCTACTACCGTGTTTCTCCAACAATACGCCCCCCCAATAGGAAGTCCCAGCATGTTTTCTAGGTATAAGGTGAAATTAAGACCCTCCCCCCAAATTTAGGTCTATTTTAAAACATGGGAAATGGGGGGGAGGGTGGGGGGAACTTGCCATTAGGAGTGCCTCGCAGGCAGCCATGTGTCGCCACCAGCTGCTCCTAATGGCCGATCATGGCGGAGTGTGGAGGGCTCCCTACCCCCAAGTGCCTTTGCTGTAGACCCAGGTATGGTGCTGGTTGCAGGCCGGGTCGGCAGGTGGGCGGTGGTGGCGTGGATGTCAGTCTCAGCAGGGCACTTTACATCGTGAGATCTTCGGCACCCGCCACTGCTGTTTACTCCGCAGTTGCTTCCCTTTCTGCCCGTGCCATTGCCACATTTGGAGTGCTGTGCATTCCTCCACCAGCAGCGTTTCAGCTACTTCTCAGGCGGGGGAGCCGCCTCTGTAGCTTCCACAGTTCCCACCAGCGCTGGCACCTCTCTTGCCAGCGCCATCTTCAACAACAGTGCCAGTGCTGGCGGGAACCATGGAAGCTACAGAGGCAACTCCCCTGTCCAAGAAGCAGCTGAAATGCTGCAAGTGGAGGAATGCGCAGCACTCCAAATGTGGCAGCAGCATAGGCAGAAGGGAAAGCAATGGTGGTGGAGGAAGCAGCAGCAGCGGGCGCCAAAGGTCTCACGATGTAAAGTGCCATGCTGAAGCTTACATCCACGCTACCACTGCCCACCTGCCCACCGAACTGGCCTGCAACCAGCCCCATACCTGGGTCTGCAGCAAAGGTGCTTGGCAGAGAGCCCTCTGCGCTCCGCCACGATCAGCCATTAGGAGTGGCTGGTGGTGAGGCCTGCCCATGGGGCACTCTAGGCGAGGGTGTGGGGGGGGGGAGAAATTAATTCACCCCCAAAAAGACGACCTAGCCATTTTTTCGGGGCTCAAAAAAAAAAAAAAAAGACCTGGCCTTATTTTATGAGAAACACGGTAGTATTAGGGGAATATTCAATCAGATCTTTATAACTTATAATGGAAGAATAGCCATGATAGTTTTTGATGGCAATAAAACAGTGTGTCATTTAAAGACTAATGCTTTTATTACAACTGAAGCTAGTCTTCTGGAAACTGGAATTTCACAAATATCCTTACACGTCATATCCTCACTATTTTACCATGAACTAAACTGATCCTTCAATGAAGAATCCTAGTAATCTATAAGCTTCCCAACCATGTTGTTTGAAGCACTGTTACCCAAGATGCCAGATGGTTTCCTTTCTGAAATATCCACTGAGGATAATCCTTACAATCTGGTTTCAAAGAATCTTTACTAAATGTTCAGCGTTGTTTTATGTTTTTACGGTATTTATGAGAGTTTCACAAATCAGTGAAGCTGTATGGACCATTTCGTCAAAGAACGGTCATAAATAACTTGACAGAAAGCATATTTTAGATGTGAAAACAAATAACTTTATCTCCATACAATAAATGTTTTGCTTATATAAACGAACAAGATTCATGAATAAGATCCCTGTAACTGTGACACTAGAAGATACAGAATCACTGTGAGGAGCTTAGAATGGATCCTAAACAGTATGTGAGAATAATGTGATGCAAAGATCCAGTTTTGATACAGGAAAATACTGGACCATCACACAGTAAATTAAATGTTACATTTTGCTAGATCATGACATGAATCAACTGCTATGGACCATTTCTACAACTCTGCAAAGATGAAGAAGGGCCTATAAAAGAATCAGAACTGAAAAACAACAATCACAGATATTCTGTACAATTCAGTGTTTCAAAAGCCTACCATAAGCAGACACTCATATGTTATCCAACTCAGTTCAAATGCAAAAAAATGTAACAAAACCTAGCTACAAAATCCTTGAATCTACTCCTTTGTTCTGAGGAGGAAGAGGCAGTGCTACAACACAGCAGGTACCAGATGTGGGTTTTCCATGCTCATCAGTGAGAGGTACAGCATATGATTTTCTGAATTTTTCTTGGAATTGGAACCAAGTCAAATTGGATAGATTTTAAATGAAAAGTAGATGGATTCCCCCCCCCCGCCCAATTTATAAACCCAAGCTCACAGCTACTAATCATCTTCCAAGATTCTGCTAATCATCTTCAAGAATGAAGCGAGGAAGAATGAAATAATAGTTTACTGGGATTCTGAAAGATGTTGTATGATGTGGCACGATGTAGTAAATAGAAATATTCTCTATAGGCCATGTTCACCTTTGAATGAACCCAATCCACTTTCACAAGACTTCTGTCTGCTTTCTTATTGCAAAAAGAAACCATACTTCCTCTCTGTGTTGTTCTCTAAGGGCTCTGTACTATGAAAGAGAAACAAAATTGGAAAGCAGAAACAAACAAACAAAAAAAAAAGGCAGAAAGACTATAGATTCAATCCAATATAATAAAATACATCAATTTAAATATTTTGGCAGGCTTACAGTATCTGGGTTTCCATGACTTTCAAAATCAAAGGCAACATGATTTCATCATTATTAGCTAGAAAGCATGAATGGAAAATGTTATCATCATCATATCCTGCTTGTGAAATTCCTGGATATATTTGTAGTCCAGACTTCTGGATTATATATACTTTTGGCTTGACCCAACATGTTCTCTGTATTATTACTGATCAAATTCAAAATGATTTCCAAAATAGAACAGGCTTTGGAGTATCTAGTAGATGATGACTTTAACTTACCACATGATCATAATTACTAATTTCATTACAATCTCATTCAAGATATTGAAAAAATCCACCATCATCTTGGCTTGTTCTCCCATCTTGCCCATTGCGATACCAAAAGCAATGAAAAACCCAATGAGGCCTGTTGAAAGAATACTACCATCAGACTCTTTTATGAAACTTTTCTTAAAATTGTGAAATTTTCTGAAGGGCAATTTTCCATATTCTTCTACCTCAATTTACCATTACGAAAAATTTGTGATTTTGTAGAGGATGGGGCACAATTAGAAAGGAGAATTGGGATGAAAACCAAGATAGTGATAGCTCAAACAAGTAAGATTTATTTTGACTTTGCATTATTGTAATTCCCTCTTCCCCTAAATACCTAGGCTTTCTTGAACATTCCCTGACCCACATGAAAGACTTCCTTGGGTCATAAAGGAGACCTTTTATTGCATGGAAGCTCATATGGGTTCCAATAACTGTTATTATTCCCATGGTTTAATTTTAGGTTGTTGTTTTTTTAATGAAACCTCATACTGCAGAATTTTGTAGACTTTGTTATTTTTCATCTGGATTATTCCTATGTATATTCCAGCACAATAATTTTGTTTTTTTTTCCTTAAACATATCTTAACAAGATTTGTTATTGTTAATGATCTGTTTAAAAATACACATATAATTAGGAAATGCCTTGTAATGGATAGTGATAAGAGCACTTCATCTCAAAGCATTCATTGACTATCCTTAGATAAATCTGTTACAGATTTATCTATATAAATATAGATATTTGTGTGTGTGTATTTTTTTTCTTGGCATGGTTTTTCAGAAGTGGTTTGCCAATCAATGCCTCCTTCATAGTACTGATAGAAAGTTACTGGGCCAAGGTAAACCCAACTGGCTTCAGGTTGGATTAGAAATCACAGTCGCCCTATTTATAGCTTCATGACTTAATCCAGGGGTGTCAAACTCACATCGTCACATGATGTATTGGGATTTTTCCCCCTTCATTAAAGTGGGCATGGGTGTGGCCAGCGCGTGACACATCTCACCCACGGACCAGGAATTTGACACCTCTAGTTTAATCACTCCTGTAAAATAAAATATATAGCTTATAATTAAATAGTGTGCACTCAGTGGCATCCTGTACTTCAGACCTTGGTTATGGGAGGTTTGGGTGATATACGATTTGAGATACTATTTTGAAGAAAGTCAGCTCTAATTGGCCAAATATTCACAGATTGTGGAGTTGAGAGAGTAGCTTTGTTCTGTGGCTCTTGGTCAAGAATCCGTTTAGTTTCTCAACTTATTAACAGCCTTGTGAATCTGATGCAGGAGCTCATAAGCATTTGGAGCTGAGCTACAAGAAACTGACTCTGAAATTAATTATTTTCAAATGATATCAAGGCATTTACAAAATTCTTAAACAACACAAAAACTAAGAATGGAACTGATGAGTCCTCCTACTGCTCTCCCTGCATTTGTAAATATACTCCAAAAATGTGACATTTCTGGAGCAGATTTGTAAATACAGAGAGTTGCAAAGACATTCTATTTCAGGTTTAAGTTCCTTGATTAATCTTCATTCTGATGTAACTGAACTGAGTCTTGGTTTCAGAGATTTGCAGAATTATTAGCAGAAAATAACTGTCTGAGAAAGAACATTCTTGGTCTCTGGTAAGATATTAGGGAGATCAAAGCTTGAAAATAAGCCTAATCTATTAAGATGTGCTTGAGAATAAGTGAAATCCTTTAAGTGGAAGCTAGCTAATATTTTGTCCAGTGGGATAAAGTTCCATTTCTGATGTTAGCAAGTAAATATCCAATCAGTAGCCTCAATCTTCTTAAAAACATCAGCTTTGTCTCTTAGATGCTAGTGAGAAAAAAGTGATTAGAGCCCAAAGGTAACATTTAGCCTATTCAGATTTCCTTGGCAGGATTTTACAATACCTGGCCTTTAATAGATACATTAGAATATACATGTTACACTTCTAAAAAAACATATTAAGTATAGTTTTGATTCAAATGCCTTCTCATTAATGGATTTGGTGATTTACCCAGTTCAGAAGGACATTGGGTTTTCCTTCTACAACCCTTTCCTTTAATAGCACAGCTGATAACTGTCTGCTATTATTCAACTCTGTTACTTCTCAGCAGCAATTCCTTTTTTGTCTGCAGATGTGCCTGAAACTAGTTATAAAAATGGCATCACAACTGATATTCTGACATAAAAATAACATTAAAACCCAACTTTTGTTTAACTGCACGCTTATACATGCAAAACTAACTTACAGAAATGAATAGGTCTTTCTCTCTATACCAAGAGTGTCAAACTGGCACACCCTTTTGCCAGGTTGGATCACGCACAAACCATGCCCACCCCAGCTCCATGAATGGGGAAAATGCCAGGAAACATCACATGAAAGCAATGTGATGCTGCGAGTTTGACACCTGTGCTCTATAATCTCCACAGGTAAACTAGTGTGAAGTACCTGTAACTGCAACTGTTCATATGCAATTGGGAATTTATCAAAAATTAAGCGAAACCAATGTGTTTCCTTCTGTAAATATACACCTGAAGGAAGTTTCAAATTTAACCTAAACTGCCTAGATTCAAATTGGCATAAGGTAAACACATTGGAATAGATCAAGAATCTGTTAGGTTTATAAACAAATAATTCCGGGGGTCTTTTTTGAATGACAGAACATGCCTATGAAATAAATTTAATAGGTGACTGAAGAGAAAGAGAATACCTAAGACATTCATTCCATCCTTAAACTCAAGACCCTTCTTAACAATTAATTGAGGCTCTGGAGTAACTTCTGTTTCATTCACGATGGTGAAGATAGAATCTGTAACATTAGATGGTTCTTCCATTTCTTGTGGCATGAGGACTTTTTTGGTAACTGTTTGAATCTGAAATAATAAAATGCAGAATGAAAATGCAACTGGGAAATTGCCTTTTAGGTACTGTTTTTCAAACTTTATACCAGGGCTTAGTCTTAAAATTCATGGATCTAGCATTGCAAAATACCAATAACTATCTGTTCCACTTGCATTTTTTAAAAGACATATGAGATCTAGAAAATTAAATGAAATAAAGATACATATGATTTCTGCAGATATTGGAAATATTTCTTCAAATTTGGAGATGCTTCTTTAGAACACAATAATAGTCATTCCCAAATCAGGTTGGAATTATGTGGTAGCAAATCCAAGTAAAAGCCATTTCCATATTTGTTCATAGGGACATCACCCCACAAAAAGTTATTTAGATAGCTTGCAGAATAAAAGGATCAATATTTTAAATTTATGTTAAAAGTTTTAAAAAATTAAAAAGGTTGAAAGATTTTATATCTATATATCCTTGGGTCAATATGGGTATGGAGGTTCTATCAATGGAAGCTTTCCAAAAATGTCCAATCTCTATTTTCTACGTTCTTCATTGTATAGAAAAACTTCCACTGGATAGAAGATCTTCAGAATTATACTCTTTATATCAGAAGAATGGTAAGCATGAAGAGAGAAGAGAACTATGTGTAGTAGTTCTTTTCTCTTCTTCTCCTGGTTATGTTAGAGTGAGTGAAAGCTAAAATGTCAGTAACACCTTGAATGCACTTGCTTTTGTTGACTACACATTTTATATCCCATATGCTAGCTAGTAGTCCTTGAAATGTTTTAGGACAATATTCAATTTATAGACACTGGAGAGTTTAGTCCCTTTAACTGATACAATATATCTGGCAGGTCCCAGGAGGTGTGCCTTCTTTTCCACAATGCCTGACATGTGAAATCCCAGAAGTGAGATGAGCTCCATCCCTCTCAACATTCTGTAACTCTTTCAAGACCTGGTTATGTTATCAGGCCTCGGAGTCCTAAGGGACCTGGGAGATTTTGCTATGGCTCCCTGACTGGTAAATATCATTCTCTCCTAACTTATATGCATTTTTATAATTATTTTATCAGTGTAACTGCTTTTATGTAGGCATTGTTTTTTTTAAATTTAGCGCTGTACACCGCCCAGCGCCATTTTCATGTAAGGTTGACGGGTATACAAATATGATAAATAAATAAAGCAAGGGTACATCTGTGCTTACTTTGCATTATTTTTCAAGAAACCCCCAAAGTCTCTCAACACTGTTTGTATAATTCATGATGATAAGATGGGATATATTTTTACAGACTTTTATGAATCAGAACATAAACACCATTTGAGGGCTTCTAAAGATTACAGCACTGATTCTCCTTCTGCTATTAAAGTTTCTCTTCAGCTATTGTTAAAACTAGAAGTGTGGTCAAACTGAAAGTGAAAAAGCAGCCTCAAGTTACTCTTGACCCCTTATCACTACATGGGCATAACTGTGAGAGATGCTGTCTACAGAGGAGGAACTGTGTATGAGAGGCTATAGTGAAATGACAAGTTTCCCAGGAAGGAGGAAGCACATCCCAGAAAGAGGAGACAAGCTAGCCCAAGACAGCCCAGCCCAGCCTAGGGGTGAATAGGAGACAGAGGAAAAGAGTAAAGCTAGCCACTCCCTAGCATCTTCCAGAGCATATGTATATGCTGGGAGAACTAAGGTGTTCTGACCCAGCTCCCCAAACACGACAAATCCTCTATTATTAAATTAATGATTCCTTTATTAGGAGCACCAGCAGCCCCAGCAAAAAAATTCTTTCTTACCATGGGATAGCAAGTCTGTCCAGCAGGGAGATGAATAGTTGTTTGCCACATCTATTCATCTTCGCTCCCTGCCTTTTATTCCCACAGCTAGGCTGTGGCTTCGCTAGCTGTGGTGGCTCCTCCATCCCAAGGATCAGTCTACAGATTTCCACTGCTCTGCTCTCCTCTGCCTTCTGCGCATCCATGCGTCAGGCACTGGACCCAGCTGTTCCTCCTCTTCCTTATCAGCCACTTCCAAACCTGGGGGCTATTGACTCTCCATCTGAGGGTTGATGGATAGCCCAGGCTCCGCTTCTGTCTCTCTCTCTCTGACAGCTCCATTCCCTCTTCCCCCTTGGAGCTCTCAGGTTACCTTCATGCTGACTCTCTCCCTCATCTGATCTGGCTGTTGGAGGGGTCAGTGGCTGACAGGCCACAACATAAAGGTTTAGATACTGATTGTTGGGTGGAAACAAATACAGGTAGTCCTCAACTTACAACCACAGTAAATTTATATTTGTTAAGTGAGAATTTTTAAAGTGAGCTTTGCCTCATTTTACAAGTTTTATTGTCACATTTGTTAAGTAAATCACTGCTGTTGCTAAATCAGTAACATGGTTGTTAAATAAATCTGGCTTCCCCATTGACTTTGCTTGTTGGAAGGTTGCAACAGGTGAACACTGCAATTGTCATAAATGTGAAACAGTTGCCAAGCATCTGAATGTTGATCATGTGATCATGAGGAGGCTTCAATGGTTGTAACTGTGAAAAATTGTCATAAGTCTCCTTTTTCAATGCTGTTGTAACTTTAAATAGTCACCAAATAAACTGTTGTAAGTTGAGGACTACTTGTAAACCACTGGCTAAATTGTTCCACCTTGTTCTTCTTGGACTTAGCTTGACAATAAGTATTTTCCTGACAACAGAGTATAAGTGATTTATAGCTGCCTTCTTTTAGATTGGCTTTCAATTCCCCACTTTGGCTTACAACTCTGATTCTTTGAAGGTGTCCCATCCAATATCCCAAGACACCTTCCAGAGCCACCCAGGCATTGTTATCTGCTGATACCATAACTAGATTACACCTTCACAAATAAGAAATAGGTCAAGGAGTGGCATGTGTCCAGTCTATTTAAAACAAATCAGAAAAGAGGTAAACAAGCTACTGTAGTAACTAAAATACAAAAGCACATTTCATATGATATTCACTGCAAATGATTTTGCTTCTATAATATTTAAATAATTAAAATTCTGGAACTAAATGGAGATTGAGCTGCAATGTTGTTTCTAGGATGTTACTTCCTCATTATTTATTTTCCTGAAAACAATGAATAAGGCTAACTTTTCAGTGCAAAAGTGAAGAACTATACTTATAATCTGCCTGGGAATAAATTTTGATTATGGACAACATTCAGTGAGGATAACTCAAGTCTGAATCCAAAAATATTTCTAAATCATAAGCAGACCTGGTTAAAAACATAGAGGGAAGAGGTGTAGAATGACATACATGTAAATGGCACTTCGGGAAATACACAACTATAATGAAGGACACTCACACATGTGGTTATTTGTGCCTTGAATTGATCTTTGCTTCAGCATATGCTCCCTCATTCCAATTTTTCCACAGCATTTAAAAGAGCAAAAGAGAACCTTCTTTGTCATGTATTACTCAATGCTGCATTTTCTCAAACATTAAGTTAGCTTTCTTTCTGTTACCAGTTTCTGGTAAAATGTTTAAAACATTTCATGTCATGCATATCAAACTTTTCTCTCCTTTGTAAACCACTTTTAGTTCCTTGAATGTGGTGTCTCCTCTTGGATTGGCTCATATTATTTTTGGGTATGATTTGTTTTGCTTTCTGTATTATTGTCACTCTTACTGTGGAGTGTTTGTGCGATTCATTTATTGCTTCAATTTTAATTGTTTGGTACTTAAGAGAATTTATTGTGTGGATTCAGATCCATCAGTCAAAGCTGGTGTGCTAGTGGGTTAAAATATCAATAATAGGAATCTGAAAAACAGTGAAGCAGTGAAAGAGTTGAAATGAATACTGTAACATTATGAGTAGCAAACCATTTTAAAAAAGGAGTGCTAATACAGTATAAAGAGCAGCTTGTCTTGCCTCCCACTCAGCCTATTATCTCATTATGCAGCTTTTCAGAAGTCCAATGGTTTATTCACTTTGTGTCAAATGCAATTAGTTAGAAACTGGTTTAGCATTTTAAATGGATACCACTTTTACCCTTTCCCTATACTTTTTTTTTTTTTGCATGATTAGGTGTATATAAAAACCGTGTTCCTTTATATCAGAATCGCTCAAAACTTTAAACAGAAACTTGTGTAGCTGATGTTTAACTTCCCACTCAGCCCATTAACCCCATTTTTTTCAGTGTCCAATAAAATATAATGTACTGAAAGGGAAAAATTCTTTTTAATATATGGACACATAAATACCAGGCAGGGTTTTGATTGCCCCATTGAAGCTGTCATCTTGACTTTGGCATCGCTGTCTGAATTTGTGTCTTTGATGGCTCTACTCCTTCTTTACCCTCTAGGCAGAAAGGATAAACTTAGAGCTACAGGTCAGATAACACCGTTTTAATTCTTTAAGTGACACCTTCAGGGACAAAAAAAAAAAGATTGACAACACGTCTTGTCCATTTCATTATAAAATAATCCATATAACTGCTAAAGAAATTAACAGGAAACAAGTGGGACAAAAGAGCTCAAGGGCATCTCCTGGTGTGTATGGCATAAAACATAGATAATAAAAAGCCAGTTAACGTAAGCTTTAGAAAATCATACTAATGTATTTTTCTCAGGAAAAAGTCACCACAGTCGAAACTATTTACTCATTTGTAAGAGTGGAGTAAACAACAATAGAGAGTTCTCATCATCCTTCTCATCCAAAAAATATTTTAGGCCTTACTTATGTAGATACATTCATCAAAGACTATTCAATCTTCAAGTACCAATCACTTGGCTCTTTACTGTTTCTGGCACTTCCTAGAACTCATCTAACACTTTTAAACTCATTCACTTTTTGCAACACTGGTGACCCTGACCTTGTTAATAGTTTCAGAATACTGAACTGAGTAGCCTATAGCCTTTCAGATTTTCTAAATATCATTGTTTAAAGAGCCACAAGTATCCTAATTTCTGATTAAAAACAGGGGGGAAATCTATATTCTTATGAAATCAAATATGTAGTATATTAAGATTAAGCAGTTTTTGTTGCATTTGGGCAAAAATGTTCATTTCTTTTGAATCTTGGAAAGAAAAAAATATTCGGCACTACTGAAAATGTTTCTCTATTTTTTTGCCCAAATAGTGGGCTCTGGTTATAGTCTGTAGAGATTCTCAGTCATTCAGGTAATAGTTGTCCCAAAGGTGCTTTTTCAGGAGCAAACGACTTTTAAAGTTTTTTCTTTTGAAGACTTTTAGCTATACAACTTGGAACGAACACCTTTTTTGAATGGTGTGGGAGAAAAAAAATTGCAGACTACAGGAACTAGTGACCTTGAGGACACAAATAAGCTTCCAAGTGCTTCTCCAACCCTCTAAAAGGATGCAAATGACCAGCAGTCTACAATGAATATAAATCTTTCTATTCCCCTCTATCCCATCAGAGCAGTGATGGGATTTAAATTTTTTTACTACTAGTTCTATGGGTGTGGCTTGGTGGGTGTGGCTTGGTGGTGTGGTAGGAAAAGGATACTTTAAAATCTCTAATCCCATTCCACTCCTAGGGGAAGGTTACTGCAAAATCTCATTCACTCCCCACCCTTGGTTTCCAGCAGTTTCCAGCAACTTGCTTTCCAGCAACTTGCTTTCCAGTTTCCAGCAACTTGCTTTCCAGCTCTGTTCTCCTGTGCAGGGCAACAAAAAAAGACCCAGCTGATCAGCTGGGCTTCAGGAGGCAGAGAATAGATGGGGGCCAGGTCAGTCAGAGGTGGTATTTGCCGGTTCTCCAGAACTGGTCAGAACCTGCTGAATACCACCTCTGCATCAGAGCTGAAGAAACTTCTTGAATGAGAAGCGAAACGTCTTCAAAAGAAAAAATGAGAAAGTCCAGTTGCTTCCTGAGAAGGTATCTTTGAGGCTCTGGTTATAGTTCAGACAAGACTAGATCCAGATATTTAAGGCCCCAAGGAAATAAAACAAATTAGAATCCAGATGGAAGTTGCCCGGCTTTCACTAGAAACGAAGGCATTAATTTTTAAAAAAAGATGATTTTTGCAGACTGAGCAATTCATCCAATAAAGATTCAAACAGATGCTTTGTCAGTTATCATTCAAATATGTTTTAAGTATAAAGGTATCAAATTGGTAAAACAAATGGCATGTTCTGTGATTATTCTGTTTAACTTACTTCACTTAGATATTTTCATAGTTATCATTCATATTATGTTCCTGTAAGAAAACACAGCTTTTACCTGTTGAAAACATGCTTGCACAAGATTTTCAGGAAACAAGTTTCGAATAAGATCCAAGAAAGCATCAAGACTGGATACTTCATCATTCTTCTTTCCTTCTCCCAGCTGCTTCTTGAGTTTTGGATTGCCAGGATGAATGGCTAACACCAAGATCACTCCCAGGATAGCAGCAATGATTGTTGTGGACATATAATAGACCATAGCTCTCGTCCCTAATCGACCACTGGCCTTAGCATCCAGTCCAGAAAGCCCTGTAACCAGAATTGAATTGAGAAGAATTCAAACACAAACGTTGTCTTCTTGATTATTGAGAATCTGCGTAAAATGACCAAGCATGCTTCTTATGATTAGCATTTTGCAAATACGTATACCCTCTTGCTGTTGCATTTTGGACATTTTCACTGGTCTGTATACTTCACAATCTAATATAATAGTATATATTTTCTTTATTTTTCCTATATATGACTTTGATCCAGAAAGTCACAGATAACAGTTTCCATAGAAAAATATCATGGATAAATATGTACAATAGTTCATTTTAGATACCTGTAAATCTCTAAGGCAGTGGTGGCTAATCTTTTTGGGCTCCTATGCCAAAAATTGCGAGCATGCCACCGCGCCTGCACTCACGTGCCAGACCCAGAATGCAATGCACACCCTCTGTGCATGGGTGCACAATCCCCACCTTACCTCCTTACCTGCACTGCACCTCACAGCTGATTTTTCAGCTGGTTTGAGGCCTTTTTCCGTCTCCCAGAGGCTTGGAAAAAACATCTACAAGGCTTCTCAGGCCGAATTATAAGCCTGTTTTGTCACTTCCAGTATTACAGGCCTCAAACCAACTGGTGGGGAGGGGAAATCAGCTGTGAGGCATGTGCATGCTCAGTGAGGTAAGTTTGCCTGTGGCTCGCATGCCAGCACAAATGGCTCTGTGTGCCACTTGTGGCACATGTGTCATAGGTTCACCATCATGGCTCTAAGGTATCTTAAATGATTAATGTATATTGATGAGTACATAGATTGATCAGTTAAATTAAAATAAAAGTAATCCATCAATTAAATTAAAGTAAAAATAACAGAATAACAAAGTTGGAAAGGACTTTGGAAGTCTTCCAGTCCAACTCCCAGCTCAAGCAGGAGACCCTATACTATTTCAGACAAATGGTTGTCCTCTCTTCTTAAAAACCTCCTTTGTTGAACCACCCACAACTGGCAGCAAGTTGTTCCATTTATTAATTGATCTTCTATGGTTGCTAAAAATCCTATGTATGTTCATCAGAAATCAGTCTCACTGTATTTCGTGAGGAAATACTTCTAAATAAATACCTATAGGTCATGTGTGGACTGAGATATATTTATTTATTTATATACCTGGAACATTGTTTCCTACAAATTCTTTGTATATTTTCCATTCAAGGTGCTTTGTTTGATAGTAGCCCTGAAGTAGGCCTACTATATATGCATTACAAATATTCAGAAGATCACTAGATATCAGCAAGGAGACATAAAAACTGCAAACTCTTTGCTCCTATCTAGTGGTCATCCAGAAATTTGTGGCCTAGATATGGTAGTCTTCCTGAGATCATGATACCTTCTAACAATCTCAAATTCATAGAGGCGATGTCACTTTTAATTCTGTGTCATGAGAGTCATCAATGATTGGACTCAAAAGGAATCTCTGTGTTTGAACAGAGAGAAGAATATCAGAGAAGAGAATAGTGAGTAAACACTATTTTAAAATTAATCACTGTTAACATCCCAATCCTTATTAATGAATTGCTGTCTCAGAATTCTACAGATCATTAACATATCATCTATTTTTATAAACATAAGTACTGATTAACATATTGATTCCCCTACTAAGAATGTCCTACTGCTGAATAATGGGGAAAAATATTAAACTTTGAAAAGCAGTCAGCCAGATCCTAAAGGTCTTTATTTCTCACAGGATATGAAATTCCAGTTGTTCATAATATATCTGACCTGTGATTAAACTTGAGATTATTAAAGGGAGGATCAACATTTTCAACATCCGCATCAAAATATCTCCAGGGAAGGCTATCAACATGACGACATCAGGATTAATAGGAGCTGCCATGCGAAGGAGCATTCCACATAATGCTCCCATAATGACACCTGAATGTATAAAAAAAATTAGAAAGGAAAAAAATAGTCTGAGTCTTTATCCATCATTTTATGGAATTATCTTGGCAAAATGAAGTTTTCCAACAAGGAAAATAAGGATACTATAATCCAGGGGTGTCAAACTCGATTTCATTGAGGGCCGCATCCAGGTCGTGTTTGACCTTGGGGAGGCTGAGGTGAGTGTAGCCAGGGTGGTCATTGCCAACTCAACATCACTTGTGTTGGGGGCTCCTATGGTGGCCCAAGTGCTCTACAGTGAAAACGGGCTTGTGAGCTCTGTTTTTGGCTGCGACGGCTTCCTACAACCCATTGGCAGTGAAAGCAGAGCTCTGGAGGGCCCCATGTGGCCCTCCCGAGCTCTGTTTTTCACTGGCAGAGGCACCATGGGCCAGTCCTTTGCTGTTCCAGGGTGGCCCCGCAGGCCAGATCTAAACATCCCATGGGCCGGATCCAACCCCCAGACATTGAGTTTGACACCCCTGCCATAACTAGTCAACAGTTCTCAATTTCAGTAAATAAGGTTGCGGCCTTACTGATAAGCTCAGCAGGATATAAAAATTTATATCTTGCACTTTTATGATTCTGGGAGGGGGATGAGTTGAACACTGCTGCTCAAATAGTTTGGGATGTCTACAGAGATATTATGCCTGGTTCCCACCTATTCTCAGGAAAAACAGTGATAATTGGTAAAAGCCACTGAACGTGTCTTCTCATTGAAGCAATTTGATAATGAACTATATTCTGTACCGTATGTGCAAGAATGATACAACTGTGCTGTAAGCATTTTTAATTGTTGACAATTAGAAGTCATTTACTAATTAATACTTTTTAAAGGAATTTGGAATGGATATCACAGTATTGCTGCATAAACATTTCAAGATAGGTCTAATAGACTTTATATTTGATGGCCCTGTGATTCTGAAAAGGACAAGGGACAAATATACTAGGCATATTCCTAATAAATTAGCTTACTGGTAGAGTTTTTCAAGAGACAGTTGCAGACAGACTATTCTGAAAGACAGTTTTCCTTGCTCACTAAAAAACTCAGAAGCTGAACATGGAATTTTGTCAGTTGTCAAGCAGGTTTGAAAAGGAAGCAAGAGTTGGTTTCTACAGGAAATCCACCAGAAATGTGTTAGGAAATTAAAATATTTTGGAATATTAGAATTGTAAACTCACATTCTATCATCCATCCATCATCCATCTATCTATCTATCTGTCTGTCTATCTATCTATCATCTATCTAAAAATAAATCTTAAATCACAAGGTATCAAGCCTTCTGTCCCTTAAAAATATTCTCCTGTATGAGCATTAACATTTAATAAAACCCTAAAATTTCTTAGTACTCGAAAGAATGAAACTCTCTCATAACAATATTTAATGTCTGTTTTGAATTTGAAGTAAAAAAAATAAGGCCAATAATTTTTGCAACAAGATAAATGGGGCTGATAAATCCTATTTACTAAGTATGTTTGATTTAATACATTGTGGATCTCTTCCCCACCCACCCCCTTCAGACATGGTGCAATATTGGAAAAGTTGCTTATAAGTATATGGATCAGATGTGCTGATCCAGTATATGAATGAAGCACTCTAGGGGAATTTAGCTCTGGCCTTGAGAAAGAGGAAGACAACAGTTGCTCAGGCCTGGGAAAATAGGAAGTGTGAGAAAGAACAACCCTGCCTTCATCTTGTTTTACTTAAAAGGGGGAGGGAGGCACAAACAATTCTAGTAAAACACATTCCTGGAATCTTTACTATGCCTGTTTCTTAATCAGGCTGAACTCAAAGGGTTGACAAATATATATGTTTGGAAACAGAGGACACATACAAAAACAGTATTACCCATTAACAGCTAACCGCCAATCTGTATTAACTGTCTCTTTGTTGAAATGGAAAAAAATACCATTAACGATAGACCCTTGTCATTGGGCTATCACAATTAGTCATATTTAAAAAGGAAAAAAAAACATTTTGAAAGCACACTTAGAAAAAAATTGCACTTGCAGTTTCTCTTCCTTTGGCAATACAGCAACTGCTGCAATAAAACTACTGAATGATGTTCCATGCTTTATTGTAACTCAGCATACTTGCTGGTGATCAACCTAGGAAAGGCTCTCAAGCATCTTCCAACAGTCAATCAGAGCCAAATGCCCATGTAAAAATAAACTCAGTTTCAAAATCTTTAATAACAGGGAGACATGAAAAGTATTTGCATAGCTTTTCCAACAAACAGCACAGCTATCCATTCAGACTGAAGTGAATAAAGAAATACTTTGTGAAGGGTACAGATTTAGCTCTTCCTCTCACAGTGTGGAATTTTTTTTCAGTTAAGTCTGGGCTGGAAGCCAAGGAACGACACTAAAATGTCAAAACTATGCCATATTTGGAAGCTGCTATACCCAGAAGGCAACTGAGAAAAGTAGATCACTGTATCGCTTGGTCTAGTCTCTGAGAGTGCACAGCAAAAGAGAAAGCTAAAAACTATCTGCCTTCTGGCAGGAAACACTAGGGACATGAATCGCCACTTCCTTGTTTAACTTGGGAACAAGCAAGCATACTCGGCTAACATCATGTATATTTATAGGTTTTTATGCTTTTCCAATTTTCTATTATGTGATTTAGTGGAATTTATTATTGTGATTTGATCCTGAACCATGGGCTGAGTAAGCTGTATATTAAATTGAATAAACAAACAAAGTAAGTTATTCGTTTATTCAGTTTAATAATTGGACATGCATAAGTGCAATTTAGTAAGAGGCGTGCATAAGTGCATAATGGTGCATAAGTGCACTATTGTGCCTACCGTCCCTGTCCTATTGTCCCCATTTATTCGTACCTATTTCCTGTATTCTTATACATGTTTATACTTTTACCTATTATCTTGTAAATGATTGACAAATAACAACAACAACAACAATAATTATTATTATTATTAGTAGTAGTACTAACTAAGTGATGGATCTTGGTGACTTCATGAAATTGGATTGTTTCAGTGTGATTTATATAAGGATATTTTGTATTTTGAGTCACTTATGAACATACCTTTGGAACAAGAGCATGCCCTTGTTGAAATCATCTTTCTCTTTCTTATCTAGATATATATATTCCTCATTTAGCAAGTATCTCATATAGCGAACATTTGCAAATATGATGGAATCTTATCTTTGGTTAACTACAGTAATTAGGACTGGAATTTCAGCAAATTAAATTTGCAAAATTCTATTACAATGATTTTATAATAAGAGCAGTATTGGTCTGCATCTTTAGTTTCCTACTCTGGTTTACTTTGAATGGCTGACAAAGAGAGAAAGGGAAGCAAATAGGGAAGCTTACTGAACCTAAAATACATGTTCTTAGGCTTAGTAACAATATGCAAGAAAATTAAGGGTGTGTCAAAGGAGTCATGGGAAAAATGGAGTTCAACATGAGAGAAGCATCACAAGTGTTTTGGATAGAGTTCTAAGCCTAATGAAGAAAAAGTGAGAAAATAGAAGGAGTAGATAGGGGGACATCTTAGAATATCAGAACATGCTACATTAATCCATTAATTAATTTGGTCAATGTATTCTTTCTCATGTTGACTTACCAAATACAGTTAGTGAAAGGAGCAGATTTTTTCGGAGTGAAAGCCAGAGTCGTACACAGAGGTTTTTCGATTGATGTTCCATTGGACTCATATGGCTTTCATGCATTCGTACTTCTACCTGCTTTGGCATATTGTTGGCACTGGAAGAAAAATAAAATTAAGATATTTAAATCTGAAAACCTGCAAGATATTCTACTAAGAAAAAAATGGAAGAAGTTGGTTTACCATGTTGTACAAAAGGTGATTTTACTATCACTAGAAAAGTCTGAATTTACAGTCAGAGGTTTCCTTTTACAAAAATAAGAGGGATTTTGTTATGGATATAGCATTATATTCATGTCAGGAGTACCAAAGCATTTCCGAGTTGAAATGATTCAACAGTGACATCACCATTTCCCAGGGGACACCGAGTTGGGGGTCTTTTCATGTCCCCATTAAGTTGTCCACCAAAGTGGTACACATCTATTTATTTGCGGGAGCTCACACTAGCCCACAGCAGCAACTGGGTCTCAAACGCAAGCTTGCCAATCGTCAGCCCAGTGTCCTACACTCGTGAGCCACTGCACATTTTAATGAATATAGTAGTAACAATAGATAATGTGCCTAGCGTGACTAGATTCTGTACAGAAATACACAGTTTGGTCCTACTTACACATTTACAATATTGTTGTCAAATGCAAGAAATCAGCAGAATAAAAATAAAAGAAAATGAAGAAATTAGAGATGAGTATAGTGAAATGAAATTAAATGCTGATTGAAACATGACAGGAAATGCCAGTTGAAAAGATAGATTCTTAGAGTAGGAAAGGGCCATATTAATTCAAGTCCAATGCTCTGATTAGAATCCAAATTAAAAATCCCAGAGAAATAAATGTAGAATCTCTGCTTGTTATTGGATTTTTGCAGACAATACATGCAGAGCATGGATATGCACCTTCTTTAGGTGGAAAGTTTAAAACAATTAACAGAGAAAAATGTCATGGCTGCTGCAGTCCACAATGGTGCTTTTTCTCAGTTTTCCCACCTTCTTAGCAGTTTTATTTAGCCATCATACCGAAGGAAAATCTTCACACACTACGGATCCAGAGGCTGGCTTTAAAGTAACAATTTAAGCCCATGTCACACTGGCCAACGGATGCAAAAAGGACACAGTGGACGAGCAAAATGTTCCATCCGTTGTTATCTGCTCTTAAAAGGGGCAAAACTGTGCATAACCGGAGCAGATAACACGGACATGGGGAGGACGCAGGGCGGATGCAAAGTGGATGCAGAACGGAAGCCCAGTGGATGGAAGCAGATGGGAGGGATTGCGCAACTGCAGGGCTTCCGGGGGGCCTCAGCAAAGCGGATGCGGAACGGATACAGCGGATGCAGAACGGATGCACAGCAGATAAAGCGGAAGCAGAGCGGAAGCCTAGCGGATGCACAGCGGAAGCGGAAGGGATGCCGACCGTTAATTGCGCATGCGGGGGGGAAGTATTATGTAAGCCCCCCGGATATAAAGGGAAGCAGCTCGCATGTGGCCAGCATTCAGAGGAAAGACCTGCTGCTGGACACTTCGAGTTCCTTGCCTGCCCTGCCAGCCTGCCTTCCAGCCAGCCTTGGTGCCTGCCTGCCTGCCTGCCTTCCCGCCAGGCTTTCTGCCAGGCTTCCTGCCAGCCTTGGTGCCTGCAAGCCTCCCTGCCAGCCAGCAACCCCACAACCATGGGGAGGAAGAGAAAGCCTCAGCAACCTGCCACCATCCCTGGAAAGAGGGACAGGGCCAACCTCCCGCCCCCTGCCCCTGACTCTGCTTCTGCTGGGGCTTCTGCTGAAGCTGCTCCTGGCGGTGGTGCTTCTGCTGGTGCTGGAGCTTCTGCTGGTGCTTACTCTGTTGAAGCTGCTCCTGGTCCTGCTCGACCTGCTCGTGCTCCTGGTCTTGCTCGTCCTGCTCGTGCTCCTGGTCCTGCTCGACCTGCTCGTGCTCCTGGTCTTGCTCGTCCTGCTCGTGCTCCTGGTCCTGCTCGTGCTCCTGGACTTGCTGGCCCTGCTGGTGCTTACTCTACTGCTGCTGATCCTGGTCCTGCTGGTCCTGCTGCTGCTGCTGCTGCTGCTGATTATGATCCTGCTGGTGAAGATGATGATGATGATTCTGCTGGTGCTGGTGCTGCTGCTGGTGGTGTGGAGGAGCAGCCCCTACTACCTGGGAGCCCCTCTGATGAGGGCCCATCTGGTCCAGTCAAAGGGAGGAAGAGGCGTATGCGACAACGGGAGAGGAGGCAATACTCCATTGAGGAGGTGCACGAGGATGAGGTACTGGAGTGGCTGAGAGAGAACGACTATCTGTGGCGGAAGGGACAGCCTGGTACAGGAAGCTGCACCTGAAGAAATCTGGCCAGGCCACTGTTAAGCTGACGGACAGAGAGACCTACGTCATGGCCAGGTGCAGCTTCCTGGAGGGTGAGGTCCGCCACCGAAGAGCACCAGCAGCCCCTCTCACGACCCTCTCTCTCCGGCAGCCTGCTGAGACCCAGTCGTCTTCCGGCCGAGAGTCAGTCCCTGTCTCCAGGCAGGTTTCTGTGGAGCGTGCCATGGCGGAGAACCCGCGGACAGGTGTGGTAAGCGTGGTGGAGTGCGTAGAGGACTCCCTGGTGCGGTGGGAGAAAGGAGACATCGAGTCCACCACACTCCTAGCCGCATCCACCCCTCCAGCTCCGCCTCCACAGAAAGGCAGAGAGCCGGACAGCAGGAGGGGCAGAGCCACACTGTCCTGCTGGAGATCAGAGACACCATCCGCACCAGCATAGATCTCCTCTCTCAGCTGGTCCACACCGACTCCTCATCCTCCAACCGCAAGCCCTTCCTCACCTATGTCAACCAGACCTTCAAGGAAATGGCAGATCCACAGTACCAGCTGGTGAAGGACTGGATCACCAAGCTGCTTCACAACCCTCCAGACCCAGAGGAACCTGCTCCCACCCAGTCCAGGTCTGCTCCTCCACCCCAGGTGATGTCCCTCCCATTCCAAGGCTTCCCACAGGCCCTCACCTACCAGGGCTATGGCTACCAGGAGGTTCAGCAGCACAGGCAGCAGCCCTTCCCAGTCCAGGCACAGAGTCATCGGGCGACATCATTGCCACCTGTTTCACTGATGCCACCGATGCCACCCACGACAATGATGCCACCAAAGACAGCAATGCCACCCACGCCAATGATGCCACCGACGACAGCGATGCCACCCACAACAATGATGCCACCCACGCCAGTCCTCACCCAGCTGCAGAGCAGACAGCCCCACTACACTACTCCTTCCTCCACACCACAGCCAAGCCCGGCCTCAGTACATCTGTCATCAGTACTGGGGCTGACACCCCATGGCATGGAGGAAGGACCTCTTAGCATTACGGGGCTGAGCCAGCTGTCCGAGAGCTTTCTCAACACACCATCCCCTGTTGTCCTCTCAAGGCCAGGCACTCCAGCATCACCCACCACCACAGCACCTGGACCCTTCACCCCTGATACTGGGCACAACTTCGAGTGACCAAGAAGAGTGCCAGAGACTGGGTAGCTGGCTACCTGTGGACTTTATTTGGACACTTGACTTGGGTCATTTTTTTTTCACAGCTTGTTGTTCAATAAAGTTTATCTTTGATTCACACACTTGCTTCATTTGTTTTTTTAAAAAAAGTCTTGGTGGAAACTTTTAGAATTGGCTTAAGCCTTTGCATGCTTGTGGGATGGGTTAAGATAGCAGTGGGGTGGGCAGGGATAGCTGTGGAATGAGCAGGGATACCTTTGGGATGGCTAATAGCTGTGGGATAGATAAACCTCCAGTGCAAGCATTGTGGGACTGTATGGTCTACCCTCCCAGGTGCCACACCTAGGGCCCTTTTTTATCAATAACAATGTAAGCATTGATCCACACATTTGAATACAAACACAACTCTTTATTAAACGCCCTGTTCATTGTAGGCCCACCCAACATACATGGCCCAATCTCATCCGTGTGATGAGACAGGCTGAAGGAAGCATCCATTAAGCATCTACCATCCTGTCTTGCCATTCCACCGCTCCAGCTGGGGAGTTGCACCAGTGTTTCAGGAGGTTGCGCTGCTTCTTCCCTTCACGTGAGGCTCTGTTGGGGCCTTGCACATCCTGAGTGTCGATCAGGTTTCGCCCTTGCCTCCATTCCCCAGGCTCCATGTCCCCATTGCCTTGTTGGTGGTCCACGAGCCTGTTCTGCAAGACTGGGTAGTGGGTGCGCATGAGATTGTGCAGGATGCAGCAAGCTTCCGCGATCCTCCTCACGGTCTCTGGGCGATGCTGCATGGTGGTGAGAAGTACCTGGAACCTGTTGGCCAGGATGCCAAAGGCGTTCTCCACCACCCGCCTTGCCCTGGACAGCCTGTAGTTGAAGATCCGCTCTTCACGGGTCAGGAGTCTGGAAGTGTATGGTTTCATGAAGTAGGTTCTGAGGGAGAAGGAGCCATCCCCCACGATGAAGTAGGGCACATCTTGCATGTCATTGGGCAAGGGGTCTGGATCTGGGAAGCCCACGATGAGGTTGCGTTCCAGCCCCTCCTTGAGGTCACTGGCGTTGTATACTTGGGCATCTGAAGATGAGCCGTACATGAATTTGTAGTCAGCATCGACCATGGCGAAGAGGATGATGCTGAAGAAGCCCTTGTAGTTGAAATAAGTGGACCCCGACTTGGCTGGTGCTTTGCAGGCCACGTGCTTGCCATCTATGGCTCCAACGGTGTGTGGGAAGTTCCACCTCTGATACCACTGCTCTGTAACTTTCTTCCATCCTTCTTCAGTGGAGGGGCGCTGGAGGAGCTCCTCCTTGTCTTCTTCGATGATGGCCTGCACCACTTCTCTGACCACAATGCTGATGGTGTTGTGTGGCACCCTCCAGCCATACTGCATGCTTTTGTAGGTGGTCCCTGAGGCCAGGTGGCGCAGAGTGAGTGCCACCTTGAGCCCAGGTTCCAGGCTGGGCTGGCAGTTGGTGTTTGCCTTGGTCAACCTGGGTGTCAGGCACTGCACAGCTTCGTCAAACATGGCTGGAGGCATCCTCATGAAGTTCTGGAACGCCCGAGTGTCTTTGTTCCTGAGCTCCACCATCAGCTTGTTGTACAGTCCGTACTCTGCTCTTCTCTCGATCCATTTTCGGACCCAGACGCTTCTTGGCCGCCTCTTTTTCTTCCCGTAGTAGAGTTCACAGAGCCTGTAGATGGCTTCGTACTGTTGCAGAAGGATGGTGGCTGCCAAAAGGACTGTGGTACGATCCACGGTGGACATGACTGGATGCTGTGGAAGAGGAAGAGGCAGATGAAGGCTGCAGAGGTTTGCACAGGTGGGCTGCTGTTCTGAAAGTGAGATGTAGATGAGTTGCTCCCCCCTTTTATAGGCAGTATAGGTGTCCCTTTGCATCCTCTAGGCATCCTCTAGGCATCCTCTAGACATCCTTAATATCCAAGATAGGTCCCCTCTGTGAACGTTTTTTCCACTTTAAATGCTTTGTTTTCGTGCTGCATCCGTTCTGCATCTGTTCCGCGTCCGTTCCATTTCCTCCCTGCGCGGATGCGCAGCGGATGCCAAGCGGATACAGCGGATGCGTAATGGATGCAGAACGGACGAACTGGATACATTTTCAGCGCAAAATTTTTAGGCAGCCCAAAACTTTCTGAGCAGATGAAACGTTCATAAACGGATACTGGACGGATAGAGAGGAAACCAAACGGAGGCAGTGAGTACATCGCGTTTTCGAATGGATGGCAAGGTTTTTTGTCCGTTTTACATCCTCTGTGCATCCGTTGGTTCAGTGTGACATGGGCTTTAGCTGTTTCCTTGACAATCTGATCTGCAGCCTTCTTTTTCCTTTCTCTCTCTTCTCTTGGCTTGAATGCCATCTGCTTCATAAACAGTTGTTGTCCCAAAACAGTAAAGAGGGCAAAAACTCACTAATGAGCTTCAAAACTTTTTAATGAGCCTCAAAATAGAAATTCTATATGTATGCCAGATATATTGCTTCAGGACAGTCAGCTCAAACATTTTGCTCCCTGCAGTGAAGTCACAAATGGTGCATTCTCTCTTCATTTTCAAGTCAAGGACACATTATCCTTGGCCAACCAAGATACAGTTATCCTTGACTTATAACCGTAATGGAGTCTGCCCTGTTAGGTCATAAGTTGTGACATTAATAAAACAGGTTATCACATGATCAACCTGATTTTACCGCCTTTATTTTCCTGTGGTCGTTAACTGAGTCACCATGGTTGTTAAGTGAATCTATGGTCATTAAGTGAACTCATTATTGACTATAAAGCCAAAACCAAAAAGTAAATGCCCAACTGCAAATCGTGGTTGCATGAATGGCCATATAATACAATTCAGTTACATGACAATGGTAGTGGGGGCAACTATCAGAACTTAGAAATGGGGTCATAAATACTTTTTAAATTGTTGCTAAGCAACTGGTCATAAGTCAAGGAATACCTATATTTTGGTGACCAAAGCAGGAAAGGGAACTGATTGAAGCACCCACTTCCTTCTGCCTACTGCGATGACCAACTCCTGCATTATGGGATAATGCCAGCATTAATTTTATTAGAGATAACATTTTTCTTATTAACTCTACTTCTAAACAAATCACTTAAAAAACATAAAAATACAGTAATATGATATGTTGTAATAATAATTGGGAAACAACAGAAAATGTAGTGCTCCTCTTATTTCTCCAATATAAGAACATCTCAAAGATCAACAGAGAGAACCTCTCTTGAACATATACTTTCTTCCTTCTACATAATTTTCTTAGCTAGCTGATCTCCAGGGTTCGGAAGGACCATAAAATTATATTAAAAAGTGATTAAATCTTTCCTAATAATAGGTTTACTGCAGCCAGTATCCAAAATATTTTTTCTAGTCTCAGCCATTCACTCTTATAGAATTTATAGCTTGTGCGTTTATATGTGTATTGAAAATACCTATGTCCGATATAGCTTCATAACATGAAAGAGAGCCTAGAAGCAGTGATACTGAGACCATATTTGGACATGCTAACTACATTTTAGGTAAGCAAAATAAAACCAAATTACAGATACAAATATATTCTTAATCACACTCTAAGTTTGGATGATGCATGAACCCAATTACAAAAGAGGCCCAATATATCATGCGAATTAGCTCAGTGTTCGACACAGAAATCTATGTGATGAAAACCAAATCTACACAATCTTTCTCTGTCATTAACGAGAAAATGAATCTTGACTTTTCCAGATTCTCCACAAGAGTCTAAACAAAACTGCATTATGCTTCAAATGAACAGCCCAGTTTAGAGAGCACCAATGAATAACCAATCCCAGACAGTGATTCCGCTGAAATTAGTAACATCTTTTCATTTTGCAATCATAATTTGCAACAAAATCCCCCTTCTCTCATGCCAACAACTAATTCCCACAATACTGTCAAACTACCCAGTAGGGGGATAATCTTATCATTCTCATCTTTCCTATTACCCAGTTCCTTATTTCTTATGACTATAACTTTGTTGTTTCAATCTTACAATGTATATTGTTTTATTGAGTATCCTAGTATGATTTATGTTGATTGCTTATTTACGATGAATGTATTTTATGATTATGATCATGATTTATCACTTGTTGCTTGTATATACACTGAACTTATGCACCAGAAACAAATTCCTTGTGTGTCCAATCACGCTTGGCCAATAAAGAATTCCATTCTGTTCTGCTCTGCTCTACTCATTTGATCAGCTGGCACTATGATTCCAAGTGAAATAAACTTTCATGGATAACAGCATTTACTCAGGGTACATGCTTTTTGGAATCAGATTGGGAGGCTTTCTTTATTCTTGGAAGCCAAATGTGTAGGAATAGCTCTTTCCTGTTCTCTTACTTCATATCTCACTGTAATGTTTCCTGTATTAAAATCAATACCCACCCTGCCCAATGAGAACTATAGAAAAATTCAAACTACTGAAATAGATATTGACCTATTATTTTAGCAAATGACGTGGGATAATACCCGAAGGAAGCTGAACAGCACACATGGAAGTACCCGCGAAAACTGAAAAACACACACACACACACACACACACACACACACACACACACATGAATGCAGTTCAGCTTCCTTCAGGTATCATTCCACATCATTGTAATGCTTTTAAAGTTGGAGCAACGTTTCAGCAGAATCTCATCTGCCATCATCAGGCTTCTGTATGGAGTTTGTATGTGGGTCAGGCTATCACAGCCTTTGGTTTTAAATTTGAGGCTAGCCTATTGCTGTGCCAGGATGCTTTTTTCTTTATCCTGATTGGTTGGGAGTCTTGGTCTGTGTTTATTAGACTTGGAGTTTGTTTGTTTGGTGTTTCTGGTTTCTTCTGGTTAAGCAGAACACTTGGTTAAGCAGTGTTCTGTTAGTTCCATGAGGTCTTCAGCTGGTTGGTATTTATTTTTGATGATTTCAAGAGTTTCTTTAATCGGGACTTGAGTGAATAGTCCCGATAAAAGAAACTCTTGAAATCATCAAAAATAAATACCAACCAGCTAAACACTTCATGGAACTAACAGAACACTGCTTAACCAACACATATTTCATATACAAAGGACAAAGATACAAGCAAATTGAAGGAGCCCCTATTGGATCACCACTGTCACCCGTCATTGCAAACCTGTTCATGGAAGAATTTGAATCCAGAGCCCTGGATAATGCCACCCACAAATCCAAACTGTGGCTAAGATACATCAATGACACATTGTGATTTGGCCCATGGAAAACCTAAACAATTTCCTAACACACCTAAACAGCACACACTCCAAAATCAAGTTCACCATGGAAACAGAAATAAACAAACAACTACCATTCCTAGATGTACTAATCTACAAAAGAACAGATGGCACACTAGGACACACCGTATACCAGAAGAAAACACACACCAACCGCTACCTCAACGCCCAATCCCACCACCACCAAGCACAGATAAATTCCGTGGCCAAAACACTAATCGCCAGAACCAAACGCCTGGCAGGGAAGACACATATAAAGACTGAACTATGCACCCTGACTAAAGTATTGACAGCCAACGGCTTCCACAAAAACAAAATCACCAGCTTGATCCACAAAAACACACCAAGACATAACAGAGACCTAGAAGACCAATAGACCTATGGAACTTATGTCTTGCCCTACATAAGAGGTACTACAGATAAAATCAGTAAGATACTACACAGGCATCACATCAAGACTGCCTTCAAAACAGACAAAAAAATAGCAGCCATCCTTAGAAACCCCAAAGACAAAATTTACCTGGAAAACCAAGGCATATACGAAGTTCCCTGTGCATCATGCCCAGCCACGTACATTGGACAGACCAATAGAAGAATAAGTACCTGCCTGGATGAACACAAAAATGCAGTAAAAAAGCTGGAACACACCTCACTAGTCCAACACATGAAAACCACAGGTCACAACATCAACTTCAATGGCACCAAAACCCAAGCCACTATAGAAAACCCCAGCCACAGAATCATCAGAGAAGCCATAGGGATTGAAAAAAGACCTGAAAGCATGAATAGAAGAGATGATTCCACCAGACTGTCAATCATTTGGAAGCCTGTACTCACAAACAGAAAGATCTCCATACCACAAGCCAGACAAACACCTGGGCACAAACAGACTCCCCCTGATACCTCCAGCTCAAACACACCCCAACCAGGCACCCAGATGAAACCTAGCTTCCTAATCAATAATAGCCATCCTTTCACGCGAAGCCAAGCTGCACTGAAAGCCTCCAGTGCAGGAGCAGAGTGTTGCCAGCCAATAAAAGCCACAAAACAGACAGAAGAAACCAGAAACACCAAACAAAAAAACTCCAAGTCCAATAAACACAGACCAAGACTCCCAACCAATCAGGATGAAGAAAAAAGCATCCTGGCACAGCAATAGGCTAGCCTCAAATTTAAAACCAAAGGCTATGATAGCCTGATGCACATACAAACTCCATACAGAAGCCTGATGATGGCAGATGAGATTCTGCTGAAACGTTGCTACAACTTTAAAAGCACTACAATGACGTGGGATAATATCCGAAGGAAGCTGAACAGCACATATACATACATACATACATACATACATACATACATACATACATATATATATTAAGCCCCTCCCCCCAAATTTAGAGCCATATTAAACATGTGAAATAGGGGGGGAATGGCGGGGGGGCTTGCATTTAGGAAGTACTTGTATGCCTGGATATGGTGCTGCCTGTGTTGTGGGGCATTTCATACCGGGAGACCTTTCACCACCTTTGCTTTTCCTTCTCCCTTGCTGCCATGGCGTTACAAGAACACCGCGGCATTTGGTGCAGCCACGTGAAGCCAGTCAGGGCTCCTCTCTGCAACCGGAGCCCTGAGGAGACTTGGCTTCAGGCGCTCCCGTTGCTGCGTTTCGAGGGAAGGCGCTCGCCTGAGAGGATCCCTCTCTCTCTCTCTCTCTCTCTCTCTCTCTCTCTCTCTCTCTCTCCCTCTCTCTCCCTCCCTCCCTCTCCCTGCAAGGTCTGTGCTGCGGCTGAGGAGGAGGAGGCTGAAGCCAGTTCCTTCTGCTTGCTGAGAGGTGAGGAAACCATGGCTTTGCACAGCCAGGTGAGATTTGGGAATGAGGGGCAGGAGGCATGCATGCACCCGTGGCTTGCTTTCCCAGCTCTGCCCAGCCCACATGGCTTTGGCGCAGCCCTGGCGGGATGAGCGGAGGGTCCAGCGGGGAGGCGCTCACTGCCGGGAAGGAGGGCCCGCCTGTCAGCTTAGCCTGGAGCGCCCAGCACAGCAAGCGCCTCCCCTCTGGACCCTCCACTCATCCCACCAGGGCTGCACTAGAGCCATGCGGGCTGGGCAGAGCCGGGAAAGCAAGCTGCGGGTGCGTGCATGCTTCCTCCTGCCCCTCGTTCCCAAATCTCACCCGGGCGAGTAGTGCTTTGCTTGCTGTGCAAAGCCGTGGCTTCCTTACCTCTTAGCAAGCAGAAGGAACTGGCTGCAGCCTCCTCCTCCTCAGCCGCAGTGCAGACCATGCGGGGAGAGAGAGAGAGAGAGAGAGAGGGAGAAATTGTCTCGGGCGAGTGCCTTCCCTCGGAACACAACGATGGGAGTGCCTGAAGCCAAGTGTCTCCTCAGGGCTCCGGTTGCAGGGAGGAGCCCTGACTGGCTGCACGTGGCTGCGCCAAACGCCGTGGTATTCTTCTCACACTGCAGCAGCAAGGGAGAAGGAAAAGGTCTCCCGAACCCCAAGATGTCGCTGCCTGCCCACCCGAAGATGCCAGGGGGGAAATTAAGTCACCCCCGAAAAGATGGCCTAGCTGTCTTTTCGAGGTTCAAAAAAATATAAGGCCCAGCCTTATAATGTGAGAAACATGGTACTTATACATATACATATATATGTATATATGCAACGTTTCAGCAGAATCTCATCTGCCATCATCAGGCTTCTGTATTGACGAACTACATATATGTATCAGACATTCATTACGTTCATTTTGTACAGTTTAAAAGTCCAACAGTACTGTTGGCAAAATTTATTCATTATTTATTAAATATTTGTGCCAACCATCTTCCCTGATGGGTGGTTACTCAAGGTTAATCTGGGCATCTTACAAGTTATAACACAAGTAAAAAAATATTAAAAACTAACCAGATTGAAATATAGTTAAAAACTATAAAAATATTGCTATACGTGCACAATATAGAACCTTGGAAGCCATTTTTCTTTAAGGCTTTTGGGCTGCCACATTCAGTGCCTGAGAATTTGGGAGGGGGACTTCTAAGATTGGTGGAAGATTAACCTTTCTCAGAAAGTCAAGGACAAGTTACCCTGTACCTGGAGGGGAGTGACTGGAGATTGTCTCCTGTTGGAACAAAGTAATGATTGGACCATGCGATGGACAATTGGGTGCAGGGGTTGGATTTTGAGTTTTCTTTGGGCTAGGTAAAATCCGGAATTCTAAGACTTGGGTTTTCCCCAGATGTGTCAATATGAATCTTTAATAAAGTGGATATTTGGGATTACGATATTCTTCGAGTCCTTTCTTTGGAGGTTGTTGGAACAATGGCATAATAAGTGAGAGCTAACTGGAGTTGCAATAGTGTTTGCTTTTGGGGGGGGGCAGTGGATGTCATTTTAATGAAAATACTGATGAAATAGAGTTAATTAATGCAAAATATTATTTAGTTTGTTTTCTAAGCCTAGACTTCTCAGAAGTGGTCTTATTCATAGATGCTGAGAAATATTTTGTAAAGATCCTTGACAAAGTTCCTTGACCTTGATGCCTTTCCTTCTCAAATTTTGTTCTGCTCTCTCCTACATATGTTCTTCTGCTCTCTCCTCTGCACATAAGGATAGCTGATATCAGAATTTCTCTTGCCAAGCAATCATAATAAATGCCACTTAAATTGTGGCATTTCCAGTTGCCATTCAACTAGTGATATCGTTAAGTGCAATGTCACATGATAGCCATTTGCATCCTCTTACTGGCTTTCCTAGTTGAGTTTGTTTGTAGGAAGATGACTTGTAGGCTTTTTTTGGTAAGGGAATCCACTCCTACTTTTAGATCACTTCACAAATAGATCCCCCTGATAACTCCAGCTCAAACACACCCCAACCAGGCACCCAGATGAAACCTAGTTTCCTAATAAATGATAGCCGTCCATTTACTTGGAGCCAAGCTTCACTAAAAGCCTCTGATACAGGAACACAATGTTGCCAGCCAATCAAGACACAAAAAAAGCCACAAACAGACAGAAGATATTAGAAACACCAATCAAGCAGAATGCAGCAAACTCCAAGACCAATAAACACAGACCAAGACTCCCAACCAATCAGGATGAAGAAAAAGGGCGTTGGTACTTACCTGATACGCCTGTTCTCTTTGAGCTGTGAAGAGCATTCAGTAGTGGGAGGTGCTTAGTCTCTGCATTCACAAGCTGAGCTTGATTTGTGGAACGCTCCTCCTCCACCACGTGACTCCTCAGCGTTCCCCAGTTTTGGCGAAGACGAGAGAAAAAAGCGCTCTCATCCTCACATACAAAAAAGTTCATTGGCCGAAACAGGACCCCACCAGATGGAAAAAAAGGGTGGGGCTGGATGCTCTTCACAGCTCAAAGAGAACGGGCGTATCAGGTAAGTACCAATGCCCTTTCTCCTATGAGCTGTTCAGAGCATCCAGTAGTGGGACATACCAAAGCTTGGCCTGTCCTATGGAAGTGACTCCGTCTGGTCTGGAATCTCCTCCTGGTCTCTGTGGACCCTTTGCAGAACTCTTCTGCCGAAGGAAGCCTCAGCAGAAGCAAACACATCAATTTTGTAGTGTCTAATGAAGGGCAATGGGGAAGCCCAAGCCGCAGCCCAACAGATTTCAGTTATTGATGCTTGTGTGACCCATGCTGCCGAAGTTGGTGCACTCCTTGTTGAATGAGCTGTTATACCCTTAGGCACCTGCAGAGATTGGGTCTGATATGTTTTTGCTATTGCAGCCCTTATCCAACGGCCTATCGTAGATGGTGAGACCTATGCAACCTTGAGTATTGGGCTGAAAGAACACAAATAAAGCCTCCAATTTCCTAAAAACTGCTGTATGCTTGATATAGATTCGCAGTGCACGCCTCACATCAAACTTATGCCATTGTCTTTCCATCCCATGATGGACTGGGGCAAAAATTTGGAAGAATAAGCTCTTGTGCTCTATGAAAGGCCGAATTGACCTTGGGCATAAATGTGAGATTGGGGCGAAGAACCACTCGATCAGCATGAAAATGCAGAGATCTTGTCTGATGGACAAGGCTGCAATTTCCGAAACACGACGAGCGAAAGTGATCACTACAAGGGAAACTACTTTGTACGTCAGAAGTGGAGATTTGACGTTTTCAAAGGTTCCAAAGGTCCCTTAGTCAGAGCCATAAGGACCTTGATAAGGTCCCAGATGGGATAACGGTGCACTGCTCGAGGGCGTATAATTGGAGGCTCCTCGAGGGAAAACCTTATGTATGGATGATATAAAAGAGAACTGAGCCCCTTGCAAGTGAGAACTGATGCCAAGGCCTCCACCTGCTTTGAGTGACAACCCCTTATCAAGTCCCTCCTGTAAAAACTCTAGAGTCTGAGCAACAGAGGGAGAGGCAGGATCAATTTGAAACTTACTACACCCTTTTGCAGAAGGTGGACCATGTGGCATTGTAAATGCAAATTGTTGAGGGGCTTCTGGCAGCTAGGATAGTGTCGATAACCCTATTGGAGAGCTTTCCGCCCTTCAAACCACTCTGCTCAACCTCCAGAGAGGCAATTGTAACCATTGAGAGTCCGGATGTTGAAGGGGCCCCTGAGTTAATGAGATTCTGATTGAATTCTCCAGGGGAGAGCTACCAAGAGACTGCGGAGGTCTGTGAACCATGGCCATCTGGCCAGTAAGTTGCTACTAGAAGTAATTCCGCTCTCTTGTCTAGTAACTTCTGGATGACCTTGGGAACCAGCAGAAGTGGAGGGAATACATACAGGAGACCTGGGGCCAATTACAGCGGAGTGAGTTGAAATTCTCCACCCCTTGGGATGGGTACCTGGAAAAAATCTCAGGAGCTGAGAGTTGAGAGGGAAAGCAAATAGGTCCACCACCAGCTGACCAAATGTCCGTGCCGCTTCTTGAAACAGAGATGGGTGGAAGTGCCACTCCGATTGATCTATGGTGACCCTGCTTAGCCAATCTGCCTGTGCATTTGACAGACCCTAAATGTGTTCTGCCTTGATGGAAAGTATGTTGTTCTCTGCCCAGGGACACAGGCGCTCCGCTTCCCGCATTAGCTGCTTCGATTGTGTGCTCCCCTGCTTGTTTATGTGAGCTTTGACTGTTACATTGTCTGTCAGTATCAGTATCAGACCACGTTACCTGGGGGAAGAAGTTGCGAAGGGTCAGGTGTATTGTGCGAAATTCCAGCCAGTTTATGCTGCACGACTGTACTGTGTCAGACCATCTGCCTTGGGTTGAGAGCAACTGAACGTGAGCTCCCCATCCAATCAGACTGGCATCTGTGGTGATGGTGAGCCTTTGTGGCTCCTTGCAGAGACAGCCTCTGTTGATAATCGGTTTGGACCACCAGAGGAGAGATATGAGAACCTTGGGTGGAACCCTGACTTTGTGTTTGCAGTTGCTTCGGCGGATCGCTGGTACGGTGGCAGGAACCACTGGAGGGATCTAGTGTGAAGGCAACCCCAAGGAAAATAGAAATACATGAGGATCATTTTGCCCAACAATTTTGATAGGTCCATTAAGGACACCTTCTCAAGCAACCTGATCTCCTTAACCAATTTTTGAATGTTATTTAGTCTATCTGGTGACAGATAAACCTTGCCTTTCACGATGATCGCCCCTAAATGGATTATCCGAGTCGATGGAGTTAATTGACTCTTCTTCCAATTTATTAAGAAGCCATGCTCTAGTAGGGATAGTAATGTGTTCTGAGTGTCTACGACTGCTTGATGAGTGGAAGGAGATAAAATCAAAATATCATCAAGATAACGCTGGAGGCGTACCGGGATGTTCCTGAGGTGGGCTGATATCACTGCGAGGACCTTGGTGAAGGTCCTGGGGGAGGAGGCTAATCTGAATAGAAGAGCCACAAATTCAAAATGGTGGTTATTGTAGCAGAATCTCAGAAATTGATAATGGAAGGGCCGAATATCAATGTGCAAGTACGCCTCTGTCAATTTATGGGCGTGAGCACGTCCCCTTTCCTGATACCCAGTAATATTAATTAGAGGGTATGCATTTTAAATATGCGATATACTAAGAAACAGTGGAGACGTTTCAAATCTAATATCGTTCTCCACCCCCCCCCCCGAATATATATATATATTTTTGCACAACGAAAAGATGTGAATAAAAATTTGTCCTCGTTGATTGGTTGGATGGCTCGGATATCCAGTATATGTTGGATAGCAGAATCCATGAGATTACGCTTGACCGGGTCTCTGGAAGGAGGGGATGACATGAAGGGATCTGGAGAATTGGATCTAACCTCCAGTGCAAGGCCAAATCTAACTATATCCCTGACCCAGGTGTCAGAGGAAGAGGAGTCCCATTGGTCAGCGAATAACTTAAGGCGTCTGCCAATGGTAATTGGGTCCCAGGAGTTATCTTGGTCATTGGAAGAGCCTGCTCCCTGCTCCCCGATAGGATCTTTTGGATTGACCATCCCTTCTACCTCTGTCCACTGAGATGGACCTATGTAGTTGTTGTCCTGGTCTAACTGCTGGGAGTCTCTGGTATCTGGAAGAGAAGGATCCCGGATAGAAAGATTGAAAAAGATCCCCTCTGAAAGAACTGGGGGCTTCTAGAATATGACTTCCGAAAAAAGGGAAGGGAGAATTTTCTTCTTGTTGCATGTTTCAATTAGTAGCGGATCCAGGGAAGGGCCAAGCAATCTGTCTACCGCAATGAGGGATGATGCCAGCTTGGATTTGTATTTGAAGTCGGCTTGCCAGTGTCTAAACCATAGCAAGCGACGCGCTGTGACATGCGAGGTAATGGCCCTTGCTGAAAACTTGACTGCATGATAGGTAGCATCGGCAGAGAATTCAGCAGCTGCCGTAAGTTTGGCGATGTCTTGGTGCGCCCTGATGTAAGAAGAAGGAACATATTGTTTCAAAAGACGAAGAAATCTAAGAGATGACCGCGTGAAGAAGGAGGTGGATCTGATAGCCCACACATCAGACTGATGAGCTCTGTATAGGGCTAGCTCGACCCATTTTTCCTCCGGCTTTAAGGCCTCCAGTGCCTCACTGGGAATAGAGGGGGACCCTAAATCCACTATAGGCTCGTCTACCTCGGGAGTCCCCAGAAACTTTGCAAATTCAGGGTCCAAGTTGAAATATTTCCTATCCTGTCCAGTTGGGGAGGTGTATACCGCTGCAGAAGCCCACTGCTTCTGCACCAGGTCCGAAACATGGATGGGACTGGAATTACCTCTGCTTCAACAACTTGGTTGAAGGTCATGTCCTCTGGTCCTTCTCCTGAAGGGTCAGGTGTGTCAGAAGGTTTTGGTTTGTTTAGGCCTGCAATGTTCTTTGCCTTAAACAAGAGAGATTTGAAAAGCTGTGGCCGAAATAAGCCTGTAAAAGCAGGCTGGTCAGGAATAAGACCTTCATCCTCAGACATTTCCCCTTCTAAGGGGTCTGCCTCTGACAGGGGCTCGCTATCGTGCATTGATCCCACTTCAGACTCAGCCATTTGAAAGATTTGATCTACTTCCTTCTCCTCCTCCTCCAGCCCTTGGAGAGGGGTCTCCCCTTGTAAATGTACCTGGGATTGATGTTCCGACCTGGTCAGTGACCTCAGAGGTTGAGGCTCTTGGTCAGTATCTATAGGGTAAGGTCTGGACATTACCATGTGTTGAAACCCTGCTGCAATCCCTTGGTGAATAGCCATCTCCATCCAGGCTTTCATCCTTTCTGGAACCTCCTCAATGAAACTGTCACTCTGGCGAAGATCAGCGGCTGTCGGAGTGAATGTGGTTTCTGGGGCCCATCTGGTTGGAGTTCCAGACACTTGAGCCTGTTGTGCTTGTGGAGTTAAGCTGCACCTGGATGAAAGGGAGAGATCTAGAGGAGGAGGAGGGTGTGAAAAAACGGACAGACTGGAAGAGGCGGCACCCTGAGATACACGTGGACCTCTTGAGAATGCCTGTCTATTTGCTTTTGAAGGCCTCATGACGCCTTAAGGCGTCCCTTTCTGAGACTTTAAAATTTCCACTGTGTTTTGATTTGGCTTTTATCTTCAAGCTAGGTGCCTGAGAGGTGCTACCATCTGCCATTTTGATTAAAATTAGAATAAAAGTAATTGAATATAATCTGTGTATAAGGCGGTTGGCATGCTCAGGGTCCGATCTGAGTCAAAAACGGTTGCCCTGATAAAGTACTTATTGCCCCCTTTTATTTTATTTATTCTTTTTATTTATTGGTATATATATATATATATATATATATATATATGTGTGTGTGTGTTTTCTTAGGTTTTCGCGGGTACTTACATGTGTGTTGTTTAGCTTCCTTCGGGTATTATCCCACGTCATTGTAGTTCTGTTAAAGTTGTAGCAACGTTTCAGCAGAATCTCATCTGCCATCTTCAGGCTTCTGTATGGATATGGGTCTTACAGCTCCTGGTTTTAAATTTGAGGCTGGTCCATTCTGATTGGTTGGGAGCCTGGACCTGTTTCATTGGACTTGGAGTTTGATTGATTGGTGTTCCTGGTTTCTTCTGTCTGTTTTGTGGCTTTGATTGGCTGGCAACAGTCTGTTCTTGTGTTGGAGGCTTTTAGTGCAGCTTGGCTCCGTGTGAAGGGACGGCTGCTCTTCATTAGCAAGCTGCTATTCATTAGCAAGCTGGGTTTCATCTGGGTGCCTGGTGGGGGGGTGTTTGGGTTGGAGCTATCAGAGGGAGTCTTTATATGGCTGGCAGACAAGACACATATAAAGACTGAACTATGCACCCTGACTGAAGTATTGACAGCCAATGGCTTCCACAAAAACAAAATCACCAACTTGATCCACAAAAACACACCAAGACATAACAGAGACCTAGAAGATCAACAGATCCATGGAACAGCTGTCCTGCCCTACATAAGAGGTACCACAGATAAAATCAGTAAGATACTACACAGGCATCACATCAAGACTGCCTTCAAAACAGACAGAAAAATAGCAGCCATCCTGAGGAACCCCAAAGACAAAATTGACCTGGAAAACCAAGGCATATACGAAATTCCCTGTACATCATGCCCGGCCACATACATTGGACAGACCAATAGAAGAATAAGTACCCGCCTAGAGGAACACAAAAATGCAGTAAAAAAGCTGGAACACACCTCCTCACTAGTCCAACACATGAAAACCACCGGTCACAACATCAACTTCAATAGCACTAAAACCCTGGCCACTATAGAAAACCCCAGCCACAGAATCATCAGAGAAGCCATAGAGATTGAAAAAAGACCTGACAGCATGAATAGAAGAGATGATTCCACCAGACTGTCAATCATTTGGAAGCCTGCACTCTCAAATAGAAAGATCTCCATGCCACAAGCCAGGCAAACACCTGGGCAAAAACAGACTCCCTCTGATAGCTCCAACCTAACCCCCCCACCAGGCACCCAGATGAAACCCAGCTTGCTAATGAATAGCAGCTTGCTAATGAAGAGCAGCCGTCCCTTCACACGAGCCAAGCTGCACTAAAAGCCTCCAACACAAAAACAGACTGTTGCCAGCCAATCAAAGCACAAAACAGACAGAAGAAACCAGGAACACCAATCAATCAAACTCCAAGTCCAATGAAACAGGTCCAGGCTCCCAACCAATCAGAATGGACCAGCCTCAAATTTAAAACCAGGAGCTGTAAGACCCATATCCATACAGAAGCCTGAAGATGGCAGATGAGATTCTGCTGAAACGTTGCTACAACTTTAACAGAACTACAATGACGTGGGATAATACCCGAAGGAAGCTGAACAGCACACACATATATATATATATATATAGAGTCATATCTCAGTAATAATATTTTATTGAAAATTAAAATATTATACTGTTAAGTAGTTTGTTACTATGAGTGATTATGATTGTAATAATTATTATAATATTATTGCTATAATTGCTTTGTAATTGCCCCTATGAGTAGTGATATATGTATATTCCAATATTAATAATAGAACAACCAATATTAATGAGTAATCCAATTAGCCAAATAGCGAACGCCTAAGGCCCAGATTGATGATTGTAAGGGCCTTCAGCAGCTTCCCTGCACAGGCAGACACTGGCCTAGGTGTCTGCTGCTGTGACACTGAGAATAAGGCTGTGAGGATTAAGCCAACAATTTTAAAAGCGAATTAATTATCCTCGAGTGCAGGTGGCCAAAACGAGGGTAAAACAACTCTCAGAATCCTGAAGGAATTCTGTTGCTTCAAGCAGAAAATACTTCACACAGCTCAGGTAAGACAGACAAGGCGCGAAGCCACGAGGTGGCACTCAAGATGGCCTCCAGCAGTTAAAGTCTTTTCGCACGCTTCTCAGCAGCAGCTTCCCGCCTTGCAAACTAAGCCAGAGCTCAAACAAAACCTGAGCTCTCAAACAACAGAACGGTGGAGAAGAAAGGGGAATTAATCCTAATTAACTTCCCCACTGAAGAAAATGGCGTTGAGGGGGGGTAAAGGCGATACAACTTTTAAAATGAAATATCAAGCCGCTAGCAAGCAAACGGAATAAAGACACAGCGGCAATCAAAACTGGCAGAGGTAAGAAAATTTTATCTGTGGAGAGGTGGAGCAGAGTAGCTCCAAAAGCCTCCCACCACCTCTTTTTTTTTGGGGGGGGAGCAAACAGTGCTTCCCTTAAACCAGACTCTCAGACTGATAAGGATTGAAGGCTAAAGACAAAGGAAAAAACCAAAGGAAAATCGAATTGCAATCAAACCTGCTAATATTCCTGTTTCAATCAAGGAAGTATCCAAAGCACTGCCTGTCTCGCACGAGGCTGAGCAAAAAAACTGGGGAACGCTGAGGAGTCACATGGTGGAGGAGGAGCGTTCCACAAATCAAGCTCAGCCTGTGAATGCGGAGACTAAGCACCCCCCCGCTACTGGATGCTCTGAACAGCTCATTGGAGAAAAACATTCTGGCACAGCACTAGGTTTGCCCCAAATTTAAAATTGAAACAACTGTAAAAGTCTGACTCATAGACGAACACAATATAGAAGCCTGATGATGGCAGATGAGATTCTGCGGAAATGTTGCTACAACTTTAAAAGCACAACTATGATGACGTGGGAAAATACCCGAACAAAGCTGAATACCATAAATGTAAGCACCCGCAAAAACTTAAGAAAACATGTATATGCATATATGCACACACACACACACACACACACACACAGAGTATACATGTTAGACCCTTTTTCTCAGAAATATCTACATTTTGCATTTTATATGTGTCATTCATCCTTTTCCTTCCATCTACTTTTTCCAAAGTAAAGTGTACACTTTGGGGAAAAAACTCTATTTGAAGCTACAATATTCATATTTATTATGTATCATGCCCAACTGCACACAGCTCAAGGCTTGCAGTGATAGCAAACATCTATATTAAGACCATGATTTGCATAATGGTTGATAGAGAAAGACAGTGGATGCACTACAGCATTTAGGCTATAGTAATATGCCTGGAGACACTAAGCAGACCTCTTTTCAAGCAAAGATAGCCAGTATACCTTTGGGGGGGTGGGGGAAAATCAGAACATTTGACAGTTCATAATTAAAAGAATATTAATTTGCTATCAAAATTTGTTTCCTAGCATCCTTTCTCTTCCTCATGCAAAAAACCCCTTTCTTTGATGCCGAATTTAGGAATATCTGATTAACGGCTATTGGCATTCAACTTGAATCTGAAATAATTAAAACCAGAAATCCCTAAATTCAGCCACAACAGATATATTTATAAGAATATTGAAAATCCCAATTATATTTTGGAAAATATTGGGGTCCACTAATTATAGCTTCACATACTTTTGATTTCAATTAATTAGCTTCTCTGTTCCAGCGGCTTCTGTTCCAGAGGCAATTTCTAGATCTTTTAACCAATTATAGATTGAATCTAGAACTGAATCAACAATAGCTTCCATTTGCTCATGATTCCAGCCAAAATTGCAGAACCTATTTTGAATGTTGAGGTTGGAGGTAAAACATTCACTGCAACTTACTGGTTTCACATACCTGCAAATTTAGTTTTGTAGAAAAGCAAAAACAAATTAAATTTGATCCTGCAAGGAAAGGGCTCAGGAAGAAGAGTGTGTGCAGGCCCAAAATGGTTATCTAGTTTTCTAAATCCTTTTTGTTTCAAGCAAGAAAACTTGGATGGGGTGGCACTATCCCAAATAGACCCTGTGCATAATTTAGGGGTTTTATTTATTTATTTCCAGGACCCACGACTCCTGTTCGAAGAGCAGGTGGCGGTCAAAGCCAGGAGGGTCTTTGTGCAACTGCGGGTTGCACACCAGTTATGCCCTTTCCTGGATCAGCAGTCCCTACTCATTGTCACTCATGCCCTGGTCACTTCCCATCTTGATTATTGCAACGTGCTCTACATGGTGCTGCATTTGAAGAGCATCCGGAAACTCTAGTTGGTGCAAAATTCAGCTACCTGCATAGTTTTATGCAAACCCTGGTGTGCACATGTGTCACCTCTCCTGCAGGAGCTGCATTGGTTGCCGATTTGCTTCTAGGTGCAATTCAAGGTGCTGGTTGTCACCTTTAAAGCCCTTCATGGCTTGGGTCCAGATTCTCTGAGGAAACATCTCTTGCCAGTGATAACTAACCAACCCATTAGTGCAAGGAGCAGGGAATGTTGCAAGTCCCACCCCTAAAGGAGATACACCTGGTGGGACCCATAAGGACCTTTTCCATGGTGGCTCCATCTCTCTGGAATATCATTTCCCCAGAGATTAGAATGGCCCCTTCACTAATACTCTTCTGAAAGGCACTGAAGACCTGGTTTTGCCAGTGGGCCTGGGGAACCCAGAGAGGGATGGAACCCATCAAATGGCTATCGTTGGGTAGGGGGGTGGGAGTTGGTTTTTTGTTTTGTTTTGTTTTGTTTTTTGTTTTCCCAAATTTTGTTCTATTGTACTTTACTAATTTATTTGATTCTTTTGGTTTGTTTTTATTGTTCTTATTTTTCATTTTAAATATGATTTTACATTGTGTAAGACGCTTTGAGTTGCCATGGGCGAATAGGTGGCAATATAAATCAAATAAATAAATAAGAAGAAAATGAGCAAATCCAGTTTGGTTCCCTGATAGCCTTTTAATTGGATCCATTTGGAAAAATTCACAAAAAAAGGGAATAAAGAAAAAAACAGCCTGTGAATTTATGCTTGGTTTTTTTCCCTGCCACAAGAAATTGGGGAAACCAGAATTTCACCCTGATCCTAATGAAGGATGGTATTATATATTTTAATATTCCATTTTGATTGGTCCGCCTGATGGCGGGAATTTTGAAGAGCCATCATGGGCGCGAGCCGCAAGCCGCTATAAAAGAGGTTGCTGCGGCTCCGCTATGGAGCAGTCACAGAGAGACAAATAAAAAGAGCTAAAGTATCACTGGGTATCGAGTCATTCGTTCCCACATCAGAACACTGGCGACAAAGGTGGGATACTGAACAAGGAGGCCATTGAGCACTTGGCCAGAGAACCGAGCTAGACAAGATGGCAGGCAACAATGCGCCACCCACACCATTCAACCCAGCGACGGAAGATTGGGATTCTTACATCGACCAGTTCCTGATGTTCCTAGAAGGGAACGAACTATAAGGAATCTCCGATCAAAGAAAGAGAGCTATTTTCCTAACCCATTGTGGACCCACAGTATTCAAGATGGCCAAGGCATTGGCAAAAACCCCAGGATGTGAAGCAAATGGCCTGGCCATATTTAGACAGACTACTGAGAGCCCATTATGCGCCAGCCGTCTCAAGTCTCATCCAGAGACACGAATTCTACAAGTGAGACCAAAAGGAAGGTGAGAGCATAGGGGATTTTGTGGCAGCTCTAAGGAACATTGGAGGAGCGTGCAAATTTCTCAACATGGACGAGGCTATGAAGGACCGCATGGTCCTCAGACTAAGAGACCTCACACTACAGAGCCGACTACTGACCAGACCCAACATAACAGTAACCCAGGCCATCACTGAAGCCACCGCAGCTGAAGCAACACAAAGATCAGCAGCCACCATCGGCAGATGAATTGGGCAGCCCAGGAAACTCCAAGAAAACCTCGCCAAGACCAAGATAAGAAACTAGAGGACACTCAAAAACCCGCCACCACAACACACCATGAGGATATCAAATCCATGTCCAAAACCGACGAAGAGATATATAGACTCCAGTTGGAAAAAGATAGATGAGAGCGAAGAGAAAGGAAGTTAGACTTCCGCTGTGCCGGGTGCGGAGGCGACCACCAATGTTCCGAGTACCGTTTCCTCGATGCTGTTTGCAGGCATTGTGAAAGACAGGGACACATTGCTAGGGTCTGCCGAAACAGAAATAACTACAGCCCTAGAAGAAGAAGAAGTAACCCCCCCCCCAGAGCGAGAGAGAGGCAGACAGGGAGCTGTTGGAGCTGAGAAAGCAGGTACAAGTGGTTCAACGAACCCAATAAAAAAGAGGAAACACACCAGACAATAATTATTGGACACTTGAGCGTAACAAACATGAAAAAAATGCATGTACAAGTCACCAGAGAAGGCCAACCTTGCGAGATGGAGGTGGATTCTGGTTCGTACCTATCCATGATATCATAGAACACCCTAAAGAGTCTGATACCAGATATGGAAAGGAAGAACTAGAATGACAAAAACTTATGCTAAAAGGCTACCAAGGGAACAGAATCCCCGTGGTCAGACTCGGACATTTCCAAGTCAACTTCAAAAAAATATAAGAAAGTCCTTCCACTGACCATAGTTGACCGGGATCGCCCCAGCCTACTGGGACTCGAATGGTTTGCACCACTAGGAATCAGAGTGACCGGGATCAACAACATCACCGAGAAGGACTGGGAAGAGAACCTGATGAGAGAATTCCAGGATGTCTTCAATGGAGAACTAGGCAAGTACCGAGGGTCCCCTATCTCACTTAATTTGAAGCCAAATGTAGCCCCAATTAGGCTTAAGGCGAGGCGAGTCCCCTTCGTGTTAAAACCAAAAATCAATGAACAATTGGATAAACTTATCACACAGGGGGTATTAGACCCAATAGACCACGCAAGGTGGGAAACTCCAATTGGGACCCCGATTAAACCAGATGGGTCCGTGCACATCTGCGGAGACTATAAGGCCACCCTCAACCATGCACTACAACAAAGCGCATACCCCGTCCCGGATGTACAACACCTTTTACATTTGTTGGGGGGAGGAAAAATGTTTGCGAAGCTCAACCCTGCACAAGCGTACCAACAATTGCCAGTTGACCCAGAAACAGTGGAAGCACAAACAATTGTGACTCACAGGGGGGCATTCAAATGCAGAAGACTACAATTTGGAGTTAGCGTGGTCCCAGGGGTATTCCAAAGTTTGATGGAGCGCCTATTACAAGGAATCAAGGGGGTGGTACCATATTTCGATGACATATTGATAGCCGCCAAGGACAAAAAACAACTGGAAGGCTGCCTGAGCGAAGTCTTACAAAGATTTAAAGAGGCGGGACTCAAAGTAAAAAGAGAGAAGTGCCAACTAGCCACCGATAAGGTTGAGTTCCTGGGATACCTCATAGATAAAGAAGGAATCCACCCCACGGAAAAGAAAATCAGAGCAATCAAAGAAGCTCCCAGACCCAAATATAAAACAAGCTTTTTTGGGACTTATTAACTTTTACAATGTCTTTTTGCCACAGAAGGCAATGACAGCAGAACCATTACACAGGCTGCTGGATAAAAAAGCTACCTGGACCTGGGGGCGACGAGAAGAAACCGCATTCCAGGGTATCAAAGACTTACTCACATCAGACTCTGTACTCATCCAATACAGCGAAACCTTACCACTAACATTAACCTGCGATGCGTCACTGTTCAGCGTCGGGGCCATACTCAGCCACATATTACCCGATGGAAGAGAAGCACCGATCGCATTCTACTCCAAAACCCTATCAAAAGCAGAGAGAAATTATAGCCAATTGGACAGAGAAGCATTGGTCGTAATAACAGGAGTCAAACGGTTCCACCTTTTTCACTAATTACAGATCATAAACCTCTTTTAGGAATACTAGCAGGAAACAAAGCTACACCCAACATACTGTCACTGCGAATGACGAGATGGTCCGAGTTCCTCGCTGCATCCAGCTACGACTTAATCCACCAGCCAGGGAAGAATATAACACATGCTGACGCCCTGAGCCGTTCCCCCCTACCTAGAAGATGATCCCCCTACCTAGAAGATGATCCTGCACATCAACCCTGAAAATTGAGACGTGGGAAAAACCTACCCGTGACAGCAACAGACATTGCAAAAGAAACCGCGAAAGACAGAATCCTGGCGTGGATTTTAAATTGGGTAGGTAAAAGGTGGCCGGAGACAGAAAATGACGAGACTGGAAAACCATTTCGTATTAGACAGACTGAACTATCTAATTTAAAAGGTTGTGCACTGTGGGGGGATAGGGTGATCATATCGGACATACTGAGGGAAAAAGTACTTGACATATTGCATGAAGGACACCCAAGTATCATAAGGATGAAGTCCCTAGCCAGGAGTTATGTATGGTGGCCAGGGATGTATAAGGATATTGGGAGATGGGTGGCAACGTGCAAACAATGCCAAGAATCTAGACCTACACCCCCTTCTGCACCTGTCCTCGAGTGGGAAACACCTAGGGGCCCATGGTCGAGGATACACATTGATTTCACAGGACCAATGAAAGGACACACATTTTTGATAGTGGTAGACACCTACTCCAATTGGTTGGAGGTAAGCGTCATGCACTCAACCATAACAGAAGCCGTAATCAGACAACTAAGAAAGCTTTTTACAAAACATGGGTTACCGGATCTAGTGGTATCTGACAACGGGCCGCAATTCACGGCACTGACATTTGAAAGGTTCCTCACTGAACAAGGAATAAGGCATGCCCTAACAGCTCCAGGTTGGCCGGCTACAAATGGATGGGCGGAACGCATGGTTCATTATACTAAGGATACCCTACAAAAATTAGGACCTGGAGATATACAGGAAAACATTTATAAACTATTAACCATATAGCACATTACACCAAACACCACAACTAATAAAAGCCCAGCAGAATTATTAATGGGCAGAAAACTAAGGTCTCACCTAGACAGACTACACACCACATACAACCCTGAAAAGCCAACAGACTCCTCCAGTAAGTACCATACTTTTGAAACAGGGGACCTGGTCTATGCAAAAAACCTCACGGGGGACCCACTATGGATACCAGCTAAAATAACCCAGATAACAGGACCCCGGTCATACAGAGTAGAGACAGAAGACAGGAAAAACTGGAGGAGACACACAGACCAACTTAGATCAAGAACACTATTGAAGAACACTAACAACCCAAGGGATGAAGGAGAAGAACACACACACATACATGAACCACATCAAACATTAAACCAAAAGAATAACCAAACCAAAGAGGGGGGAGACCCCTCAAACACAAATGAGAGGGGAGGGGGAGACCCTCCACAAACACGAGAAATAATAAAACAAACTCTAACAACAATTCACCAACCAACACTACTAGCAGACCCGCTAATAAATCGCAATCACATACCTGAAAATGACTTCAGAAGAAGGGAACCGGCAGTGGAAAATCAGCACAAAGCCACTCCTGGCGGGAGCAGCCAAGCCGACTCAACCAGCCTGAATAGAGCAGGCGGGAGCAGCATGGCTGACTCTACCTTCCAGGAGGTTCCACGGAGAAGGACGGGAGAAACAGTGAACCCGTCCGAACAGTCCGAAGACAACACCACTACTGAATTGCGCAGGTCCAGTAGAACCTATAAGAGCCCCGCCTATTTACGTGACTATGTAACCTAGGGAAGCCTGATTGGTTGGACTGGACCGCGTGGGGAGGGGTGTTATATATTTGAATATTTGAATAGTCCATTTTGATTGGTCCACCTGACAGCGGGAATTTTGAAGAGCTGTCATTGGGCGCGAGCCGTGAGCAGCCGCTATAAAAGAGGTTGCCCCTGCTTCGCTATCGAGCAGTCCCAGAGAGACAAATAAAAAGAGCTGAAGTATCACTGGGTCTCAAGTCATTCATTTCCACATCAGAACAGGTGGAAAGGGAGGAGTACAGCAAATGTAAAACTATTAAACTAGCATGCTCTTGATAGGATCTGGTTGATGCAGTTAAGAGAAGGAGGGATCAATCAATACCTCTCTGCAGTGAGAAGCAGCATATTCCCAAACTGTGCAGAATGACAGCATTTCCAACTGAAAACTGATTTCAGAGTAGAAGTAAAGTAAATCAACCCAGTTTCTGAAAATAAACAATAGTATGAGGCCACAGGAATGGAGCTAATCCAGTATTGGCACAAGTGACTCTTATTTATGCCAACTTGTACAATAAAAGAATGAAAACCAGACGGTCTACAAAAAAAGTCCAGAATCATTATGAATAACATGTGAAAGCTCATAAATATGAATTATTCTGGTTTGTTGATAGGATAGCTAATTTTTAATTTGTTCACTGCTTTTCTTCTATTCTCATTTGTACTTATTTCTTCTGGGTGAGGCCAGAACACAAAAACTGTCTCACATAAGAACATCAGCCTCCAAATTATTGACTGATTTGGTGAATTCAAAACATTTTGCCTATTTTTGTTCTTTGGAAAGGAAATGAGGAATTTTAAGGCTCAAAATGTTAGAATTAAATATTGGAGATTAAAGATACCCCTTGAAATCTCCATTCTTTGCCAAAAACTTCTGCAAAAGGATCCTACCTGGTTCTCGCCTCACCCACAATTGAATCAGTGGATTTAAATTTTTTTACTACTGGTTCTGTGGGTGTGGCTTGGTGGGTGTGGCAGGGGAAAGATTCTGTAAAATGTCTAGTCAGAGGTGGTATTTGCCGGTTCTCCGAACTACTCAAAATTTCAGCTACCGATTCTCCAGAACTAGTCAGAACCTGCTGAAAAGCACCTGTGATCTGAATGCAAGCAGCCTTCATACTGGCACCCAACTTTGCACAGCTCTCAAGCCAAAGTTATACCCACCAATACCAAGGAATCTCTCTGAGGTCATTTATAGCATAGAGTGCTGGTTCTACATTTGTTTGTGCTGCAGAAAGTGAAGAATATTTTAATGCCCTGAAAAGTAGCAAATTTCAGATGTTGGGATTTGCTTCCCTTTTCTAAATCTAACCTTAGAGCCTCATCAGTTGGAACCAATCACACAAAATGCTAACAGCCGACAGGAATGATCACATATAATCCATGCCATGGGCTTCCTGTCACATTACTTACTCCATCTTGTAAGCCATGCAATCAAAGTGAGAATTATTTTGAAAAGGAAAAAAAGTGAAAAAGAGACTGTTGGATTAAAATGTAATTATTACATACAAGAATTTAAAATATATTTTTAAATTGGAATTTAAAAGAGATTTTAAGTACACTCAAGACTATGAAAGACAACTTTTTATACTCTTGGAAAAGCTTGATAGCTGTACTGTATCTGAAATGTTGTTTTACCACAATTGAACAAAAGCTTTAGTCGAAGCATTTATGTATAGTATTTCATTTTAGGCTGTAATAAAATGAAACCAATATTTTATCAAAAGTTTTTAAGCCTTTCAAGACTCTTACTATGTATGTATGTATATATGTGCATTTAGCTTATTTTCTTCCTATTTTTGTAAAATACTTCTCTGGCTTTGAATTTAGATCACCCAAACTTTTTTTTGTTTTTTTAAATAAAACATTGGAAGAATTTGAGAACACAGCAGAAAGAAACTAGTTGCGTCCAACATCTTTATTTTTTTCAGAAGGGATAATTTAAAGCCCATGTCACACTGCCCAACGGATGCAAAAAGGACACAATGGACGAGCAAAATGTTCCATCCGTTGTTATCCGCTCTCAAAAGGGGCAAAAATTTGCATAACCGGAGCGGATAACACGGACGCAGGGAGGACGCAGGGTGGATGCAAAGCGGATGCGGAATGGAAGCCCAGCGGATGGAAGCAGATGGCACGTCCGCAGGGCTTCCGGGAGACCTCAGCAAAGCGGACGCGGAACGGATACAGCAGATGCACAGCGGATGAAGCGGATTCACAGAGGATGCACAGCGGATGCACAGCGGAAGCCTAATGGATGCCTGGCGTTAATTGCGCATGTGAAGAGGATGCATTGCATCAGCCCCGCGTATATAACGGAAGCAGCTCGGAAGCAGGTCACCATTCAGAGGAAAGACCTGCTGCTGGACGGATTGGCTGCCATGCCTGCCCTGCCTGCATGTCTGCCTGCAAGCCTTGGTGCCAGCCTTGGTGCCTGCCTCCCTGCCAGCCTTGGTGCCTGCCTTGGTGCCAGCCTTCCTGCCAGCCTTGGTGCCTGCCTTCCTGCCAGCCTTGCTGTCTGCCTGCCTGTCAGCCTTGGTGCCTGCCTGCCTGCCAGCCTTGGTGCCAGCCTTGGTGCCAGCCTCCCTGCCAGCCTTCCTGCCAGCCTTGGTTCCTGCCAGCCTCCCTGCCAGCCAGCAACCCCACAACCATGCGGAAACACAGCAAGTCTCAGCCATCTGCTGCCAGCCCTGGCAAGAGGGACAGGGCTACCATCCCGCCCCCTGGCCCTCACTCTGGTTCTGCTGGGGCTTCTGCAGCACGGGCTCGCTCTTCTGGGGCTGGGGCTTCTGCTGCTTCTGCTTCTGGAGGAGCTGATGACAAGCACTCCAACACCAGCCACCTCCACAGCACCTGGACCCTTCACCCCTGAGACTGAGCGACCAACAGGAGTGCGAGAGACTCCTTTTTGTTGCATAGCTTGTTGTTAATAAAGTCTATTTATGATTCACACACTTGCTTCTTTTCTTTTTTTTAATAAAGTCTTGGTGGAAACTTTTAGAAATGGTTTAAGCCTTTGCCTGCTTGTGGGATGGGTAAGGATAGCTTTGGGATGGATTAGGATACCTGTGGGATGGGTAATAGTTGTGGTATGGGTTAGGATAGCAGTGGGATAGATAAACCTCCAGTGCAAGCATAGTGGGACTGGATGGTCCACCCTCCCAGGTGCCACACCTATGACCCTTTATTATCAATAATAAAGTAATAATTATCTACACATGTCAACATAGACACAACTCTTTATTAAATGCCCTGTTCATTATAGGCCAACCAAACATACATGGCCCAATCTCATCCGTGTGATGAGACAGGCTGAAGGAAGCATCCATTAAGCATTTACCATCCTGTCTTGCCACTTCACTGCTCCAGCTGGGGAGTTGCACCAGTGTTTCAGGAGGTTGCGCTGCTTCTTCGCCGCACGTGAGGCTCTGTTGGGGCCTTGCACATCCTCAGTGTCTATCAGGTTTCGCCCTTGCCTCCATTCCCCAGGCTCCATGTCCCCATTGCCTTGTTGGAGGTCCACGAGCCTGTTCTGCAAGACTGGGTAGCGGGTTCGCATGAGATTGTGCAGGATGCAGCAAGCTTCCACGATCCTCCTCATGGTCTCTGGGCTATGCTGCATGTTGGTGAGAAGTACCTGGAACCTGTTGGCCAGGATGCCAAAGGTGTTCTCCACCACCCGTCTTGCCCTGAACAGCCTGTAGTTGAAGATCCTCTCTTCACGGGTGAGGTATTTGGAAGTGTAGGGCTTCATGAGGTAGGTTGTGAGGGAGAAGGCGTCATCCCCCATGATGAAGTAGGGCACATCTTGCTTGTCGTTGGGCAGCGGGTCTGGATCTGGGAAGCCCACCATGAGGTTGCCTTCCAGCCCCTCCTTGAGGTGACTGGCGTTGTATACCTGGGCATCTGAAGATGAGCCGTTGCCTGAAGCATCGATGTACATGAACTTGTAGTCAGCATCGACCATGGCGAAGAGCATGATGCTGAAGAAGCCCTTGTAGTTGTGATTTGTGGACCCCGAGTTGGCTGGAGCTTTGCAGGCCACGTGCTTGCCATCTATGGCTCCAACGGTGTGGGGGAAGTTCCACCTCTGATACCACTGCTCTGAAACTTTCTTCCAGCCTTCTTCAGTGGAGGGGCATTGGAGGAGCTCCTCCAGGTATTCTTCGATGATGGCCTGCATCACTTCTCTGACCACAATGCTGATGGTGTTGGGTGGCACCCTCCAGCCGTACTGCATGCTCCTGTAGGTGGTCCCTGAGGCCAGGTGGCGCAGAGTGAGTGCCACCTTAAGCCCAGGTTCCAGGCTGGGCTGGAAGTTGGTGCTCTGCTTGGTCAACCTGGGTCTCAGCCACTCCACAACTTTGTCAAACATGGCTGGCGGCATCCTCATGAAGTTCTGGAACGCCCGAGTGTCTTCGCTCCTGAGCTCCACCATCAGCTTGTTGTACAGTCCGTCCTCTGCTCTTCTGGCGAACCATCTTTGGACCCAGACTTTTTTTGGGTGCCTCCTTTTCTTCCCTTAGTAGAGTTCACAGAGCCTGTAGATGGTTTCGCTCTGTTGCAGAAGGATGGTGGCTGCTGAAAGGACTTTGTCACAATCCACGGTGGACATGACTGGATGCTGTGGAAGAGGAAGAGTCAGATGAAGGCTGCAGAGGTCTGCACCGCTGGGCTGCTGTTCTGAAAGTGAGATGCAAATGAGTTGCTCCCCCTTTTTATAGGAAATATAGGTTTTCCGCTAGGCATCCTCTAGGCATCCTCCAGGCATCCTCTAGACATCCTTAATATCCGAGATAGGTCCCCTCTGCGAATGTTTTTTTCCGTTTTAAACGCTTTGTTTCCGTTCTGCATCTGCTAGGCATCCGTTATGCATCCGTTCCGCTTCCTCCCTGTGTCCGGGCGAATGCGAGTTGCGCGGATGTGTAGCAGATGCCTAGCGGATATAGCGGATGCGTAGCGGATGCGTAGCGGATGTGTAGCGGATGCAGAATGGACGAACTGTATACATTTTCCGCGCAAAAGTTTTGGGCAGCCCAAAACTTTTGGAGTGGATGAAACGTCCATAAACGGATGCTGGACAGATAGAGAGGAAGCCAAATGGAGGCAGTGAGTACATCGCGTTTTCCAACGGATGGCAAGCTTTTTTGTCCGTTTTACATCCTCTTTGCATCCGTTGGTTCAGTGTGACATGGGCTTAAGCAGACCACCCTAGAGAAATCATTATAACTGTAACTTTGTTCTACAATATTTTCAAACACTTCTCAAAATTAAGAAAGAAGGAAAGTACAAGCAGAAAATCAAAAGAAAGAGAAAGAGAATGCATGTACTATCAGAGAAGCAGCAGAGTGTGCATTTAAACTGCAAAAAAGAGCTATGAGCAGAAGACATTATAATGATGGCTGGATTTAATAAAGGACTGGATGAATGCCAAAAATACAGAAGTTGAATTTCAGTAAGATTAATCACAAAGTTACATGGTGCTTTGACCCTAAGACTTTGAAAAAATATACAATCATTTTTACAGACTACATGAAGATTATGTGCAGTGCACTTGTGGCCTCTTTATTTCCATGCCCAATTCAGTTCCTGAAATGTTCAAATATTGGAGGCTGTGACCATATTCTAATAGCTAGGACCTAAATACTTACATTTTAAATTCATCTATTGATCTTTTAAAGTTCTTATTTACATGTCCTTAAGAACCTACCTAAGAATGCCTCATGGTCCAGCATAGGACAAAGTTCCCCAAAACCATGTACTACCAAAAGAAATGTGGCAATTATTACTGAATCTCAAGATGAAATGATCTCATCAATTTCATCGATATGAAATTGATATAGATTTCATCGATATAGCTTCACCTTCAGTTGCCAAAGCACCAGAATGCAGAGTGATGAAGTTCCACAATGTAATTTGTTTTGCGAATTTGTTTCCCCTTGTTTTCCACTCAAGCAGTTTCAATTGTCAGTTACAAAAAGAAGTTTTAATTTTCTAGGTTTCAGTTTCTATCATGAAATGAATATGTGTGTGTGCACGCGCATATGTGCATATATGCCTTAAACACATCGCAAAAAAGTAATAAACTGCAAAATGTCTTTACAAAATGAGAAATAATCCTTCCAAATCTTGTTCCATCTATTTTATAAAAATGGATCCTTCAATCATTATGCATTGTTGCAGAGAAGCACAAACGTACAACAGATATAGTCTCACAACCATTGCCTTAGAGGTAGCAGACAGGGATTTCCCGTTCTTTTAATGTAGTCCTTAACCAGCTCATAAAGTCTTCCCAAAAGTCGCTCATCTGTATCTTATAGAATCTTTCTTTATTCTAGAGCCATAGTTATTCACCCTATTGAAGAGGAAATATCAACAGAAAGAATATTTTGCTCCCTTTCCATATGTTGTTTTATAAAAGGCCCCTGTTTTCCTAAGCCCTATCCTTTTCCTTCAGTAAAAGTTTAAGCAGTCTATGACAGTGAAAAAAATTGCCAAGAATTTTTTAAAATGAATTCTATTGGATCTATTAGGTAAGAAAGGGAAAAGAAAAAGTGGTTGGGAAACATACCCAAGACTACAGTTCTCAAACATTAATCAAAATCACTCTTACAGATGTATTTGTCATTTCTTGATTTTATGGATTAGATTTATTTCTTGACTCTTCTGGTGATTATTTAAAGGTGGTTATTAATCTTTTAAAAACCCACAGGGGAAAAAAATTACAAGGATCCCCAGAGGTGAAAAAAAATCAACGCAAAGTAATTCTAACATTAATTAATAGGAAAAAAAATATGTATTTGATTTTTATTGATCTCCATCTTGGTAAGTGACTCCTGTTAAAAAGATATTCATCTTTATGCATTTCAACTGATTCTGTTCATTTCTTCCTGAAAAGAAGAGCTACTTGTCCATTTAGTTATTTACTTATTTACATTCGTTACTTATATCCCAATTCTGGAGATTTCTAGGCATTGTATGGCAATACACAAAATAAAAATACGTAATTAGAAAACCCCAAACTGAGTTATAAAGGATGCTTTTGACACTGGATTAAAATGGTCACATTTTGGGCACTTTGCAACCAGCCTGTATTTACCATTATGCAGTCACAAATGAAAAGTGATTAAAGAAAAAAATACCAAAGAGTTAAAAAGAGGCAAAGCAGATAAAATCTTCCAGGCAAGCATGCAGGCAAGATAAAGTGGGGGATGGGGGAAGAGAGGGGGAAGTTTTTATTAGGTACAGAGAAACTTCAAGAAGAATGATTTGGCAAACAAGCTGGCGGATTATGGCTCAAGAAGAAACAAATTGAACATAAATAAAACTACTTATCAGCTTGAGGCAGAGAAATTCAACATGGCCTTTTATAACTTTTTCTCTGTGTATGAGCTCGTGAAAATCTAAAGCCAGAGGAATCAAGGAAGCTTCAATGATTTCAATCCTGCTGTATATAAAGATTAATACAGAAAGAAGAAATGGATTTATGACCTCACAAGAGCAAAAACATGCCTGCAATGTATTGTTATGACCCATTTTCTCCAAGTTCACCTTTCAGTGAACTATTCTGACAATAGAATCCCTGTATCTAGAACTATAAAATTCATTTTAATCCATACAGAATTAAAGTCTTAATCAGCATTGTTATGACTGATCTAAAGTCTACATGGATTGGCATGTCTTCCTTTATCTCCTTTTCCTTTCCTATCTATCACTACTTCTTTGCACTCTCCCCAAACACGGTAGCTTATCTTCGATTCTTTATACAGATTTATCATGCACATTTATCACGCAGTAGGATTTATCATTAAATATGACAATGGAGGAAATAAATAAAATATACAGTATGTGACATACCTACCATCTTAACTAATGATGACCAAAGTTCAGGTACAAGAAATCAGACCACATACCAAGCTCCTCCCACCTCCTCCTATCAAAATAATTGTCCCAAATGAAGTATTTTAATGTAATTCACACTTCATGTAACCTTGAAAGGTAATGATCTAAGCAACTGGAGTGGTGGTATTGGATATTCTCAATAATAGCCTTATGCTAAAAAACTTATTTTCCTCACTTGCAAAGAACAAACCAGTTAGGAGTCATTTTGATAGAAATCTATGCATATGAAAACAACCTGCCCTGTAGAGGTTGTAGAAGCCAATCATTTCATTTTTAAGGCGATGCTTAACCGTGAGTTGTTAAACGGAGGATAGAAATCAAATGTAGCATTATAGAATATTTTGTGACACATTATTTTTGGTACGGAAGCTTAGCATGTGTGGCTTTATCCTTTTGACAGCTGTTTCTTAGAGCAAAATGTATGATCACAGCATAGACTGATTTAATGAGTGAGTACATGACATCTGGTAGGATCAAAAAGGCTTTTTACATACTGCACCTTAAAAACTAGCCAATTTCTCTCTCTTTCCTCTCATCATATATGCTCAGGTATTAGTATATTACAGGTATTAGTATATTAAAACTTCCATTGTGTATAGGTTCTCCAAACATGCTACTTTTATATTTGACTGAATTTGTTTGTAAAAATTTATTGAACTTGTTTGTAAAAATTGTTCATTAAATAAAAAAAGCAAAAAACTATTTTAACAGCTGCACAATAACATTAAAATAAAACCAGCAATGGGTATTTAATATAAAGATGATGATGATGATGATGATAACAATAATACATCCTGCGGCGATATCTGTAATACCATCAAACATCCAGATTTGCCTATCCCAGGTCTTTGGTAAGGACTCGACAGGTTGACAAAAATGTGAAACTCAGTCTGAACATCTGCTGACTGCAATTAATTAATCAAATAATAATAATAATAATAATAATAGCAACAATCTTTATTTTCATTGTACATATATACAATGAAATTGATTGTATGCATGTAGAGTTTTCAATATGATTTTACATTAAATATAACAGGAGATGAATAAAATACATAGTATGTGAAATACCTACCATCTTCAGTAAAGGTGATTCAAGATCAGCCACAAGAAATAAGAATACATGCCAGACTCCTTTCACTTCTTCCTATCAAAATGTACACCCCAAATGAAATCTTTTAAAGAAATCCTGTTTCATGTAACCTTGAAAGATAATGATCTGAGCAACTTGACTAGTAATTCTAGTGCAGACCCTGGAATCCAGAGAAAAGCCCTTTCTGCCCTCTCTCCCACCCTTTTGGACATTCTGTTCCTCAAAGTGAGGTCCACTCCCACCCTCTATGCCAGGGCTTTCAAACTCGCGGGCCACAGGCTGGATGTGTCACCTATTGGTCAGGCCCATGCCCGTTTTTGCGAAGGGGGAAAAGCTCCTGATATGTCATATGATTTTGCCATGATGCCATGAGTTTGACAACCCTGCTCTAGGTCTCACAACCTGGTTCCGCCTACTGGCCTGGTGCCCCAGTATGGATGTTCTCTGTTGGGCATGGTTAGTGGACTAGGAAGATGATTCCATCTCCATCCTGTAGTATCCTGATTTTTGTACATATTTAATCTCAGCTCATTTAATCGTCAGAATTTTGCACCTTTGTTTTTATGTTTGTAAGCTGCCCAGAGTTGACAGCGAGATGAGCATCTGAATGAATGAATAAAAGGCACAGAAAACTTATTCATCTTATTCATCCAGTGTTTGCATTTCCTGCATCGGATGAGGAGAGCACATCTTTATCCTTCTGTCCAGGTCACTTTTTACAGAGGCACAATTGAGAGGATTTTAACAAACTGCATCACGGTTTGGCTTGTGGTAATAGTGCCTCAGATAGAAGGTCCATACAGAGGACAGCGAAAAGATTATAGGAAGTCACTTCCTGTTATTTAGGTTATTGCTTATAAGCACTATTGGCTTAGAGCTTGAAGTATTGTAAGAGACCCCACACACCCACTTCAATCTGTTTCTGTTGCTTCTCTCTGGTAGGAGGTTTCGAAATATCTGTAGCAGAACTACTAGATTGGGTAACAGCTTTGTTCCTTATGCCATCTATATTGTAAACTCACAGAATTCTTTTTCCACCCACCATGTATATAAACATAGTCAAAGTAGAATATGCTTCTCTGTGGTGTGTGTGTGCGCGCATGCATAATGGTTGTCTTTTGAGAGCTAAATGCAATGAAATTTCATTTTAATGTATGCTGGTTTATTTAAAGGCCCTGTCACACTGGCCGACGGTTGCAAAACGTTTGTAAAAAGGACACAGCGGACGAGAAAAATGTTCTACCCTCCCACCCCCTGGCCCTCACTCTGCTTCTGCTGGGGCTTCTGCAGCCCAGGCTCGCTCTTCTGGGGCTGGGGCTTCTGCTGCTTCTGCTTCTGGAGGAGCTGATGATGATGCTTCTGGCGGTGGTGCTTCTGCTGGTGCTTACTCTGCTGATGCTGCTTTTGGCGGTGGTGCTTCTGCTGGTGCTTACTCTGCTGATGCTGCTTCTGGCGGTGGTGCTTCTGCTGGTGCTTACTCTGCTGGCGCTGCTCCTGGTGCTGGTGCTTCTGCTGGTGCTTACTCTGCTGGCGCTGCTCCTGGTGCTGGTGCTTCTAATGGTGCTTACTCTGCTGCCGCTGCTCCTGGTCCTGCTGGTCCTGCTGGTGCTGCTGGTGCTGCTGGCACTCCTGCTCCTGCTCCTGCTGGTCCTGCTGGTCCTGCTGGTGCTTACTCTGCTGCTGCTGATCCTGGTGCTGCTGGTGCTGCTGGTGGTGGTGCTGCTGGTGGTGGTGTGGAGGAGCAGCCCCTACAACCTGGAAGCCCTCTGATGAGGGCCCATGTGGTCCTGCCAAAGGGAGGAAGAGACATACGCGAGAACGGGAGAGGAGGCAATACAACATCGAAGAGGAACATGAGGATGAGGTGCTGGAGTGGCTGAGAGAGAATGAGTATCTATGGCGGAAGGGACACAGGCTCTATAGAGACACCAAAAGAAAGCAGGCTGCTTGGAGAGAGAAGGCGGAGAGCCTGGGCTACACTTCGGAGGTGCTCCTTGGCTGGTGGAAGCACATGCACACCTGGTACGGGAAGCTGCACCTCAAGAAATCTGGCCAGGCCGCGGTCAAGCTGACAGACAGAGAAACCTACGTCATGGCCAAGTGCAGCTTCCTGGAGGGTGAGATCCGCCACTGAGGAGCAGCCCCTCTCACAACCCTCTTTCTCAGGCAGCCTGCTGAAAGCCAGTCCTCTTCCGGCAAAGAGTCAGCTCCTGTCTCCAGGAAGGTATCTGTGGAGCGTGCCACGACGGAGAACCCCCTGACAGCTGTAGTACCCGTGGTGGAGTGCGTGGAGGACCCCCTGACGCAGTGGGAGAAAGGAGACGGCACTTCCACCACAGCTCAACCCGCATCCACCCCCATCTCCACCTCCACAGAAAGCAGGCAGAGAGGCAAACCGGAGGGACAGAGCCACACTGTCATGCTGGAGATAAGAGACACCATCAGGAGCAGCGTAGATCTCCTCTCTCAACTGGTCCACACCGACTCCTCATCCTCCAACCACAAGCCCTTCCTCACCTATGTGAACCAGACCATCATGGACATGGCGGAACCCCAGTACCAGGTGGTGAAGGATAGGATCACCGATCTGCTTCACAACCCTCCAGACCCAGCTGAACCTGCTCCCACCCAGTCCAGGTCTGCTCCTCTACCCCAGGTGATGTCACTCCCATTCCAAGGCTTTCCACAGGCCCTCACCTACCAAGGCTACGGCTACCAGGAGGTCCAGCAGCACAGGCAGCAGCCCTTCCCAGTCCAGGCACAGGTTCATCGGATGCCACCGTTGCAACTGGTTCCACTGATGCCACCGATGCCACCCACACCACTGATGCCATGGATGCCACCGATGCCACCCACGCTACCAATGCTACCAACTCCAGTCCTCACCCAGCTGCAGACCAGACAGCCCCACGACACTGCTCCTTCCTCCACCCCACAGCCAAGCCCGGCCTCAGTACATCTGTCATCGGTACTGGGGCTGACACCCCATGGCATGGAGGATGGGGCTCTCAACATCACGGGGCTGAGCCAGCTGTCTGAGAGCTTCCTCAGCACACCGTCCCCTGTTGTCCTCTCGGGGCCAGGCACCCCAGTGGAACTTCAGACCAGCACTCCAGCATCAGCCACCTCCACAGCACCTGGACCCTTCACCCCCTGAGACTGGGCACACCTCTGAGTGACCGAGAAGAGTGCAAGAGACTGGGTGGCTACCTGTTGACTTTATTTGGACACTTGACTTGGGTCATTTTTCTTTTACAGCTTGTTATTAATAAAGATTATCTTTGCTTCACACACTTGCTTCATTTATTTTTTTCAATAAAGTCTTGGTGGAAACTTTTAGAAATGGTTTAAGCCCTTGCATGCTTGTGGGATGGGTTAAGATAGCAGTGGGATGGGCAGGGATACCTTTGGGATGGGTTAAGATAGCAGTGGGATGGGCAGGGATACCTTTGGGATGGGTTAAGATAGCTGTGGGATGGGCAGGGATACCTTTGGGATGGGCAATAGCTGTGGGACAGATAAACCTCCAGTGCAAGCATAGTGGGACTGTATGGTCCACCCTCCCAGGTGCCACACCTATGGCCCTTTATTATCAATAACAATGTAAGCATTGATCCACACATTTGAACATGAACAGAACTCTTTATTAAATGCCCTGTTCATTGTTGGCCCTCCCAACAAACATGGCCCAATCTCATCCATGTGATGAGACAGGCTGAAGGAAGCATCCATTAATCATATACCATCCTGTCTTGCCACTCCACTGCTCCAGCTGGGGAGTTGCACCAGTGTTACAGGAGGTTGCACTGCTTCTTCCCTTCACATGAGGCTCTACATATCCTCAATGTCTACCAGGTTTCGCCCTTGCCTCCATTCCCCAGCCTCCATGTCCCCATTGCCTTGTTGGAGGTCCACGAGCCTGTTCTGCAAGACTTGGTAGCGGGTGCGCATGAGATTGTACAGGATGCAGCAAGCTTCCACGATCCTCCTCACGGTCTGTGGGCGATGCTGCATGGTGGTAAGAAGTACCTGGAACCTGCTGGCCAGGATGCCAAAGGCGTTCTCCACCACCCGCCTTTCCCAGGACAGCCTGTAGTTGAAGATCCTCTCTTCACGGGTGAGGAGTCTGGAAGTGTAGGGCTTCATGAGGTAGGTTCTGAGGGAGAAGGTGTCATCCCCCACGATGAAGTAGGGCACATCTTGTGTGTCATTGGGCAGGGGGTCTGGATCTGGGAAGCCCATGATGAGGTTGCGTTCCAGCCCCTCCTTGAGGTCACTGGCGTTGTATACCTGGGCATCTGAAGCTGACCCATTGCCTGAAGCATCGATGTACATGAACTTGTTGTCAGCATCGACCATGGCGAAGAGGACGATGCTGAAGAAGCCCTTGTAGTTGAAATAAGTGGTCCCTGACTTGGCTGGAGCTTTGCAGGCCACGTGCTTGCCATCTATGGCTCCAACGGTGTGGGGGAAGTTCCACCTCTGATACCACTGCTCTGAAACTTTCTTCCATCCTTCTTCAGTGGAGGGGCATTGGAGGAGCTCCTCCAGGTATTCTTCGATGATGGCCTGCACCACTTCTCTGACCACAATGCTGATGGTGTTGGGTGGCACCCTCCAGCCGTACTGCATGCTCCTGTAGGTGGTCCCTGAGGCCAGGTGGCGCAGAGTGAGTGCCACCTTGAGTCCAGGTTCCAGGCTGGGCTGGAAGTTGGTGCTCTGCTTGGTCAACCTGGGTCTCAGCCACTCCACAACTTTGTCAAACATGGCTGGCGGCATCCTCATGAAGTTCTGGAATGCACGAGGGTCTTCGTTCCTCAGCTCCACCATCAGCTTGTGTACAGTCCGTACTCTGCTCTTCTCCCGATCCATCTTCGGACCCAGACACTTCTTGGACGCCTCCTTTTCTCCCCGTAGAACAGTTGAACGAGCCTGTAGATGGCTTCGCACTGTTGCAGAACGATGGTGGCTACCAAAAGGAGTGTTTTACGATCCATGGTGGACATCAATGGATGCTGTGGAAGAGCAAGAGCCAGATGAAGGCTGCAGGTCTGCACAGCAGGGTTGCTGGACTGAAAGTGAGATCCAGGTGAGTTGCTCCCCCTTTTTATAGGCAATATAGGTTTTCCCCTAGGTGTCCTTCTGCATCCTCTAGGCATCCTCTAGACATTCTTAATATCTGAGATAGGTCCCCTCTGCGAACGCTTTTTCCGTTTTAAATGCTTTCTTTGAGAGCTGCATCCGCTTTCATCATTTCTCTGTCCGTGCTACTAATGCTGCGCGTCCGTTCCGTGTCTGTTTCGCTTCCTCCCTGTGTCTGCTTTCCGCTGGAGTGGATTTGAGTTGCGCGGATGTGCAGCGGATGCCTAGCGGATGTAGCGGATGCGTAACAGATGACAGATGCAGAACGGATGTTCCCCGTATGCGTTGCAGATGCAGAACGGACGCGTTGGATACTTATTCTGCTCAAAAAGTTTTGAGCAGCTCAAAACTTTTTGAGTGGATGGAACCTCAGTCGACGGATGCTGGACGGATAGAGAGGAAGAAAAACGGAGGCAGTGAGTACAGAACGGATGAATCGCGTTAACCAACGGATGGCAAGTGTTTCTCTCCCTTTTACATCCTCTTTCCATCCATTGGTGCAGTGTGACATGGGCTTAAAGTACATTTAAAATAACAATAAAGTTTCTATTCTATTCATCTTTAATTAAATTAGGACATTGTGGATGCACTTAGATATATCATGTTGCTTAGATCCTCATTATGAATGGAGGAGAAAAGCAGATTAAACTAAAATAAAAAAAGATTGAGAGGCATTTCCAATGAAATATAGTATACAACCTCACTCTCTTTTCCTATACAGTACAGCAAAAATAATATTCCAGAGAATAATCTTGTGTCCAATTATGAAGAAAAAACATGAGCTGGCCATTAACTGTAGCTATTCCTGTGAACCAGAAAAAGGGATAGAAACACAGAATTTCCTCTGTGAGATTGTTGTCCTGAATCCTCCCTGTCTGCCTAAATGCCATGGATGTTATAAAATGTAAAAAGGCATAAGGATTTAAACTTTTAAGTATTGTAGAATGAAGTTGTTGCCTACATTTTTAGCTGGAATTATCCTTAGTGATCTCTAAATTTATAATAATAATAATCCTGCTTCAAGGAATGCTGCCATGTTTGTTGTGGTAAATTCCAAAGTGCATTATGTAAACATAATCTAGGATGAAATGGAGACATACAAGGCAGAACATAAAGAGCAGCAAAGGCTAAAGATTAAAAACAATGTGTTTGATTCACTCCTTGATAATCAGTCTTTTCCTTCAGTCAGAGCTCTCTGCAGGGGACAAATAAAATAAAGTCACAATGGTGCAATAAAAGCTCTGCCTATTTTTATGAGCTTTCACTTCTGCTTTCAGTCTTGTTTTTCACAGACTATTATTCGATATGGTAATAAATATGTAAATAGGAATGAAAATTTAATGGGTGGGCTGTTTCTGACAAGCAGTTGAATAACTTCGTTTCTGCTTGAAGAAAAGAGGGCAGAATAATCTGAATACATTTTGTGATGAGTTCTGAGCATTAAGTATATAAATTAACTGCTTATACATAAACCTCTGAAATTGCTAATGGGAGGGCACATTTTTGAAACATGAAATGCACCATTTAATAGATAGATGAAGATAGATGATACAATTATCATCTATCATCATCCATCTATTAAATGGTGTATTTTGTTAAAAAATGTATCCCACTAACAATTTAAGAATATATGGAAATGTGCCAGTTATCCTTTGAATAAATAACATACCAAAGGCGGCACAGATATCAAACACATAGTGGCAAAATGTAAGATGTAGATAGGAACAGCATACTCTGAGCAACACAACCAAGTAGTTAGTACTGTGTACAGGAACTTCTGCACAGTGTATATATAAGACCCTCTGAAATCCAGATAGGAGAGTCCACAGAAGATCATGAAAAATAACAGGGCTAAGATCCTGTGGGATTTCCAGATCCAAACAGACAGGCAAATACTGATCAGTCAGCCAGACCAGAATGGGATAACTTGTCACAGCCAACTTGCTATGGCCAACTTGCCACAGGCCAATTCAACAATTCAATTTAATTATTTAAAGTAATTTTAAAATTATTTTAATTTTTGTCATGCAGATTTCATTTTGTCCTTTTGCATACTTTCTTTAATGATTCTATTCCACTACTTCTTCAATATTAGTGTAACTCTTGTCCCATGACAAGTTAGCTGTGGTGAGCTGTTCCACAGTGAGTTGGCCATGGCAAGTTGTCCTAGACCAAACATCATGGTAAGACATCATGGTTACAGATTAGGACCAGAAGACAGTGGTGGTGATAAATGTCTCAGTTTCAAGTGACAGAAACACTAGTAAGGTGTATGAGAAGTTGAAGAAGTACCAGAGCCTGAAGGAGGAATTAGAGAAAATGTGGCATGTAAAGACCATAGAACTCCCAATAGTGGTAGGAATACTTGGGATTGTGACTCCTAAACTGGGAAAGTGACTCCAATAGATCCCAGGAAGAGCATCAGTGCTCTGTCCAAAAGTGCAATACTAGGAACCTTTAAGGTACTGCACAGTACTCCTAGGATCTCCAGGATAGGACCAAGATTGAGGAAGACACATACCACTCATAACAGTAAGATGGTATTTCTTTTTTAACAAATTACATATGGTACTTGATGGGTATGCATTGCATTTTCCCACCTACTCTACAGTGTAGAGTCTTGAGATCAGATACAATTAATTTGATTAGATGAACAATTTTGATAAAAATGACAGGTTCAGTGCAGGACAGGAGAGAATTATGGATATACTCTACTGGGGAAGGACCAGAATCATCTTAATCCACACATTTATACAACCATCCTCTCACATTTCATTAGCTGATGAAATGTGTCAGGCATCATTATATATAAAGCACCATTGTATCTAAAGCTTGGCTTGTTAGACACTTCCAAGTTAATTTATTCTTTGAAGTGATAAGGAACAATATAAAGCAATTATGAAGGGATCTAGTGCTTGGGACCAAAGTAGAATTATCCTTGTACGATGGGTAAACAAGGTGCAAGTTATCTTCCATTTTTAGGGATGGTAGTAGTTCTATAATGGATAATTCCTCTAAAAGAATTCTGCTCATGAAAACTCTGAATTCAAATTACTATTATTTTCTGTGGCAATGAATTCCTGCAAATGTTCAAGATAATAATTATTTAGGATTCTTGCTTAAGAATCCTAAATAATTATAAAAGAAAGACTAAGCTATTATTTCTGAATGTAATTTGTAACTCTCTACATTTGACATCCAAGTTCTCTCCATATACTATTAAATTATACTAGGTTCTACTCTATTGTAGACTAACTAGATTTCAGATAGGTGCATCTATGAGCTTCTTGCCACTCTTGCTAGTTCTATGTTGAGAACTACAATACAACTAAAAGTTGTTTGGTATGAAACCCCAAATACAGTATGAGTGAAAGTTTGACCCTGGAATTTGAATTAACCTGATGCATGGTTAATATGTTATTACATATCAAAACTAGCTCTGAATGTCAAATCTATAGTCTAACTGGATATTCTTTTCATACAAACATACACAGTTGGAAAATGGAAGTGTGTTTATTCTTTCTTCCATTTATATCAATAAGATGTATGTGTTTTCATAATTGGAAAAGTCTGTGATCTTGATTTTAAAATTTCTTTTGTACAGCACTTATAAAGGAAAAGGGGATGTTCTGATGAACCTACATTGGTAATTCAGCATTTATAGATATAGGTTGGGCACAGTCCAGTTTATCCAAAATTATATAATCAAAGGCTTTGCTTTTCCACTGTATTCACTTGGCCTGCGTTCACTACTTCTCCTATTCTCATTTACATTGAAGCAGTAGGATGAGTACCATGAAAACAGACCCATGCTGAGAAGTTTATAAATTCCAATATATTGAAAATCCTTTCTGGCCACAAGAATGAAGAAAGAAAAGGAAAAAAAGTATTTTAGAAGACCTATTAGGGTTTAATAAGAAAAATACCCACATTCCAAATTTTAGTTTTGGAGAATGAAACTTTATGGAAAGTTTTAAACTTCCCCATCAGAGTAACTTTCTATCTTAATAAAGAATGCTGAGTTTCAACTTATGTTACAATAGTTTATGACTGAAGTCTGGTAGCCAAACTTTCACAGCTATCTACTAAAATTAAACGTGTGTGTGTGTGTGTGTGTGTGTTTGTGTGTGTGTGTGTGTGTGTGTTGGGGAATGCTTTTGAATCAGTCTTTAATATTAGTGACTTCCTGGACGAGCATCTCCAACTTCTTTTTCAAAATTTCAGACAAAGTTTGCCATTGCAACCTTCTTAGGAATGAAAGACAGTAACTGATACAGGGTCAACCAGATGGCTTGGTACCTAAGGTGGAACTGAAATTCATGTTCTCCTGGTTTCTAGTCTGGTGCCTTAACTATTACACAAAACTGACTGTCTGAGAGACAGTTATTGGCAGGTGTGGGATTCTACCTGTTCGCACCTATTCACTAGAACTGGTTGTTAACATTCTAAGCAGTTCAGAGAACCAGTTGTTAGAAGAAATTACTGGCCTAATTCTGTAAGGAAGCAGGAAGAAAACATTCTGGTGTTGCTTAACGAAACTGCCGCTCCGTTAACCCTTATTACATTCTTGGCAGGACTAGACTTTCTGTCTCAGGAACGTCTCTGTAGTTATTTTTCCCTCCTTTGCTGGTACTTTGCTTGTGTGAAGTGACTATTCAAAGTTACAATGGCACTGAAAAAAGTGACTTATGACCATTTTTCACACTTACAACTGTTGCAGCATCCCCACAGTCATGAGAGGCCAGGTGAGATGCGTGCCTCGATATGAGTGATGTTGAGTTGACCACGCCCAACCAATAACATGACCACCAAGCCATGCCCCCCAACTAAGCCACACCCATAGAACCGGTTGTTAAAAAAATAGAATCCCACCCCTGGTTACTGGCCCAATATCATCCAAGTTGGTCAGGGTGGATTTAAGTCTTGGGCCTCTCAAACTACATCACTCTGTCTCTTTAAGCCCCTGTCACACTGCACCAACGGATGCAAAGAGGATGTAAAACGGACAAAAAAGCTTGCCATCCGTTGGTTAACGCGATGTACTCACTGCCTCCGTTTTGCTTCCTCTCTATCCGTCCAGCATCCGTTTATGGATGTTTCATCCGCTCAGAAAGTTTTGAGCTGCTCAAAACTTTTGCGCGAAAATGTATCCAATTCGTCCGTTCTGCATCTGCAAGGCATCCACTACGCATCCGTTCTGCATCCGTTACACATCCGCTATATCCGCAAGGCATCCGCTGTGTATCCGCGCAACTCCATCCGCTCGGACGCAGGGAGGAAGCGGAACGGACACAGAACAGATACAGAACGGATGAAGAACGGATGCAGAACGGATGCAGAATGGATGCAGAACGGAAACAAAGCGTTTAAAATGGAAAAAACGTCCACAGAGGGGACCTATCTCGGATATTAAGGATGTCTAGAGGATGCCTAGAGGATGCCTAGAGGATGCAAAGGGACACCTATACTGCCTATAAAAAGGGGGAGCAACACATCTGGATCTCACTTTCAGACCAGCAGCCCTGCTGCAAACCTCTGCAGCCTTCATCTGCCTTTTCCTCTTCTACAGCATCCAGTCATGTCCACCGTGGATCGTAACACAGTCCTTTGGGAAGCCACTATCCTTCTGCAACAGTGTGAAGCCATCTACAGGCTCTGTGAACTCTACTACAGGAAGAAAAAGGGACAGCCAAGAAGCGTCTGGGTACGAAGATGGTTCACCAGAAGAGCAGAGGATGGACTGTACAACAAGCTGATGGTGGAGCTCAGGAGAGAAGACACTCGTGCGTTCCAGAACTTCATGAGGATGCCTCCAGCCATGTTTGACGAAGTTGTGCAGCGGCTGACACCCAGGTTGACCAAGCAGAGCACCAACTTCTGGCCCAGCCTGGAACCTGGGCTCAAGGTGGCACTCACTCTGCGCCACCTGGACTCAGGGACCACCTACAGGAGCATGCACTACGGCTGGAGGGTGCCACCCAACACCATCAGCATTGTGGTCAGAGAAGTGGTGCAGGCCATCAACGAAGAATACAAGGAGGAGCTCCTCCAGTGCCCCTCCTCTGAAGGATGGAAGAAAGTTGCAGAGCAGTGGTATCAGAAGTGGAACTTCTCCCACACCGTTGGAGCCATAGATGGGAAGCACGTGGCCTGCAAAGCACCACCCAAGTCGGGGTCCACTTATTTCAATTACAAGGGCTTCTTCAGCATCATCCACTTCGCCATGGTTGATGCTGACTACAAGTTCATGTACATCGATGCTTCAGGCAGTGGCTCATCTTCAGATGCCCAGGTATACAACGCCAGTCACCTCAAGGAGGAGCTGGAAGGCAACCTCCTCGTGGGCTTCCCAGATCCAGACCCCCTGCCCAACGACACACAAGATGTGCTCTACTTCATCGTGGGGGGTGACGCCTTCTCCCTCACAACCTACCTCATGAAGCCCTATACTTCCAGACTCCACACCCGTGAAGAGAGGATCTTCAACTACAGGCTGTCCAGGGCAAGGCAGGTGGTGGAGAACGCCTTTGGCATCATGGCCAACAGGTTCCAGGTACTTCTCACCAACATGCAGCATCGCCCAGAGACCGTGAGGAGGATCATGGAAGCTTGCTGCATCCTGCACAATCTCATGCGCACCCGCTACCCAGTCTTGCAGAACAGGCTCGTGGACCTCCAACAAGGCAATGGGGACATGGAGCCTGGGGTATGGAGGGAAGGGCGAAACCTGATAGACACTGAGGATGTGCAAGGCCCCAACAGAGCCTCATGTGAAGGGAAGAAGCAGCGCAACCTCCTGAAACACTGGTGCAACTCCCCAGCTGGAGCAGTGGAGTGGCAAGATAGGATGATAGATGCTTAATGGATGCTTCCTTCAGCCTGTCTCATCACACTGATGAGATTGGGCCATGTATGTTGGGAGGGCCTACAATGAACAGGGCATTTAATAAAGAGTTGTGTTTATGTTGAAATGTGTGGATCAATGATTACATTGTTATTGATAATAAAGGGTCATAGGTGTGGCACCTGGGAGGGTGGACCATCCAGTCCCACTATGTTTGCACTGGAGGTTTATCTATCCCACAGCTATTACCCATCCCAAAGGTATCCCTGCCCATCCCACTGCTATCTTAACCCATCCCACTGCTATCTTAACCCATCCCACAAGCATGCAAAGGCTTAAACCATTTCTAAAAGTTTCCACCAAGACTTTATTAAAAAAAAGAAATGAAGCAAGTGTGTGAATCAAAAATAGACTTTATTAACAACAAGCTATAAGACAAAAATGAGTCTCTGGCACTCCTCTTGGTCGCTCAGTCCCAGGGGTGAAGGGTGCAGGTGCTGTGGAGGTGGCTGGTGCTGGGTGCTTGTCATCAGCTCCTCCAGAAGCAGAAGCAGCAGAAGCCCCAGCCCCAGAAGAGCGAGCCCGTGCTGCAGAAGCCCCAGCAGAACCAGAGTGAGGGCCAGGGGGCGGGATGGTAGCCCTGTCCCTCTTGCAAGGGCTGGCAGCAGATGGCTGAGGCTTGCTGTGCTTCAGCATGGTTGTGGGATTGCTGGCTGGCAGGGAGGCTGGCAGGAACCAAGGCTGGCAGGAAGGCTGGCAGGGAGGCAGGCAGCAAGGCTGGCAGCAAGGCTTGCAGGCAGACATGCAGGCAGGACAGGCAAGGCAGTCGATGTGTCTGGAAGCAGGTCTTTCCTCTGAATGGTGACCTGCTTCTGAGCTGCTTCCGTCATATCCGCGGGGCTGACGCAATGCATCCTCCCCGCATGCGCAATTAACGCTCGGCATCCGCTAGGCTTCTGCTGTGCATCCGCTGTGCATCCGCTGTGCATCCGCTTCATCCTCTGTGCATCCTCTGTGCATCCGTTCTGCATCCGCTTTCCTGAGGTCCCCCGGAAGCCTTGCGGATGTGCCATCCGCTCCCATCCGCTTCCATCTGCTGGGCTTCCGTTCCGCATCCGCTTTCCATCCCCCCTGCATCCTCCCCGCGTCCGTGTTATCCGCTCCGGTTATGCAAATTTTTGCCCCTTCTGAGAGCAGATAACAACGGATGGAACATTTTTCTCGTCCGTTGTGTCCGTTTTGCATCCGTTGGGCAGTGTGACAGGGCTTTTAAGTCTCTGGAGGTGAGCTTATAGTCTTTTATTTAGGTATGAAAATTACTCTCACTTATACACAGCATTTTGATACTTATCCCAAGTTTATAATTTTGAACAAGATGTATTTGAACTCTTATTTCAAAATCCTTGCCATCACTTAAAATTATTTTTTCATCTAAGTGAATATCACAGGTTCATTATAAGTTAACACTTCTAGTTTAGAGAAGGAAGTGTGTTAAACTGACAAACTCTGTCCCCAAAATATGCAAAGAGAAAATCCTCTTTTCACTTTCCCACCTCACTCATCTCCCGCAGCAAGTTTAACTCTGAGAGTAGAAAGTTCAATTTTGGAAAATCCTTGCCATGCTTGCTAGACCTAGGCATGAGCCATAGCACAAAGAAACTTCCCATTAATAACCAGCAACATCTACACATTTTTTTAAAAGAAAATCTTTGTTTTCCCACTTTTAGAAAATATTCTTTCTTTCTCGTCACTTTCTTTCTTGGGCACTAACATTTATGGCATTCTTTGCAGTCTCATCTTTTCACTGTCATTCCCACAGAAATCTGTACAATATTTCTTCTACATTGACTTCACATTACTCTGTCTCTGTTAGATAAATGCAGGGCACTGGGCATTTATATACAGTACAAGCACAATTTGAAGGAAGGCTGAATTTTATCATTATTTTGGTAATGTGATTACCTCAGCTGTGTGATCGGCTGAGGTTAAATACCTACCCACATAACATCCTGTACTTCAGGAATGGTATTCAGCAGGTTCTGACAGGTTCTGGAGAACCGGTAGCAGAAATTTTGAGTAATTTAGGAGAACAGGCAAATACCACCTCTGACTGGCCCCGCCCCCATCTATTCTCTGCCTTCTGAGTCCCAGCTGATTTGCTCGGTCTTCTTTTGTTGCCCTGCACAGGAGAACAGAGCTGGAAAGCAGGTTAGTGGAGGGGGGAGGGAATGCAGATTTTGCAGTATCCTTCCCCTGCCATGCTCACCAAACCATGCCATGCCCACCAAGCCACGCCCACAGAACCGGTAGTAAAAAAATTTGAATCCCACCACTGCTGTACTTGTCTCAATACCTCACTTTCTAAGTGCCAGATTTCGATTGAATAAAAGATCACCGAGATACAGATAATCCTTAATTTATGATCACAACTGAGTCAAAATTTATGTTGCTAAGTTAAGACATTTGTGAGTTTTATCCCATTTTACATTCTTTATTGCCCCAGTTATTAATATCAGTGCAGTTGTTAAATTAGTTTAGCATGGTTATTAAGAGAATCTGGCTTCCCCATTGACTTTACTTCTCAGCAGGTCGCAAAAGGTGATCACATGACCACAGGACACTGCAACTGTCATAAATACATGCCAGTTGCCGAGCCTGGGAATTTTGATCATGTTATCATGGAGATGCTGCCATGCTCATAAATGTGAAAAATAGTCATAACTCACTTGTTTCAAGGCCACTGTAACTTTGAACAATCAGTAAATGAACTGTTGTAAGTCGAGGGGTACATGTAAATTAAGAATTCTTTCTTTATTATCGCATATGTGCATGTTCAGGTATATAAATCGAGAGAAGAAAAGAGAATGCAGAGATGCTGTGGGTTTTTTTTTGTTTTCTCAGATACAAAATAAATGTGAGAATTTTAGGGATAGAAAACAAGTGTTGCTTTTACCTCTCTGCCACTTAATGGGTCTTTCTCACAGAAAAATATGAACGGGAGCATACCTTCACTTCTTACAATGGAAGAATGTGAGTGTTTATTCAGAACAAATCTGATCGGCGTCAGTAAACTTATTCCTCAAGAAATGTATCACTAGAGATTGTATAATACATCAATAAAAAAAGGAAAGATCCCCTTGACTCTTGTTGCCAGTTATCCAGTTTATCTTATTCTTGGCACGGTTACAAAAATGCTTTTCAGGATATGTTTTTAACTTCACAGCCTAGCCTACAGCCCTGGAATTCCCAAGCAGCCATCCATCCAAATACTAACCAGAGCCCATCCTGCTTAGTTTCTGACATCAACCGCTGAGGCAGTACATCAATAAAATTAAAAAGGATTGTTTTACTGAAAAGATGTTGAGCTTGACAGCATTAGTTTGCAATTCATAATCATGGTTATTTCAGAAAATCCAACAGAGAAAACATTGTTTTTTTATTTATTTTAATAATAGACTAGGATGTGAGTTGAATAGCTTGTACAGTTTGTCAATTTAAAACCAGTCAATTAATGGCTATTCAAAATTATGACAGACTTAAAAAAGAAACCATACTTATAAGTCATCTTTGAAGTTACGGCAGCTCCTGAGTGATTGCATTTTGGATGCTTGTACTGCAGTACTGATGCTTCCAATGTTCTGTGGTCACATGATCACATGTTGTGACCCTTTTTTGCCAAGAAATATCCATTACATAACCTGGATTCAGACTTTTGACGTGATTTGCTTAACAAGCTGTGACTTGCCTAATGACCATTGTAAAAATGGCCCTAATATGAAGACCAGTAATGTGATGACTTGATTTACAACTGCAATGACTTACAACCAAAAAATTCCAGGCTCAACTGATTATACGTCAAGTACCAGTACCTGTAGTTTAGTGCATTGCTAGAACCCATGTGTTTGCTTGTAAAACTGGGGAGCTACTTACAATGAGAACAATGAAAAGTCCTAGAGAAATAAAAACAAACTAATTAGTAGTAGGTTATCCTCACCCAAACCTTCTCATAAAATCTGGCCATTTCATATATGGATAATCTGAAAACAATAAATCTAATTCCTGAAAAGATTTATGAAAGAGCAGCATTTTAACTGTATTTCTAAATACTAAAAAGAAAGGACCCAACCTAATTTTGGAGGATTCAAACTTTGGAATTATTCCAGGAAATAGGCTCATCAGAGAGAAAGCCATTTCTGATGCTCCAATGTCTTTTCTGAATCACTGAATTCAGGTGTCATCACTGAATTGTTTGGATTTGCCATGGAGAAGAATTTCTACTATTGTGCTTCCTAGATTTTTTTCAGTAGCAATTTCGGCCCCGTTCTCTCTGTTAAAGGTGTTAGGTCCAAGGTAATCTCATGGCTTTATCAAAATGCATCTGAAAGAAGTACAGGTAATCCTCAATTTATAACAGTAATTGAGCCTGGAATTGTAAGTCATGACTGTCATTAAACTGGTCTCCATGAGACTGTACTTGATTTCATGATGGCGGTTTCTAAATTTGATGATTGATTGATTGATAGATGATAAATATAAAAATAGATAAACAGATAAAAGTTGGATTAGAGAGAGATTAAAGCTGATAAAATGTAGAACTATATCTTATATTATAGAACTATGCTATATAATATAAAAGTATTATTATTACATTTACATTTACTACATGAACTATATATAGTGGGGTTGGAGCAGAAGACACCCAAGGTTCCTTCCAACTCTGTTATTCTGTTAAAATAAAAGGCATTTTATGGAAATTTGAATTTGTATCTTTAACACACAGGACTTGAAAGAGAATTTGGTGAAATTTCAGTGTTGTGGTTCAACATTTTTCCAATGTGTTAGATTGGCAGTAAGATAAAACAATTCATGCTTTAATGGGCTAAATAAGCATAGAATCATATTGTACAGAGAAAGCTAGAATATGTGTCATGTGTTTTTGTAGAATAATAAGGAGCAACCGGGGATTTAAAAGCCATGGTGGCACAGTGGTTAGAATGCAGTACTGCAGGCTATTTCTGTTCACTGCCGGCTACCTGCAATTTACCTGAGGTTGATTCAGCTTCCATCCTCTGGAAGTGGGTAAAATGACAACCCAAATTGTTGGGGAAAATATGCTGACTTTGTATGCCACTTAAGAGAGGCCTGTAAAACACTGTAAAGTAGTATATAAGTCTAAGAACTATTGCTATTGCTAATACTTGCAATGCACCGTCACAAATGTAAAGGTAATGATAAAGGTTTCTCCTGTCCAATTGGGTCTGACTCTAGGGCATGGTGGCCCCTCCTTTTCTTAGGCAGCCAGCACTGTCTGAAGACATTTCAGTGGTAATGTAGCCAGCATGACTATGTGCCAAAGGCGAATGGAGTACTATTACCTTCCCACCAAAGCAGTACTTATTTATCTACTCACATTTGCATGCTTTCGAACTACTAGGGGGGCAAAGTTACAAATGCAGCTGGTATTAAATAATAATAAACAATGATAAATATTAATCATGACTGGCAGTGAGCATTAATTATAACTTCTGTCATGATACCTAATTTTATTTTCCCAGCAGATGGTTTACTTTCGTGATGACTATGACCTCCACTCCACCAATAGAACTGGAGAAGCTGTGAGAAGCTGCGAGATAAATCCAGAGTTAGCCATATTTGGAGTTAGAGTCACTAACATTACTTTCACCATTTGATAATTCTGCAAAATATGGTGCTAAGTATTATCCTAACTCCAATAAGGTCAATCACATTAACACCTAACCCAGACACACCCTTAGTATGGTTTAAAAGTCAATCACACTAGTCTAAACATTGCCACACATGGAGATCACAGCTCAAAGAAAACAATGCACATTACAAGTGGTAACATTTTAAACATAAATATTATTGAGGTAGATGGATTAAGGAAGTCGTACTGCATCCCTTCATGTGCACATGGCCATACACGCATACATTCAACTGATACTCTCATATACCTTTCTTCTATCTTCTTCACTTCTAATAATAATGAACAAATAATAGGAAGAAAATGGAAGTAGTGAATTTTCCACCTTCCTTTTGGATAAGCTGCCTGGTAAGGTCCAAATCTTTCATAGTCTTTTCAATAGAAGAAGTTGCAATTTCATGAAATATCTTAAGTAGTTCTACTGATGGCTATTAAGTACATGTCATATACTTAATTATCAATGATGATAAAAATCAGAATAAAACTTAATAATCAGGGAAATAATATTGGATAATAATTTTAACTGCAGCAACCCAAAATTTAGCCACAGTATTGATGATGCAAGTATTAGAATTAGGAAGTGGAAACTTTCCTCAGCTATTCCTCAACTTATGACTCTACTCATTCAGCAATTGTTCAAAATTATGATGGCACTGAATAATGGGGATTTATCATTTGTCTGTGAAGATTGTAACAATCCTATAGTCATAATCCAGGACCTTGGGTGCCCAGTTCACTATTATGATGTTGCAATGATTACATAATTACATCTGGAACGTTCTCTGCTCTGCTTATGTGCATGGCATGTATGAATCACTGGCATTTATTTATTTTATTGGATTTATATTCCGCCTATTCGCCCATGGTGATTTCCAATGATACTGGATGAATATATGTCATTTTAAAGTATTTTATTGTGCAATTGTTTTCCTTTTCTCTCCTAGGCTGATTTCACATTACAATAGTAGTATGAGCACACATATTTTCATGCCCAGTTTACTGTTTATTCTGTAAAACTGCATCTATTTTAAATAGCTTTTACCATTTATCTGTTGGACTGGAAAGACAAGTTGGTCTTGCTATCATTATGTAAATATAATTATAAAAATAATAACTGGTGCTATTAAATTAAGCTCATTGCTTAATTATAGGCTTACTTAAAATACTCAGTTTGAAAAATTTGTAGTCTTTCCTGCAGCTGGTATACAGGCACACCCAGAACTGAAATCTTGGTATAAATCTGGCAGTTATTATAGTTGAATATGCCCTTCAGCCAAAAAACTTTTATTATGAATAACTTTTGAAATGTTGGCAATGCTACTGTTAATATCCATGATATACAGATGTGTCAGGATCTAAGAATATAAACCAGACAATGTTAAGCAATCCAGAATGTATTTTATGCACTTCTAACAGAAATAATTACAACTGCATAAAAATACATTCTGAATTGCAAGAACAATGTTGACACAATTCTTCTCTGGACTTCAGGTCTGTGCAGGTTAACTAAGGAAATAAATCCATTTAATTTGGTTGGGTTAGCAATGCAATTTTCATTTGCACTTTCCTGCTGGCGATTTCTAGGAAAAGTAAATAGCAACTTTGGAGACTTGGTTCTGTCAGGATTGTACATAATAAGGAAAGATAAAATTAGTAAATTCTCCTTTCCCATTTAACAAGTTTCCAAGACTGTCTGGAAAAGATGGCTGCTACTAAATGATGAAAAAATGCCTGGTAATTATATTCTCACAGTTAACAGTCTCCTGCTTTGGGGGATAGTAGGAATTTTTGGAATGTTAAAAACTTATTGTAGTTTACGTAATGGCTGCCAGACCAAGTTATAAAACAAAACAACAAAAAAGTCAGAGCAGGATATGGAGTTTTAAGGACACAAAGAGTCTGGCCTTTTGCCATGCTGATACTTATCAAGGCGAAAATCTAGAATTAATATAATGCCTAGCTTGGCTTATAATTAATATAGATCTCCAGTCCCCCAATTATTTGGTTCTGGATCCATATTGTGGTCCTGTATTATGTTGTGAGCAGAACAAAATTACTAGTATTAGATGGGCGGCCATACAAGTCAATTAAATAATAACTAATGGTGATAGTATTAGTTTTTGGCATAATTCTTCATGGCACTGGTAATATTCATAACAATGCTATTTTATTTATTATTTGGTGTTGTAAAACAGAATAGAATTGGCATACATTTTCGACCTTTTATTTCCTTCTACAAATCTATTTATTATTTATTTTTGCAAATCACAAGACACTTTCCAGATGTGAGATTACTGTGCAGCAGAGAATGGTCTTGTGTTGACCATTCCTTTATTCTGAACTACAATTACTTGTGAAAAGTAATTAAAAAGTGTTATTTCCCTGGAGCCCAATTATGGGTATGGCCCTATAGACAAATATCATGAAAAGTATTCCCCTTCATTATATTTGGCATCCACTGGAATTCAAAACCTGGCAAGGAAAGTTAAGCAAAAATGCATTTGACATAGTCTAATGGAGGGCTGTAAACATGATTAACCAGGCTTTCCGTCTTACTGCAAAAATAGGATTAGGATTCAATTTACAAACTGTTTATCATTCACAGAATGCAATTACGAACAAATAATTATTAACTTACAGAAAGGGAGTCCAACTGAGGAACAGTTGTAGGGTTTCTGAGAACCCTCTTTTTCTCCCTTAACATACTGTATATCATTTTGATTTCTCCACAATTATCCCTTGAGCTTTCTGATCATATTTTCCATCTGTTAGATACTATTTTCTGTTAGAATATCTCTATGTGAGATTCTGAGAAGAACATTTAATTTTGGGGGGAGGTCCTAATATCTATTGTTCAGGACCACAGAATTACTCTACAGCGGAGTTCCGGTTTTGAGCTTCTTCGGCGACAGACCAAAACCTCGTCTCTCTGAGGCTTCAATCCATGCTTGCTGCTGGAGCGCCCCAAGCCGGCTGGTTTCGGGGCTAAGCCACCCTGTAGAGGTGGTGAAGAAGGGGGTGACTGCCTGCAGGGTTGAGGAGAGCCGCATCTCTCCTCCCCAGCTGGCCATTATTCCCTTTCCCAAAGGTGATTGCAGCAGTGGTCGGAAATGGCCACCACAAAGAAGAACTCAACTGGGAAAGAATGTGCAGGAGGAAGATAAGAAGAGAAAGTTTTGGTTGACCGGGTCAAACAGCAAAAGCAACAAATAAAGTACCCTGGAATTTAAGGTTAACATCATTGTTTCCAAAGAAGATTTTGAAGCTGCAAAGGAGAGAGAGAAGGGAAAGGGTTAGGTTTTTTCTTCCCTTCCTCATACTAACAGTTACGAGACTTAAAGCCCATGTCACACTGAACCAACGGATGCAAAGAGGATGTAAAACAGACAAAAAACTTTTCCATCCATTCAAAAACGTGATGTACTCACTGCCTCCGTTTGGCTTCCTCTCTATCCATCCAGCATCTGTTTATGGCTGTTTCATCCGCTCCAAAAGTTTTGGGCTGCCCAAAACCTTTGCGCGGAAAATGTATCCAGTTCGTCCGTTCTGCATCCGCTACACATCTGTTACGCATCCATTACGCATCCGCTATATCCACTAGGCGGCCACTACGCATCCACAGAACTCCATCCACCCGGATGCAGGGAGGAAGCGGAACGGACACAGAATGGATGCAGAACGGATGCAGCACGGAAACAAAGCATTTAAAATGGAAAAAATGTTCGCAGAGGGGACCTATCTCGGATATTAAGGATGTCTAGAGGATGCCTAGAGGAAGCCTAGCGGAAAACCTATACTGCCTATAAAAAGGGGGAGCAACTCGCCTGCATCTCACTTTCAGAACAGCAGCCCAGTGGTGCAGACCTCTGCAGCCTTCATCTGGCTCTTCCTCTTCCACAGCATCCAGTCATGTCCACCATGGATTGTAACAAAGTCCTTTCGGCAGCCACCATCTTTCTGCAACAGCGCGAAGCCATCTGCAGGCTCTGTGAACTCTACTACAGGAAGAAAAAGGGACAGCCAAGAAGCGTCTGGGTACGAAGATGGTTCACCAGAAGAGCAGAGGACGGACTGTACAACAAGCTGATGGTGGAGCTCAGGAACGAAGACACTAGGGTGTTCCAGAACTTCATGAGGATGCCTCCAGCCATGTTTGACGAAGTTGTGCAGCAGCTGACACCCAGGTTGACCAAGGCAAACACCAGCTTCTGGCCCAGCCTGGAACCTGGGCTCAAGGTGGCACTCACTCTGCGCCACCTGGCCTCAGGGAGCTCCTACAGGAGCATGCAGTACGGCTGAAGGGTGCCATCCAACACCATCAGCATTGTGGTCAGAGAAGTGGTGCAGGCCATCATCGAAGAATACAAGGAGGAGCTCCTCCAGTACCCCTCCACTGAAGAAGGATGGAAGAAAGTTGCAGAGCAGTGGTATCAGAAGTGGAACTTACCACACACCGTTGGAGCCATAGATGGCAAGCACGTGGCCTGCAAAGCTCCAGCCAAGTCAGGGTCCACTTATTTCAACTACCAGGGCTTCTTCAGCATCATCCTCTTCGCCATGGTCGATGCTGACTACAAGTTCATGTACATCGATGCTTCAGGCAACGGCTCATCTTCAGATGCCCAGGTATACAACGCCAGTCACCTCAAGGAGGAGCTGGAAGGCCACCTCATCATGGGCTTCCCAGATCCAGAACCCCTGCCCAACGACACACAAGATGTGCCCTATTTCATTGTGGGGGATGACGCCTTCTCCCTCACAACCTACCTCATGAAGCCATACACTTCCAGACTCCTCACCCGTGAAGAGAGGATCTTCAACTACAGGCTGTCCAGGGCAAGGCGGGTGGTGGAGAACGCCTTTGGCATCCTGGCCAACAGGTTCCAGGTACTTCTCACCACCATGCAGCATTTCCCAGAGACCGTGAGGAGGATCATGGAAGCTTGCTGCATCCTGCACAATCTCATGTGCACCCGCTACCCAGTCTTGCAGAACAGGCTCATGGACCTCCAGCAAGGCAATGAGGACATAGAGCCTGGGGAATGGAGGCAAGGGCGAAACCTGATCGACACTGAGGATGTGCAAGGCCCCAACAGAGTCTCACATGAAGCGAAGAAGCAGCGCAACCTCCTGAGACACTGGTGCAACTCCCCAGCTGGAGCAGTGGAGTGGCAAGACAGGATGGTAGATGCTTAATGGATGCTTCCTTCAGCCTGTCTTATCACACGGATGAGATTGGGCCATGTATGTTTGGTTGGCCTACAATGGACAGGGCGTTTAATAAAGAGTTGTGTTTATGTTGACATGTGTGAATAATTATTACATTATTATTGATAATAAAGGGCCGTAGGTGTGGCACCTGGGAAGGTGGACCATACAGTCCCACTATGCTTGCACTGGAAGTTTATTTATCCCACAGCTATTACCCATCCTACAGGTATCCCTGCCCATCCCACAGCTATCTCAACCCATCCCACAGCTATCTTAACCCATCCCACAAGAATGCAAAGGCTTAAACCATTTCTAAAAGTTTCCACCAAGACTTTATTAAAAAAAGAAATGAAGCAAGTGTGTGAATCATAAATAGACTTTATTAACAACAAGCTATACAACAAAAAAGATTCTCTGGCACTCCTCTTGGTCGCTCAGTCTCAGGGGTGAAGGGTGCAAGTGCTGTGGAGGTGGCTGGTGCTGGAGTGCTTGTCATCAGCTCCTCCAGAAGCAGAAGCAGCAGAAGCCCCAACCCCAGAAGAGCGAGCCTGTGCTGCAGAAGCCCCAGCAGAACCAGAGTGAGGGCCAGGGGGCGGGATGGTAGCCCTGTCCCTCTTGCCAGGGCTGGCAGCAGATGGCTGAGGCTTGCTGTGCTTCCGCATGGTTTTGGGGTTGCTGGCTGGAAGGGAGGCTGGCAGGAACCAAGGCTGGCAGGAAGGCTGACAGGGAGGCTGGCACCAAGGTAGGCACCAAGGCTGGCAGGAAGGCAGGCACCAAGGCTGGCAGGAAGGCTGGCAGGCAGGCAGACACCAAGGCTGGCAGGAAGGCAGGCAGCAAGGCTGGCAGGCAGACTGGCTGAAAGCAATGCTTGCAGGCAGGCTGGCAGCAAGGCTGGCAGGAAGGCTGGCAGCAAGGCTGGCAGGAAGGCTGGTAGCAAGGCTGGCAGCAAGGCTGGCAGGCACACATGCAGGCAGGGCAGGCAAGGCAGCCAATCCGTCCGGCAGCAGGTCTTTCCTCTGAATGGCGACCTGCTTCCGAGCTGCTTCCGTTATATCCATGGGGCTGATGCAATGCATCCTCCCCGCATGCACAATTAACGCCAGGGATCCATTAGGCTTCCGCTGTGCATCCGCTATGCATCCGCTTCATCTGCTGTGCATCCGCTGTGCATCCGCTGTGCATCCGCTGTATCCGTTCTGCGTCCGCTTTGCTGAGCCCCCCCGGAAGCCTAGCGGATGTGCCATCCGCTCCCATCCGCTGGGCTTCCGTTCCGCATCCGCTTTGTATCCGCCCTGCGTCCTCCCCGCGTCCATGTTATCCGCTCCGGTTATGCAAATTTTTGCCCCTTTTGAGAGCGGATAACAATGGATGGAACATTTTGCTCGTCCGCTGTGTCCTTTTTGCATCCGTTGGGCAGTGTGACATGGGCTTAAGCAAGAAATTGAAAAAAAAATCCACTTTGACTTTAATAGGCATCTAAGCTGGAAATAAAAGTCAAAGGGATAATAAAGATTTCTGGACATTTAAGTTTTTAAAAGCTGGAAAGGAGAAAGAAAGAATACAAGGGCAGGATCTGGAAAAATGGAGGAGACTGCCTAGAATTAAGGAATGGAACTGTAATTAAAAGTGAACTTTTGATAAGATTCTTCAACGATACATTTTAATGGAAACTTGGTAACAAAATAATAGAACCCCAGGAAGATAAAGTGGAAAAAAGAAGCAAGTAGTAACAGCCTTGGATTATTGGATTATTTGGTGATTTTTGGTTTTTGCAACTCGACTAAAATTAACTGGGTGGTTGTTTAAAAGTTTTTAAAATGGTATCACTCTTTGAAGAACTGAAAACGGAACTTTAAAAATTGAAAGATGATGCACAAGAAGGGAGAAGTTCTTTTGGCTTCGTGTTTCAATTTTTAGAAATGGAGATCTGGAACTATGAGAAGCAAAAAGAAACGCTTGCAGAACAAGAAGATTGGGACAAAGAAGAAGCCATCTTTGATGATCAAATAATTTTAAGTGAGGGGGGGAAGAAAAGGGGGGAAAGAGAGTGAAAGGTTTAACACTAGAAAAAACAACCAAAAAGAAGAAGAATAATTTGAAAGATAAGTATAATATTAGAAAGCAACAGAAGAGGGGATTACAAATGAGAGAGTTAGAAGTAGAGAGACAAGGGGGTAAAAAGGGGAGGGAGAAGAAGAGGGTGAAGCAAGGAAAAAAAGTTGTAAAAGACAGAAACAAGAAATGGAGATACAGGGAAAAGATATAAGGATTGTAACCATAAGCTTGTTTAGAGATAATGGGTGAAAATTTAATTGTAAAAGGGATTCTGTAATGGTACACAAGATAGCATTGCTTTATTACAATAGAAATAATTTTAGAAAATATGATGATGGATAAAATATTTATTGTAATGTAGTGGGATGTTTGTTAATAAATAAATGAATTAAAATGATTGAGAGAATTAAAAGGGAACATTTTTAATTATTAGTAATGATTTATACAAATATAAGTAAGAAATATGGGAAAAAAAGAATTAAATCATGGAAAGTTTATAAGTGTTCCCAAAGAACACTTTTCACACTATTCAATTGAAAAGAAATGTTAAAGGTGTTAAGATTTTGATGCATATTAATGATAGAATTGAATTGGAATGGAATGTGTGTTTATTTACATATATATATATAATTTGTTCTTTTTAAGAATATAGTGTCTATTTTAAGAATGTACCAAGCAGAATCCGATTGGAAGTTATGTATTATATTGAATGCTATAATCTCAAAGCTATACATTGAAGGTTAAATAAGAGTTTGAATGGACAAAATTAAAGGATATAAAGATGTCATACTCTAATTGGTAACTACAGGGAAAAATTTGTTTAATAAGAAAAGATAATATCAAATTGTAACAGGACAGACAAAAGTATAAATATAATTATTTGAATTGAGATGAGATAATCAAAACAAAACTGAGAAAATTAAAAGAGGGGAAAAACTATGTAGAAAATATAAAATGGTAATAAGATATGGAATAGAGTATAAAAATGAGTATGAAATTGAGTTTTGTGTCTGTATGAAGAAGTGATAACCTGGGACCGCGCTATTTTCAAAAAAGATGTTTTATTTGTATTTTGTTTTTTGTGAAAACCCAAATAAAATTTAAAAAAAAATGAATTACTCTGCAGCATTGATGAAATCTGCATAACTTTATTCAAGGCTTCTCACAATGCCTTTCCTAAAGCGATGCCTCCATGTGATCATGTCAAGTTTGGTGGCATTTTTCCACCGATGCAAATACAGCATAACTACAATGCTCTATGTTTTGTGTTCTTCTTTTGGGGCACTGCAATCAGAACACTTGTAACACTGCTGATCTAGTTTATTATCTTTTGCCTTGACACTATGAAAACAGGAGGAAAAAATATGAAAAATGCACAATGCTGTTCTCATTATTGCCTTCTATCAGTATTGCTCCCATTGTTTAAAACCTTTTTGTTTATCACACTGGATTTTGGTTACGTGTAAACCTATGTTAGGTGAGAAATCATTTTATGTTAATATGCTCATTTGCTGTTTTCTAACCTAAACAATACTGTATATATTATGACTATACTCCTGTGCAATCTGGAATTCATTACATTCATCACGCTTACTTACTAGGAAATACATGGGGGAAAAATCACTACGTGTAAATTGGAACTTTGGTTGAAACTATATACAAAATGTAATTGCCAATGTCTTTTTCCTTCTGTTTTTTATTATGAAACAGCTCCAATGTTTTTTTGTAGAGAAACAGTTGGAAACATAGATTGTTTTCCTTTGTGGCTGTTTTTATTTTGGATTAAATAAATTACTAACTGTTTGTCCATATGTCCTGTGAAAAAAATGTAACAGTTCTTCAGCCATCTCCTTCCTCTTGGAAAAGTGGAGTTAAATGAGAAAATGGGACAAGAAAGAAAGAAAGAAAGAAAGAAAGAAAGAAAGAAAGAAAGAAAG
>BLBF01000005.1:67313003-67340605 GCA_015471245.1 Laticauda colubrina | reverse complement strand
ACTTTTGGGACAACCATGTCCTGGATTACTGAGAATCTTCATAGATATCAGGCTGTTAAGAATTGTAATGCAATCTACATCCATTATATTCATTATATTGATGCTCATGGATGGACACTCAAATATTATTTCCATTTACAGTGACATAGATTTTTTGTGAAACTAATAAAAGAAAGCATGCTTTGAGGTGTCCAGATGATGTTTTATATTTATTTGCAATTATAATAAATTTGCACAACTGAATTCATTCAGAATTGTGTCTCTGACATCAGTGGGAAGGAAGGTCAGGATAGAGCAAAAGTTTATTTCATATGTAAGTTCATTCTTTCTGATCCCTGATTGCCAACTAAGATAACATAAAGAACAAGGCATGCAGATTAACAATGTTATATACTAACATTGAAGTGAAGCTTTGTGCTCCATGGATTTTAATGTTCTTAAAAGCTGACTTGATTGCATCACAATAGCACTATTCAAGCATTCCATATGTAATGATAAATAACATGTGGGCAAGGAAGGCACTAAAAGCACGGTCCCACTGCACTTACGGATGCAAAGAGGATGTAAAACGTTAAAAAAGCTTGCCATCCGTTGGAAAACGCAATGCATCCGTTGTGTACTCACTGCATATGTGTTTTATACGCTCTATCCATTGAGCATCCGTCCACTGCAATTTCATCCGTGCAAGAAGTTTTGAGCTGCACAAAACTTTGTGAACGGATGAACTTTCCGTCACGTACGATGTACATCCGCGACATATACGGGCAACAAATGTTCTATGTCTGTTATCATCCGTTAAACGTCCGCTGTATTCTCTCTGCATCCTCTGGCCATCCCCTCAACTCACATCCACTGCAGCTGAAAACGGAAAGAGGGAGGAAACAAAAGGTACACGGAACATCTACACAGTGTGAGTAGCACAGAAATAGAAAGGATGTAAGCATATGCATCTCGTATATAAAGGATTAAAAACGGACAAAATGTTTGTATCTGGGATGTATCTCGTATATTTAGGATGTCTGCAGTATGTCTAGAGTATGTAGAAGGCCCCATAGCGGACAACCGATATTTTCTATAAAAAGGGAGAGAAAATGATCTGGATCGCTGGGATGGTGGACCATACAGTACCACTATGCTTGCACTGGAGGTTTATCTATCCCACAACTATCCCTATCTATCCCACAAGCATGCAAAGGCTTAACCATTTTTTAAAAGTTTTCACCAACACTTTATTAAGTAAAAAAAATGAACCAAGTAAACTAAGTGTGTTAAGCAAATATAAACTTTATTAACTTTCTTAGGTAAACTTTATGACGTTATTAAATAAGCAAAATGAACCAAGTAAAGTGTCTTAAATGTCTTAAGCAAAGATAAACTTTCTTAGGTAAACTTTATGACTGTATTAAATAAGCAAAATGAAACCAAGTAAAGTGTCTTAAGCAAAGTTAAACTTAACAAGTAAACAACTCAGTCTCTGAGACTATTCTCAGTCACCCTGAGTCATGTTCATGGTCTCAGCTGTTAAGCGGGCAGGGACTGTGGAGGTGGCTGTGGCTTGAGTGCTGGTCTGAGGCACCATTGGGGTGCTTGGCCCCGAGGGTACAACAGGTGGTGGTGTGTTCAGAAAGCTATCCGAGAGCTGACTCAGTCCCGTGAAGATGAGAGGACCTTCATCAAGGACTTGAGATGTCAGGCCCAATACTGATGACAGATTGTCCGTTGACAGGCTTGGCTGTGGGGTGGAGGAAGGGTTGGGAGGAGTGTAGTGGGGATGTCTGGTCTGCAGCTGGGTGAGGACTGGTGTCTGTGGTGTCCAATGAACCTGGGCCTGGACGGGGAAGTTCTGCTTGTGCTGTGGGAAGTCCTGGTAGTCGTAGCCTTGATAGGTGAGGGGCTGTTGAAAGCCGTGGAAGGGCTGTGACATCGCCTGGAGTGGAGAAGCAGACCTGGACTAGGTAGGAGCAGCTTCAGCTGGGCCTTGAGGGTTGTGCAGAAATGCTGTGATCTTCTGCTTCATCACCTGGTACTGGGCCTCGGGCAGGTCCCTCAGAGTCTGGCTCACATAGATGATGAAGGTGTCCCGGTCCGAGGATGCTCTGTCCAAGTGGACCAGCTGAGAGAGAAGTTCTGTGCTGGTCTTCATTGTGTTCCTGATCTCCAACAGCACACTGTGGCCCTGGCCCTCCAGTCTGCCTCTCTGCCTGCATCCTCAGGAGCTGGGGCTGGGGGTAGGTTGGCCTCTGGTGGCTGCTGCTGCTTCCTCCATTTGTGACAGTGGGGCGTCATCCTCCACGGGATCCTCCAAGTCCGCCAGCATGGGGAGTGCAGCTGTCGGGGGGGTCTCTGCTGTGGGGCCCTCTGAAGACACCTGCCTGGACAGGGCAGCTGGCTCCTGGCTGGAAGAGGACTGGCTGTCTGTGGGCTGTCTGAGGGAGAGGGGTCTCAGAGGGGCTGTTCCTCGGTGGCGGATCTCACCCTCCAGGAAACTGCACTTTGCCATGACATACATCTCCCGGTCAGTAAGCTTGACAGCGGCCTGCCTGGATTTCTTGAGGTGTAGCTTGCCATACCAGGTGTGCATGTGCTTCCACCATCCCAGGAGGACTTCTGCAGTGTACCCCAGGCTCTCTGCCTTGTCTCTCCAAGCTGCCTGCTTCTTCTTGGTGTCGCGACAGAGTCTGTGGCCCTTTCTCCAGAGGTACTCGTTCTCCCTCAGTCATTCCAGCACCTCATCCTCATGCTCCTCGGAAACGCTGTACTGTTTCCTCTCTCCCTTCTCCTTCCCTTGCCTCTTCCTCCTTCTGGCAGGGGCTTCAGCAGGGCCTTCAGGGGCTTCAGCATCAGGGCCTTCTGGAGATTGTTCAGGGCCTTCAGGGGCTTGAACAGCAGGGCCTTCAGGGGCTTGAGCAGCAGGGCCTTCAGCAGCAGGGCTTTGAGGGGCTTGAGGGCCTTGGGGCTGGTCCACCACAGCAGCTGCAGCAGCAACAGCTTCAGAGTCAGTGCCAGGAGGTGGGATGCTGGTTCTGCCCTTCTTCACATTGCCAGGGCTTGAACAAGTAGGCACAGACTTCCTCTTCTTGCTTGAGTGATGAACCATGGTGTTCCTGCAAGATGTATGTGGCAGCACATATATTTTCCCTGTATGCTGACTGCGTGCGTGCTGCATCCTTTTATATCTGTGGAGCTGATGCAATTCATACTCCCCACATGTGCAGTGAATGCTTTGCATCCGATATATATCCGCATGGCATCCCCTTTGTTTCCTATAGGTGTCCATGATGCATCCGCTTCATCCGCTATGCATCCGCCCCTTCCGCTATCCGTCCGCTTCAAAATTCTCCCCCGGAACCCCTTCAGAGGTATCATCCGCTTCCATCTGCTAGGCTTCCTATGAACATCCATTTAACATCCCTGCTACATACTACCCACGTCCGTTCTTTTCCGTTCTTTTCCATCCTGTTTATGCATATTTTTGCCACTTTTGGGAGCGGATGACAACGGATGGAGCCACCCCCGAAATTTTGCTCGTCCGCTGTGTCCTTTATGCATACATTTTGCGTCCGTCGGCCAGTGGGACCGGGCCTTAACTAGTGTTAGTGGCCCATATACCCATTCTGATTTCCATATGTACAATGAGGAATCCTGCAAAAGGGACCCTTATCTATCTGGTAAGCTTCCCATATAACTGACATTTTCAGATTCAAAACCACATAAGGAACTTGCATGTACCAAAAAAAGGCTTCTCTTTGCAACTGATCACTTTGAGGGATGAAATATTATCTGAAGGAATAGTAAATATATATAGACATCTTCCACCTCTTATAGTGAAAGAAATACACTTGTTGTTTCCAGATAAAAAGCTATGTTGACCAACATTTACAAGGAGGCTTGTAACATCTTCTAATTAATGGATTTAATCCTGGGTAAACTTTTGTGGAATGGAGTCTCTTCTTTAGAGGAAGCCATGTTATTCTCAAGAAGAAGCTCAAATTGCAGGGTTGTGTTTCACCAAACTTTGGACACAGATCCTGGAGCCCTTCCTGAAATTAATGCTTTGTTGAAAATGTTACTGCAAATGAGAAAGAATTACATATGAGGAGAAAATACATTAAAGGCATAAATGAAGTACAATTAAAACAAAGAGGTCAAAAATGGAAATCAGACAAAGCCTATGAAAAATAAAGGATGATACAAGCAATCCTGCATGTTCAATGTATTTTCTACCAGTTCTATGGCTAAATTACCACAGGTAATTGAAGGTAAATAACCTTCAAGGCTTTTTATGATATACCAACAACAATAACATCACATGACAGAAGGTAATCCATAAATTCTTTTCAATGCAAATTAGCAATAAAATTTTATTCCTGCCCATACAAGGAATGTTACTAATTCAGGGTCACTTCACCCTGATGCTTCGCCAGAGGGCTACCCATTTCTGCCATTAAATGCTACTGTGCTTGGCAAAGAGAGACACTTTTTTCCTTCTGGAGGGCAAAGTTGGAAACTGCTATCTCAACTGTTGCCAAGCATTAGCTCCATCTGGTGCAGATGCCATGGCTTTAATCTCCAGCAGCAAAATATTTTATTTACTCAGCAACTCAGTGCCTGATATGTGGTGAAGTAGTAGCCGTCAGTCTTTCTAGTAAATCAAGAGTAGGAAACTTTGTGGCCCATGAAGTGTCCTCTGAGCATGAATGCTGAAAAGAGAGATCGGTTTCCTGCCCTTTTCAAATGAAAAATATGAGAACTGTCGGGAAAGCTTCAAAATGGACAGTTACAGCAATAACCCTCCCAAGCTCTCCTCAAAATGGACACTTACAGCAATAACCCCTCCCAAGCTCTCCTCATTCCCAAGCATTTGATATACCATATATACTCGCATATAAGCCGACCCTTTAAAAACTGCCCCAAAATGAGGAATTTTGCAAAAACTCACATATAAGCCGACCCCCAAATCTTTTAACATCAGACATGGGTATATTTTAATGAATTTTACTACTACAAATGCAAAGAAACTGGACACAAAGTTGCATGTGACAATCGCAAACACAAAAGCAGTCACGTGAATGACTAACCAATCAGAGCGTGTTATGATCCGGTGGTAGTAAAAGCAAAATGGAGGCTCCCAGAGTAAAAAAAATGTGCTGTAGGTATGTATGACTGAATGGTAATATCGATGATATTGCATGATCTGAGAAGTGGCGTCATGTCGTCATGTCGTTTGTGTGAGATCAGATTTATGCGCGTATAAACCGACCCCCAAATTTGAAAAAAAAAATCGCGTTTTAAAGTCGGCTTATATGCGAGTATAATATGGTATTTTAGTCACTTTGTGGCCTGCTTACTACCCGAGAACATTAAATACAGAACTTGGCAATCAAAGGTTGCACATTTCCAGCTTTGAAAGTAGTGGAAATTATTTTCTTGTTCAGTGGAAGTGCCTCAGCTGCTAGCAACCTACTGCACGAATTGATAACTTATGGCCTAGAACGGATTAACAGATGTCGGTGCTAGCTTGTTCACAAAATACCATTCCATGCTACCAAACTTATTGAAGCCAGAGGCTTTATTATATTGAGTGTGGCTGGACTGTAAAGATGAGAGACAAGGAGGAAAAAGTAATGTTTCCATTTTATCCTGAAATGTGTTAACCCACGGAACAATTTTATGTATGCCATAATTTAATTGGGAAGCCATGGACTCCCCCCCCCCAACCTGAGTATATGTTTTGTATGATATAAACTTGCAGAGTGATATTCAGAATTGGGAATCAGGTTTGGTGAAAAAACACTGGATTTTTAAAATATTCATGTGCTATGAATATGTCTAGCCAATTCAACATACTGAAATGTTTGTAGGGCGTTTATATATATGGTCTATTTCTGCATTCCTTAGGAATATTACCACCATCCCAAGCCAGTAAAATGTTGCTATAATGGTTTCATAACTTCTTCATGAACCCTGACTCCTATAACCCTGAGTTACAGTTGAGACATTGCTAAGGAACTAAAAACGGATTCTATCTTCTTTCTGCTATGATCTAGAATGAACCATTGATGACACTTTATAGATAACAGCCTCCTTCATTCCACTGGATAAAGAAGTCAAGAGCCTTTGCAACTGAAGCTCCTGAGTGGAGAAGTATTTCTATTATTCAACTAGAAGTATGTAAGCAATCTATCCAGTCTTTCCATTACTTAATCTACACAAGCCTGAAAATGTTGCTGCTTCCTCGTAAGGGGATTTTTCTTCCATCAATCCTCTAAGTCAAGGTGTCGAACTCGATTTCAGGGCCATATCAGGGTTATGTTTGACCTTGGGGGGGCGGGGTGGGTGTGGGTCGGGGTGGGTGGGGTGGGCATGGCCAGCTTGATGTCACTCATGTCGGGGGTGCCTGTGGTAGCCTGAATGAAAACAGACTCATGAGCTCCATTTTCACCTAGGACAGCCTCCTGCAATTCTCTGCCAGTGAAAATGGAGCTTGGGAGGGTGGCACATAGCCCTCACAAGCTCTGTTTTCACTGGCAGAAGCACTGCGAACTGGACTTTCGCTGTTTCCAGGGAGGCTCCACCAGCCAGATCTAAACAGTCCCCGGGCCAGATGAGTTTGATATCCCTGATCTAAGTTCAAGGAGGAACCTGTTGCAAAAGACTTCTGTTTCATGCTCTCAATAGATGTCATGGTTATAAATTCACCAGGGCTCTGCTTTGGAGCCTCTTGTTAACTACTGGAAGTGAACTGATTCCTAATCAGTGGATATAGTGAATGAGTCTTAAGGCTAGGTCATATCGGCCAACGGATGCAAAACATATGTAAAAAGGACACAGCAGACGAGCAAATTTTCCATCCGTTGTTATCCGCTCTCAAAAGTGCCCCAAATTTGCATAAACAGAGCGTACAACAATGGAAAGGAACGGACGGGGGGAGGATGTAGCGGGGATGTAAAGCGGATGCTCAATGGAAGCCTAGTGGATGGAAACGGATGGAAGCAGATGACACATCTGCAGGGCTTCCGGGGGAGAACAGCGAAGCGAATGCGCAGCAGGAGCGGATGCAGAGTGGATGCCGAGCGGATACAGCGTATGCATCACGGACGCCTAGCGGATGCATAACTGATGCATAGCGGATGCAAAGCATTCACTGCACATGCGGGGAGGATGCATTGCGTCAGCCCCGCAGATATAAAGGGAAGCAGCTTGCAAGCAGGTCACCATTCAGAGGAAAGACCTGCTGCCAGACACATCTTCAGCCAACAACCATGGGGAAGAAGAGGAAGCCTGTGCCTATTCCTGCCAGCCCTGGCAAGAAGAACAGGACCACCATCCCACCCCCTGGCGCTGACTCTGCTTCTGCTGCTTCTTCTGCTGCTGGTGCTGACTTTGCTGGCACTGGTGCTTCTGCTAGTGCTGCTCCTGGTGCTGGTGCTTCTGCTGGTGCTGACTCTGCTGCTGGTGCTGCTGCAGGTGCTGCTGGTGGTGGTGTGGACCAGCCCCTAGAACCTCAAAGCCCTACTGATGAGGGCCCAGAAGGCCCTGCCAGAGGGAGGAAGAGGCATTCGCGAGAAAAGGGGGAGAGGAGACAGTACTCCATTGCAAAGGAACATGAGGAGGAGGTGCTCGAATGGCTGAGGGAGAACGAGTACCTCTGGAGGAAGGGACACAGGCTCTATCGAGACACCAAGCGGAAGCAGGCAGCTTGGAGAGAGAAGGCGGAGAGCCTGGGCTACACTTCGGATGTACTCCTGGGGTGGTGGAAGTACATGCACACCTGGTACGGGAAGCTGCACCTGAAGAAGTCTGGCCAGGCCGTGGTCAAGCTCACCGACCGGAAGACCTATGTCATGGCAAAGTGCAGCTTCCTGGAGGGTGAGGTCCGCCACCAAGGATCAGCCCCTCTGTCTACCCTCACTCTCAGGCAGCCCACAGAGAGCAAGTCCTCTTCTGGCCAAGAGTCAGCTCCTGTGTCCAGGAAGGTATCTTTGGAGTGCCCCACGATGGAGACCCCCCCGACAGCTGCACTCCCCATGCCGGAGCACATGGAGGACCCCCTGACACAGTTGGAGCAAGAAGAGGCAGCTGCCACCAGAGACCAACCCACACCCACTCCCAGCTCCACCTCCACAGAAAGCAGGCAGAGAGCCAGACTGGAGGGACAGAGCCACACTGTCCTCTTGGAGATCAGGGACACCATCAAGAGCAGTGTAGATCTCCTCTCTCAGCTGGTACACTTCGACATACCATCCTCTAACAGAAAGCCCTTCCTCACCTATGTGAACCAGACCCTCATGGAAATGCCTGAATCCCAGTACCAGGTGATCAAGGAGAGGATCACAAGTCTTCTGCACCACCCTCCAGGCCCAGCTGAACTTGCTCTGACCCAGTCCAGGTCTGCTCCTCCACCCCAGGTCATGTCACAGCCCTTCCAAGGCTTTCAACAGCCCCTCACCTACCAAGGCTACGGCAACCAGGAGTTCCAGCAGCACAGGCAGCCCTTCCCAGTCCAGGCACAGGTACACCACACACTACAGGTGCCACCGATGCCACAGATACCACCAATGCCACAGATGCCACCGATGCCACAGATGCCACCGACGCCTCACCTCGCTCACCTGCAGACCAGACAGCCCCACTACACTCCTCCTTCCTCCACCCCACAGCCAAGCCCGGCCTCAGAACTCATCAGTCTTGGGACTGACATCCCATGTCATGAAGGAAGGGCCTCTCAACATCATGGGACTGAACCAGCTCTCTGAGAGCTTCCTCCACACACCATCCCCTGTTGTCCTCTCAGGGCCAGGCACCCCAATGGCACCTCAGACTAGCACTCCAGCCACTGCCACCTCCACAGCACCTGGACCCTTCACCCCTGAGACTATGGGCACACCTCAGAGTAACTGAGAAGAGTGCCAGAGACTGGGTTGCTACCTGTTGACTTTATCTTTGCTTGGGACACTTTACTTGGGTCATTTTGCTGTTACAGTTTGTTATTAATAAAGGTTATCTTTGCTTCACACACTTGGTTCATTTATTTTGGTAAATAAAGTCTTGGTGGAAACTTTTAGAAATGGTTTAAGCCTTTGCATACTTGTGGGATGGGTAAGGATAGCTGTGGGATGGGCAGGGAAACCTGTGGGATGGGTAATAGCTGTGGGATGGGTAAGGATAGCAGTGGGATGGGCAGGGATACCTGTGGGATGGGTAATAGCTGTGGGGTAATAGCTGTGGGATAGATAAACCTCCAGTGCAAGCATAGTGGGACTGTATGGTCCACCCTCCCAGGTGCCACACCTATAGCCCTTTATTATCAATAACAATTTAATCATTCATCAACACGTTTCAACATAAACACAACTCTTTATTAAATGCCCTGTTCATTGTAGGACCACTCAACATACATGGCACAATCTCATCAGTGTGATGAGACAGGCTGAAGGAAGCATCCATTAAGCATCTACCATCCTGTCTTGCCACTCCACTGCTCCAGCTGGGGAGTTGCACCAGTGTTTCAGGAGGTTGCACTGCTTCTTCCCTTCACGTGAAGCTCTGTTGGGGCCTGGCACATCCAGAGTGTCTATCAGGTTTACTCCTTGCCTCCATTCACCAGGCTCCATGTCCCCATTGCCTTGTTAGCGGTCCACGAGCCTGTTCTGCAACACTGGGTAGCGGGTGCACATGAGATTGTGCAGGATGCAGCAAGCTTCCACGATGTTCCTCACGGTCTGAGCCAATGATGCATGGTGGTGAGAAGTACTTGGAATCTGTTGGCCAGGATGCCAAAGGCGTTCTCCACCACCCGTCTTGCCCTGGAAAGCCTGTAGTTGAATATCCTCTCTTCACGGGTGAGGTATCTGGAAGTGTAGGGCTTCATGAGGTAGGTTGTGAGGGAGAAGGCGTCATCCCCCACGATGAAGTAGGGCACATCTTGTGTGTAGTTGGGCAGGGGATCTGGATCTGAGAAGCCCATGATGAGGTTGCATTCCAGCCCCTCCTTGAGGTCACTGGCATTGTATACCTGGGCATCTGAAGCTGACCCATTGCCTGAAGCATCGATGTACATGAACTTGTTGTCAGATCGACCATGGCAAAGAGGATGATGCTGAAGAAGCCCCTGTAGTTGTGATAAGTGGACCCTGAGTTGGCTGGAGCTTTGCAGGCCACATGCTTCCCATCTATGGCTCCAACAGTGTGGGGGAAGTTCCACTTCTGATACCACTGCTCTGCAACTTTCTCCCAGCCTTCTTCAGTGGAGGGGCACTGGAGGAGCTCCTCCAGGTATTCTTCAATGATGGCCTGCACCACTTCTCTGACCACAATGCTGATGGTGTTGTGTGGCACCCTCCAGGTGTACTGCATGTTCCTGTACGTGGTCCCGGAGGCCAGGTGGCGCAGAGTCAGTGCCACCTTCAGTCCAGGGTCCAGGTTGGACCAGAAGTTGGTGTTTGCCTTGGTCAACCTGGGTCTCAGCCGCTCCACAACTTCGTCAAACATGGCTGGTGGCATCCTCATGAAGTGCTGGAATGCATGAGGGTCTTCGTTCCTCAGCTCCACCATCAGCTTGTCATACATCCCATACTCGGCTCTTCTCGTGATCCATCTTCGGACCCACACACTTCTTTTCCTTGTGTAGAACAGGTGAAAGAGCCTGTAGAGGGCTTCGCACTGTTGTAGAATGATGGCGGCTACCAAAAGGAGTGTGCGACAATCCATGGTGGAGATGACTGGATGCTGTGGAAGAGCAAGAGCAAGAGCAAGGCTGAAGAGGTCTGCACACCAGGGCTGCTGGACTGAAAGTGAGATGCAGGTGATTTCCTCCCCCTTTTTATAGAAAATATAGGTTTTCCGCTAGGTGTCCTTCTGCATCCTCTAGACATCCTCCAGACATCCTAAATATCCGAGATACGTCCCCTATACAAACATTTTTTCCGTTTTAATGCTTTATATGCGAGCTGCATCCGCTTACATCCTTTCTATGTCCGTGCTACTAACGCTGCCCAGATGTTCCGCGTCCGTTTCGCTTCCTCCCTCTTTCCGTTTTCCGCTGGAGTGGATGCGAGTTGTGCGGATGTGCAGTGGATGCCGAGCGGATACAGCGGATGTGTAACGGATGTAGAACGTTTGTTCCCCATATGTGTCGCGGATGTAGAACAGACGCTGCGGAAAGTTCATCCCCTCAAAAAGTTTTGTGGAGCTCAAAACTTTTTTAGCGGATGAAATCTCAGTAGATGGATGCTGGACGGATAGAACGTATGAATCACGCACGCAGTGAGTACAGAACGGATGCATCGCGTTAACCAACGGATGGCAAGCGTTTTTCTCCGTTTTACATCCTCTTTCCATCCGTTGGTGCAGTGTGACATGGGCTTTAGCTTTTTCAGATATATTCAGTGTATTATTATGATAATATTGGATGGCAGAGTTGGATGATGCTTAGAATTATTCTAATCTGTTTTCAGATGCTGGTTTGTAGCAAACAGCCTGGATGATTCCAGTGGATAAGTTACTTTGGGGAACTGATGAAGGAAGTACAATGTTGCTAGTTGCTCTCCATCTGCTAGCAGTTTTTGTTATTTCTCACCTAACATTATGTCACCCAAACATGTTTGGTTACAACCATCATCACTTTTCATTAGTAAACTATGGTTAAAACAACATACTTCTATAGTTGCCAAATGTGGCCATCTAATAAAGTCCTGCTAAGAATACTTCTCTTCTCTGATAGACATACATGGATATGTCTAGGTAGTCATGCTAGCCCTGTTTATGAAACACACCCTCTCCAAAGTATATGTAAATCATAAGTAATTGAAATATGCTTTATTTCAGTGACTGTTTGGCTGCAGCTGTTGAACGTATGGCATTTCCTGTGGGTGTTAACTTGTACATTTGTACTTTTGATTTTATCATTTTTCTTTAGTCCTTCAGAGTTCTTCGAGAATGAGATGAGTTTTAAATATTGTTAATAATAAATATCACAATAATGGCTATAGTCTATCCATGAGCACACCTACTGTTCTTTCTGCTTTTGGTCTTATATTTCAGATAACTGATTTCAATTATCAATTGCCCAGTGTCTAGTCCTTGTTTGTTACATAATATTTGCTCAAGTCAGAGCTGAAGAAGCTTTTTGGATGAGAAGTGAAATGCCTTCAAAGAAAAAACAAGGAAATCCAGTTGCCTCCTGAAAAAGAACGTATGGGATTCCATATACTATTAGCTCAAGACTAAATGTTGACATGCAGGAAACCACCTTATACTAACCACTGTTAGCTTACTGGTTGAGGATCCCCGCAATCATTTTCAATAGGAATATTCCCATTTACCTGCCTAAGCATTCCACTGAATCTGAGGCATGCATTAAATTTAAAGAAAAGCCTGAAAAATATTTGTATTGCAGTTTAGGGTGGATAATGACTACAATGGGGCACTGTGTGTGTATTTGAACTAATTTTTTGAAAAATAGCAAGCTTGATTTATTTGAAGTCCAGGTAATGTATTTTAGAACAATCTAAAAACAATAATGAGAGGTATAAACTGTGCAATTATTCTATCCATTTATAGTTTTTATGCTAAATTTGAAACATACATCTAGGCTACCAGATTCATATATCACTAGACAGGAACAAAAGATACAAAAGACCCAATGCTCTGCTATCTTTTAGTGATCATATGAATTTTAGTAGCCCACATCTAACAGCCCTGATATATTCCATATATTTTAAATCAATGTTTGACAAAGACTAGAGATATATGTATACAGTATTTAGTATTTTTAAGGAAGGGGACCCTTGTTGGCTTGGTGATTTGTTTGAGCAACAATTCAAGGTTTTTCAACCTTTCCTTCCAGATGCTATTTGTATGGTGAATTTGTTCAATTTTATTCCGAATTGAGAATGCTACTGCTAGCTCAGTCTATGCAGAATAATTCTGAATTACAGATGGAATTGTTAGAGCTGATTCTAAGTATACAACTTGTTGCAAATTTCATTGTGCATTTAGCCTGAAGACCTCAAAAGAACATCTGTAGGAATATATATTGCCCAAAAAATAATGTTACTTAGAAGCTGAGCCTGATTTTGGTGATTGCACCTATGCAGTTTTTTCCAAACAGCATTATGAAAGTGGTTAGCTGTAGCCTTCTTCCAGGATATTTAACCTTTTAATCTAGCCAATAGCTCTAAAATCCCTATTTAATAAGGGTTATGGAAAGGGTTGAAAGTATATTTACCTGAATCTCTCTTAAGGTATTTGCAAACAGTAAAGTTGAGTTGTAGGCACTAGTTCTAAAATGAATGTCTTCATAGTGCTTAAATACAAAGTTTTCCCTAAGAAGTCTAACCACACACTGTACATTATATACCCATAAACAATATCAATGCTATGATGAATTTCTTGTGTGATATTTAGGCTAGGATAAAAGTGGGAATCAGAATGCCTGTTCAAAGTGGACCAATAAATCAACAAATAAATATGTTCCACAATCTCCAACACAACATCATTACATATCACGATAGCGTCTATCCACATATCATTATTATCTATCTTTTTGGCTTTTCAGACCTCAGCAGTTTTTTTAAAAAATAACTTTAAGTAGTATCTTCTGGTTCTTTTTAGTATTTTAAAGATTTATTTTTTCAGTTCACTCACTGCAGTCATATTTTATAAAATAAAAACACACATGATAGCTAGAACTTGGTCATTACCAGGTACTCTTTGCTTTTCTTATTCTTTCCTAAACAGCATTTCTCTCAGAGAAGTGAAGGAATATAGGAGCCAAAGAAAGTAAGTTATCAAATTATTCCACTTTTAAATACAAAGGCTATGGATGCATTGCTTATTTCAGGCAGAAGTGATAGATGATAGATGACAGACAGACAGGCAGGCAGGCAGATTTCCATTTCTCTTGTATGTCTCTAAACTCTAATAAAGCAGCTCATTTTCTGGGGAATAAATGACAAGACATTTATGGTGAGAACTCCTATAATAAAAGTAGGGAAATGATCGTTCTCAATATGCTCCTAAATGATTTTTCCTATAAGTGTGACTTACAGCTGTGTTTCTCAACCTTGGCAGCTTGAAGATCTGTGGAGTTCAACTACCAGAATTCCCCAGCATAGCTGAATGGGGAATTCAGGGAACTGAACTCCACAGATCTTCAAGCCGCCAAAGATTGAGAAACACTGATCTACAGAAGCTGTACTGCAGCAACTTCTAGAGCCCAGGTGCCCAGCTACCCAAAGATGATGAAATGAAAAGTGTGATGTCACAATGCAACTCATTTTATACTTATGTCTTAACTCTGGTAAGTAGGGAATTCATGCTGAGTTTGCACTGCAAAGTTATTTGTGTCACTGCTCCCCAGCCTCTAGAAAACCACAGGTTATTTTTGTGTCATAATGTACATAATATTTTTGTGACATAAAGATACATAAAATGTAGCTTTAATGAACTGGGTGTCTGTAGCTCAAACACTGTATCAGCAATATATGTACTCGGTGCCTCATTCAGTCTCTTTCTTTCACATACAGAACATCTGATATGTGGGTCATAACATAATTGCTGCTGATAGAGATGTCAACAATTACTCAGATTCACTCAAATTAGACACTATATAATCTAGCAGTTGGCCAAGTTCACCCAGCATGTTCTCGTAAGCTGAAATGGGACTCAGAGCTTTGTGGGGGGAAAAGTCAATGTCTTAACGTGGTATGCCAATCAAGCTATCAGGTTAAACTCTAATAAAGCAGCTCATTTGCTGGGGAATAGCATGAGAAGTGAGGGCAGTCATTCTCTTTTATCAAGTTTGATTTACGGTTAACTTGTATGAACTCGGCCATTAAATATCAATGACAACAATGCTTTATCTGAAAGAGAAAATGTAAGCCTTTGGGAAACTTGTCACCACAGGACAATTCTGCTCAGGTCAAGCATTTTCAAATGGCACGCCACCAGTCTATTGGTAGATATTACTTAATGATTGACTGATTATATCTGAATCCTTTACAGAAAGAAACAAACAACCTGTTGTATTTCAACATATTGTAGATCCCTGCTGCCCCAGGCATCATCTCACAAGAATGAGCCACATTCCTTTCCTTCACATACTGATGGGGATGCATTTTCCAAAACTGGCATTTGTGTTTTGTTGTACTAATCAAGCGGATTAGATATATTGGGGGCAGGAGACAAAAAAAAAAAAAAACCTAAGTGGAATCAGTGTGTCCTGCTAAACTAGGTCATATAAACATGGTAAATACATTATTTATCTCTGCAGGATGCATGGAAAACAGGGTTAATAGCAATGAATTATTAAGTTGATGCTTACGAATATTCCTTGTTCCAGTAACCGTTACCTGCCTTTAATTTCCTTGACAATATTTAACTGAGCCAAATCATTGTAAAAGGAAATTCTTACAGTTCCTAAGGCAAATTTTGATTTTGAAATTCCCTGGGCTTCTAAGGAAATTGTTCTCAGGTGTATATATAGCAATTTCATAGGAGTTTCCCCACAGGAGTCTCTCCCTCTTCCCCCGAAGAGTATACCGTACAGTCAGTGCAAAGCTTGAAGAAATTTCCTGAGGCTCACTATCCCTCTTTTAGCCAGAAAAGTTATTTTCCTTCTCTCAAGTCGCGCAACAGAGTTCCCAACAACGCTGTCAACGAAGTTGACAGGTTGCTTTAAAACCGCCTTTCAGCCGCGCGTCCGACGACGGGACCGGCAGCCGATTTCTGCGCAGCCTCACTCTCGCTCTTACGTATCCCGCGCTTACGAGATTCCCTCCAGAGCTGATCCAACCTGACAGCGAGTTCCGCCGGGTTCAAGGAGGGATAGCCCGGCGCCTAATCGTGCAGGACGAAACCGGCGGAAGCCCGGACACGACTTGGCCTGGCAAACAAGCCAAAAACCATTCCCCTAACCCAGAGTACCGAAAGCTGACTTGGGCCTCGAGAAACCTTTCGCAACAGGCAGCAAAGAGCTAAATACTTTTAAAAGTATTTTCCTATGCAGAGGTAGGAGGTAGCGCCAAAAGCGTGTGTTTGCTTGCTCCGGAATAGGGTCAGAACCCACACGATTCCCAGGGTGGTGACGTCCCGTCGCCTTGGCTTGCGGGCACGTTTAAATTGCCTCTGCAACGGCCGATCCCGTTGGAAAACTCCGTCAATCGCCTCCTTTCGCGGTCCTAGCCTGAAGCTTGTTTTCGATTCCTTGTTTGTTTGTTTGTTTGTTTGTTTGTTTGTTTGTTTAAGAGCGCCGCTTTGAAAACGCTCCCATCCTGTACCACGCAATTGACTCTCTAAAGGTTTCAGATGAACACCTTGGCAGGGCCACCTCTGCAGATCAGGCTTAAAATAGCTCCAATGAGATATTCCCAGGTAAGCGGCAATTTCCAAGCGCCTGGCGCTATTTTTACAACAGACCTCGCTTTGACTGGAAGGAGTTAAGGGGTTGGATGGCTCTATACAATGCCTTATTCCGAAGAAAGCGCCACTGATCTCCCTAAGGGATTTCCTCTCGAAAGAATCTCGGTCTGGATAACCTCCTTGGGTCCCTGGAGGTGGGGCGGGGGAGGGAAGGTTTGCTAACGCTTAACCTTGCAAGGATTACTGAAGTCAACGCTGATATGAAATGGGTAGCCTTCCTTTCCGAAGGGGGCTCATAAATTAAAAAGACCCGCTCGACCAGCTCTTGGCTGCCATTGCATGCTTCTTTCCTTCCCGGGTGTGTGTGTGTGGGGGGGGGGGGGGGAAGGACCGCGGAGGCCCCGCTCTCTGTTTTAACAAACCTGCTAAAAGGAAACTCTTTGAAGCCGTTGCACGCCCTGGCGGCACACCGCGATCTTCCCGTCCCAGCCCGCCCCGCCAATGCAAGCCCCCGGTCCCGCCTCACCCTTCCGTCGATGCCATGGTTGCCGTGCGAGCCCACCCTCGCTCGTCTTTTCACCAGAAATCTGGGGGCTTCACCAAAGCGCGGCCGCTTTCAGCGGGGAAAGGTTCAGGACGCTCCCTTCGGACGTCGGGGACCCCTTGGCGATTCCTGCCTTGTATAATCCTCCCGGCTCTGAAAAGCCAGCATTCAAGAAGCTGGGCTCTGAAGAGCAAAAGCCCTGCTGCTGCCGCCGCCGCCGCCGCCACCTCCACCTCTTCCTCCTCCTCCTCCTCCTCTTCCTTCTCCTTAGCTTGGAGTGAAATTTCTCAACGTCTTCGGGAAGCTTGGATGTCTTGATGGAGAAGGGGAGTGCGAACGAGAGGGGAGGGGGAGTGAGGAATGTGTGGGGTGGGGGGGAATCCAAAAGCCCACAAGCCCCGTGGGGAGGGGAGGGGAGGGGGGTGAAAGACTACGATCAATGGGAAAACGGCAAGGCTTAAGCAGTGGCAATGCCAGGGCTTTGGTTCTTCGCTTTCTACGCGCACCAGGAGAGCTAGCTGGGATTTTGTGTGTGTGTGTGTGTGTGTGTGTGTGTGTCTGAATATGTATGGGGGTGTCTGTGTGTGTGTGTGAGAGAGAGAGCGCTAGCGGGCGAGCGACTGGAGCAAAGGGGGCGGTTGTGTTGTGTTTGAACGCGTTTTGTGGGGCGGTGGGCGATTTTCCCACCGCCACGGCGTCGGCTTGAAGGCTGGATTGGAAGGTTTAACGGCGGATTTGCAGACTCTCCTTCTCTATTTTAGGCAAGAGCTGAGCTGACATCACTAGCGGTCGCCTCGCCGGCAAATCCCCCAGCCTCTCATTTGTTAAAGGAAAACAAACAAACAAACAAAAAAAAAAAGACAACAGCCCCCCCCCCCCCCCAACCAACCGGGGGGGGGGGGGGGGGATGCAGAGGAACGTAGGCAAACGGGAGAGCGGCGCCTGGTGCACCTCGGCGGTCTGAACTTCCAAACCCCTGAATAAACGGGCTGTTCCTCGTTAATTCGATAGGATCGTTATTATTACGACTCCCCTCCCTCCCTCCAGGGCTGGCTCGAAAAGCAGAGCGAAAGCGATTAAGTGATAACGCGGGGCGGGGTGAAGCGCTTCGGATCTCAATCTCCCGCGAGGGTAGATTTTTTTTTTTTCCCTCCCCCTTTGTGCCGGTTCGGTTCCGATCCCCCTCGGCGGTGGGGGCTGCAAGAACACGCGCCTTCTTCCCCCCTCCCCCTTCGCCAAGGAATGCAACACCGACATACAACGCCGCCTCCCCTTTGTAGCTGTCTGCCCCGCCCCCCCCCCCCCCCCAACCCCACCCCGTTTCCAATGCGTTTTGTTCAGATGCGTAATCTGCCTCCCCACCCCACCCACTTTCGTTATGTGGCCAGGAATCTGGGCCTCATTTCGAAGCCTAGCTCATTGATGCGGGTAGTCCCCCTTATTTCACTTCGTTCTCGGGCTTGAAACCCGGACAGTAGCTTTGGCCGACGGGGAAAGAATTAAATCATCTTTCCCTCCCCCACCCAGAGCTGTCACATTTCTTCTTGAAAACCTGCCCGGGTTTCCGATTGGAGCGCGCCGTCCGAAGGGCCGAGACGCGCTGAATGAATGAATACGAGGCAGGCGAGGGCAAAGCGGCAGGCGCGCTCTCTTCTCAATAAGCTGCTCCGGCGGCTGTGGCTTCGCGTTAGCCCGAAGGGCTGTAATCTCTCACAGCCTTCAAAGAGCTGACTTGAGTTCAAAGGGATCGCGGCTGAGAAGGGAACATAAGGTTGAATTTCTGGGAGCACCGTGGGGAGGGGCAAAGCAGCATTTGATGACGGAGGGCTGCGATTTAGGATCTCACACCTGGTGCAGAAGGTCAGGAACTGGAATGGGGTTAGAACAGGGGTCCCCAACCACAACACCACCACCACCACCCCGGACCGGTAACGGTCCGTGGATCATTTTGTACCGGGCCGCAATGAATGAATAATCGTGATTAAAATATATATAAAATATGTTTTTAGTAAAGAAATAGTAAAGAAGTCCTTTACTATTAGGGAAGAATTGATTTTACCAGTCCTTGAAAAAGTGTTTCTGTGTGAAACTGGTTTCTGGTACAAAAAAGGTTGGGGACCACTGGGTTAGAATGTATGTTTGGAGCTGGAAATGAATGGGTGGTTTTGACAGGCAACACATCCATCCGACCCACCTACCCCACATGCAAAAGGGAGTGGTTTATTTATTTATTTTATTTTACTTTATTTGTCAATCACTTATAAGATAATAGGTATAAGTATAAAAACATGAGAAAGAATACAGGAAATAGGTACGAATAAATGGGGACAAACGAACAGGGATAGTAGGCACGATTGTGCACTTATGAACGCCCAAATACTAATAATAATTTTTTATATATATATAACATGCTATTGTGAACAATAGTCCACAAGGCGTGACACTAAGTATCAAGATCATGCATACAATGCTGTGCACTATACATGACAACCTCATGGCCTAATCAAGGGTTCACAGCAGCTTAAGAGAAGAATAGTAAAGAGGACCGGGTTGCTGGCCCAGCACCTCCATAGAACACACTTAAGCAGTGCGGCAGGGATGTCTGCTATACATGACCTAAACTAGAAGCATCCTAGGACTCATAGCAGTTCCATAGGACTCATAGCAGTTCGGGTTCTATGATGGAACAAGGTACCACTTGGTCAAGGACTGGGTGATCAGCAGAAAGAAGCACATCCCCACTACCCAAAAATTTGGCCACAATCATGGGAAAGACTGCTGACCTGACAGTTGTGCACAAAACTATCTCTGACACCCTCCATATGGAGGGAAAGCCTCAAAAGCTAATTGCAAAATAAGTTGGATGTTCCCAAAGTGTTGTATCCAAGCACATTAATAGAAAGTTATGTGGAAGGGAAAAGTGTGGAAGAAAAAGGTGCACAAGCAGCAGGGATGATGCAGCCGAGAGAGGATTGTCAAGAAAAGGCCTTTCAGAAGTGTTGGGGACTTTCACAAGGAGTGGACTGAGGCTGGAGTCAGCGCATCAAGAGCCACCACACATAGATGGATCCTGGACATGGGCTTCAAATGTGGTGTTCCTTTTGTCAAGCCGCTCCTGCACAACAAACAACATCAGAAGTGTCTTACCTGAGCTAAAGAAAAACAGACCTGGTCTGTTGCTCAGTGGTCCAAAGTCCTCTTTTCTGATGAGAGCAACTTTCCCATCTCATTTGGAAACCAAGGACCCAGAGTCTGGAGGGAGAATGGAGAGGCACACACTGCTAGATACTTGAAGTCCAGTGTGAAGTTTCCACAGTCTGTGTTGATTTGGGGAGGCATGTCATCTGCTGGTGTTGGTCCACTGTGCTTCATTAAGTCCAGGGTCAATGCAGCCGTAGACCAGGAGAGTTTGGAGCACTTCATGCTTCCTTCCGCAGACGAGCTTTATGGGGATGCTGACTTCATTTGCCAGCAGGACCTGGTACCTACCCACACTGCCAAAAGCACCAAAACCTGGTTCAATGACCGTGGGATTACTGTGCTTGATTGACCAGCAAACTCTCCTGACCTGAACCCACAGAGAATGTATGGGGCATTGCCAAGAGAAAGATGAGAGACATGAGACCGAACAATGCAGAAGAGCTGAAGGCCGCTATTGAAGCATCCTGGTCTTCTATAACACCTCAGCAGTGCCACAGGCTGATAGCTTCCCTGGCATGCCGCATAGAGGCAGTAATTGCTGCAAAGGGGGCCCAAACCAAGTACTGAGTACATATACATGCTTATACTTTTCAGAGGTCCGATATTGTTCCATGCACAATCCTTGTTTTATTGTTTGCATGTAATATTTTAATTTTCTGAGATTGTGGATTTGGGGTTTTCATGAACTGTAAGCCATAATCATCACAATTATGATAAATCGTGGCGTGAACTATCTTGCTTTGCATGTAGTGAGTCTATCTCATATAGTAGTTTCACCTTTTAAGTTGCATTACTGAAATAAATGAACTTTTGCACGATATTCTAATTTTTTGAGTTTCACCTGTATTGACTATATCAATAATATTGAATCACTCTCAGTGGAAATAAATGTAATCTTTAGAGTAGCACGGTATTCTTGGTTAGATTGGGTGAACAAACCAAGTAAGTCTGGAGATAGGATAAGAGACCAGTTCCAAATATATTCATAGTTCTGCATCCAGTTCCAGTTCCTGTGAATTTGATTGTTCCCAGAACGTAGTAGCAAGATAAATTGAATGTCTTTGAATAATTAATGCAAGATTATCCAATCTGATATTAACTGATGATGGTGCTCATTATCTGATAATACCTGGTTGGGTTATGAAATGTGTGCAAGCAAACAGCCAAATTCAGAGAGCAACAAGGATTCCACAGTTCAACCTTCATATTCTATTGGAACATGGGTTTTGGGTTTTTTGTTTTTTGTTTTGCATCTATTAAAAGTCAGTGTCATTAAGGCTCTGTTGACCTCTGGAGAGATCATAGATCAGTGTTTATCAAAATAGGTGTGGGGAAGATGCTAGAGATTGATCTTTCCCTAGAAATTAAAAACATTGACTTGGTTTCCTTTTCTCTTAAATGATTTTTTCTTAATTGATATTCCAGGAAGTAGTTAGTTGATTGACCTCCTTAGAACAAAAACTGAAAAAGAGAATAATAGGTATCCTTTTAAAGTGGAACATTGGTTGTTAGATCCCCAGTCATTCTGTTGATGACTTTCATCAATTTGAAATGAATCAGAAGGAGTCTGGTAACACCTTCTCCAATTAACCATTTTTATTAAAAGGGCAGCATATGTTCTTGCCAGCTGGAGCCCAGTTCTTTAGATGCATAGAGTGGCTGGGACACAGGATTTAAAAAAAGGGCAGAGGTGAAAGAAGTGGTTATGCAGATGCTGGATACATGTGAGAAAGCCAACAAATACCCCATCAATAACATTTGTAATGTATTAAAAATCCGTTCCTACGCTTAGGCAATAAAGATCAAAAGTACACATATAGACTGGGTGAATCTAGTTACTGCTCAATGGCAGTAACTGTGGGAGGGATCTTGGAGTCTGAGTGGGCAACCAGCTAAATATGAGCCAGCAGTGTGCAGCAGCCGCCAAAAAAGCTAATGCAATCCTAAATTGCATTAACAGAGGGATACAATCGAGATCAAGTGAGGTACTAATACCACTCTATAAAGCCTTAGTAAGATCACACTGAGAGTACTGCATCCAGTTTTGTTTACCACATTATAAAAAAGATGTTGAGACTCTAGAAAAAGTACAGAGAAAAGCAACCAGGATGATTAGGGGACTGGAGACTAAAACATATGAAGAATGGTTACAGGAACTGAGCTTGGCTAGTCTAGTGAAGAGAAGGACCAGGGGAGGCATGATAGCTGTCCTCCAATATTTAAGGGGCTGCCACAGAGGAAAGGGTCAAGCTATTTTCTAAAGGTCCTGTAGGCCAGGCAAGGAATAATGGATGGAAACTGAACAAAGAGAGATTTAACCTGGAAATGAGAAACTTTCTGACAGTGAGAACAACCAACCAATTGAACAGCTTGCCCTCAGAAGTTGTAGGAGCATCATCACTTGAGACTTTCAAGGAGAGATTGGACTGCCATTTGCAAGAAATGGTGCAGGGTCTCCCTCTTGGGCGGGGGGTTGGACTAGATGACCTACAAGGTCCCTTCCAACTCTAATTATCTGTCTATTAAGCACTCTGACCTTTAAATGTTTGAGTGATTGACAATCTGTTGCATGAGAATAGTGATGCAGTTTCCTTGTTCTAAAACAGCCACCTTGAACTGTTAATCAAATATCCTGGAAAGTTGGATGCTACTTTGTCTTTATTTGAGATCCTGATACCTAGCTCATATCCATTCACTCTTTGCCACAAAGTTTGCTTGTTCGTTCAAAGTACAATTAAAAGGGGTATTGCTGACATGAAGGTGAAACATTAGAAGAAGAACGCATATAGACAACTTTTTTTTAATGAAGTTGCTGGACTGGTGATGGTGAAATAAATAAGGGGAAAAAATAAACCTCTGGTTTTATTGTAGTGTCTGCTTCCAGTTTAGCATTATGATTTGTTGCCTGTTTCAAGTTGGGTGATTATCTGTATAATAATGCAAGTATGGGTGTGCCACCCTGGGCCAGAGAAATGTGCCATTGTCCAGTATGATTTGTAATGGACTAATAAAAGCATCTGAATGGCAAGAATTGTAGGAGACAACCAGTGGTGTTCTGGTTTTTGTGGTTTGGCTTTTAATAGGTCCTTCCTGATCATTGATTTGGCTCTATTGATCTGTTTAGATCTGATCTCACTGGATAAGTAGTTCAGTCTTATGAATGCCTGGATGAACTCTATCCATTGACCATCTCTGTCAAGCGGGTTAGAAAGAATTTAGTTGTAACAAAGAACCTGGTTATAGATTTGTTAATATGTTCTGAGTGGAAGTATGCATGGAGATTTGTAGATTTTGTGTATAATGGGGTATTCGTGTATCCATTCCTCAGTTTTGCTGTGATATCAAGGAAATGGGTGGTTGTTCTATAGAAAGGATGACATTGATGGTGGATGGAAGTTATGGTCACAATGGAATGAGGGATTCTTTTTCGTATCCAAATGACATCAAAGAATTTCAGGAAATGAAAGTTGAAAAAGTGTTGTTCTAAGTCAGAGATAAATTTGTTTTCTTTACAGGAGGAAAACTTGCTTACAGTCCAACACACATTAATAGTTATATTTCCCCTTGGGAAAGATTAAGTTTTCACTCTGAAGCAGAAATATTTTTACCATGCTAACCTCATCAAGTGTTTACCAAGGAAACCCTTCTTTGCCTGTACTGACTTTATTTTTGTAAACGGCTTCATTGTTCAAGTCATAATATTTTACTTTTTGTATAGGTTTTATTCAGCTATAATGTACCCTATAGCAACTACTGCTTTATTGATTTTATTTCTTGGTTTTTCTTACTTCTGTAAATTGGAATGTACCTGCTAAGAAAATCTGTCTTTTGGCTCTTGTTTATTTCATTGAAGAACTACCTTATTCCTACATCTGCTTCAAAAGTCACTCTAAATTATTAGAATATTGGTTTTCCACATTTTTTCTTCTAATACAATATGAAGGATTATTATTTATTTATTTATTTCAAAGATTTATGTAGTTGCCCATCTTAAGCAACTGTAGATGGTTCAGAACAGCAACAGATAATGGAAATCTCTGTATCGAATTGTCATGTCACAAACTTTCACAGGTCCCTTTATGATAGGTCTGGGGTGTCAAATTGGTGGCTCACGGACTGGATGCATCATGCACAGGCCATGCCCAACCCAGCTCATGAAACGTCATGTGATGGTAATGTGATGCAGTCAGTTTTTGGTACCTGTGTGATAGATGATTCTATCAGAAGGTGACCCATATAAATCTGCCTATCTCTCAATTGTATCTTGATTTCTTCTCCTTTCCCTTGTCCGCAGCTTCACCTATTTTTATGTTTTTCAATGGCCAACGTGGATCCCGCACAATTCCTTGCAAGAAGTAAATGAAAAAATTGCACCTTTACCACCCAGAACTGCCAGTAGCTTATGCAGCAAGCTTATTTCAACAGGAATAGTCTTTCTATAATTAAGTGCAATTAAATAATTTAAGAAGATGAGGTTTGTAGAACAAAACATATAACAACCTTTTCTGTTCCCTTGTCATTATTGTAGCATACCCTTTCTGAAACAGGCATTTCAGTCTACCTAATGCAAGGAAGGGACTGTTAGCCTGTAATGTTGAATGTGAAAATGTTTATATTTCCGGGGCCAAATGTCAATGCCCTATAGAATTTTTGTTCTTATCTACTGAACAGTAGAGAAAGAATCAATTGTGCAAACCAAAGAAATACTTCTATATTTGAATAGTTGTCACAACAAATTACAGCATGAGTAAGACAACCCAAAGGAAACAAAAAAGCAAACATTATTAGTATAGAAAAAATGATAAAGTTCTGCCTAAAATCTAAAATAGCCCAATGCTGCAACTCATACCATGGGAATAAGGACAGCATGACAGAACATGATTAAACACAGAACCAACAACTGGGAAAAAAGATATGTAAGCTATAATGGTTGAAGGAGACTTTGAGATAACAATAAAACATAACTTTGCTACCAGATGGCCAAACTTTGCAATTAATAAGAGATGGTAAAAATTGAGAGATGCCTAACTTTGCAACTGATTGTTGGACTTTATTGTTATGTGAGTAAGGGAATTTTTAGAAAAAAGTTATTTCCTGGAAACTTGAAGATTGAATTATGAAGGTTGAAAGTGAGTGAATAATTAGGAAGAATAAGCTAATACCAAATGGTCAGCAAAGTATACACAATTTAAGTGCACAAGGTTAAAAAAAATGTGGGCTCTGATTTCTGAAGTCCAAGAGACTCATTTACCTTGAAGATTAAGAATGGAAAGTTCATCCCACTGTTAGGTTTTATTGTATAGAATTCTTGCTTTGTTTTTATGATATTAGTGAGTTTTGCTTGAAAAAATAATGTTTTAATAAGTTTATTTTTTAATAAATTGAACTGTAACTTATTTCTAATTTGCTTTTGTCATTTTCATTTGTAGGTCTTATTCTATATAACATTGTTTAACACCTAATAATATTAAATCCTTTAATTTTAGGATTCCAGTATTTTATAACATTTTCATAAAATAATTTCAGGCAGCATTCTCATTGCATCACTGCATATCCAATAGAGATTAACAAAACTTTTTTGTACTGTAATTGTTACAACAAAATACACTTTAATTCCTTCTTTTGGTGAAAGATTTATTATTTGGATTACAGCAAATGTATTCAAAGTGCTTCTGGAAAATTCTGGAAAACTCAAGAGACATAGAAACTTAGAAGATATAGCTTGCATTCTACATGTATATTGAATGCATTTTCCTAAATACAAAATATATTCATATTTAGACATTCTATGATAGAAATACAAATATGTCTTGACAGTTAAATTTGTGAGAAAAAAAAGATCCCTGGACATAGGAAATATGAAAAGTGCTGAATTATGCCATTTATAAATGTATTACTATTCTATATTTTCTAGTTCAAACAAGTTTTTTTTTTAAACAAATGAATGCAGTGGATAGGAAATAGATTGAGATGGATCCACATTCAAATTTTCGTTTGCAGGTTTAAGAAAACCTTTGTTTATTTGCATGTGTACAGTATTTTACGAGGGAAAAATACAATATAAAATATACCAAAACAAACTAACATAGCCCATAATAAATTCATCTAGCTTTGGAATAATCTCTTGTCATTCTCTCATGTATCTCAGACTTGTGCAAATACCTTCCAATCTTTTTATTCAGATAACTGTTTAAAACAGATGGCATACAGTTACTTTGGCCCATCATACTTTGTTCCCACCAGAAGAAAGGGGATATCTGAGACATGATAATCCATTTGTCAATATTCAGAACTTCCAGTAAAATCATCTAGCCTCACTGAATAGCAAGACTCTTGGAAATATTCTGAGGGCCCTGCTCTAGCTTCAGTGGATGAAAAACCTGAAGAAGTATAAGAGGAATCAATACAGCTATCTTTTCAGAAAACAGTTCTGAGCTAAACATTTCATTTCATATTCTTCTCAATCCAGTCTTTGAAAGGAATTGCTCGGGTGTAGCCAGAGTAAAGTTCTAGGCTACATGTCTTGTCGTAGCCCCAGCTCACTAAACCCATGAGATGCCAAATTAACTCAGAAGAAGATTTTCCTGGCAAAGGTATTGCAGCAATCCCTCCAGTCTCAGAAGGACAGATGTTAGAAGCTGCTGTGGGATGCTGCTTGGCACAAAACATACTGTCAGTGATACTGATTTGGATTCCATGTTCCTCATATTGTTGCTCACACAGAAGGGAGTCCACTATCTGAACAGACCCGCTACGAATTGTATCATTCTTGTAGTTTGGGTCTGTAACATCAGTCAGGATTTTCCAACCGGTGATGACTATTTGCAAATCATCTGTAGGAGGATCGATGTCACGTGCAGATGCTAGGCAGATGGGTTGGACATGGCTGCTGATTCTGGCTTTGTCCAGGAGCTTAATGATAGCTATATCAGAATCAAGCAATATAGGGTCGTAATTTGGGTGAACTATGATGGCTGAAATCTAGGAGAAATCCAAAACAGCAATATAAGAACTCACATGTTACATATGTTTTTATTTATTTAATATTGTATATGAAATCCAAGATTATCTCTAGCAGTCACTAACTGCTGTCACCTGCATCCATAGTTGTAACAGTGGCTCCAAACCATGGAATATCTTGGAATATAGCAATGCTAGATGGGAATTGCAATAGTTGGGTTCCCAAGGCAATCGGAAAATCTCAGAAGGTAGCTTGAATAAGATCCAACCATAAATTGCAATGTTAAATCAAAACCAAATTAATTAAAGATTTAATTAAAATTAATTAAATTTAAAATTTTAATTAAAATTAATTAAATTTAAAATTTTAATTAAAATTAAAATTTAATTAATCCACGAGTACTTTCGAAGCATTTTTCAAAATCCAGTAAATCAAGAAAAAAGTTAATAGGAATCAACAGTAAAGGTGGAGAATATCTATCTATCAATATCTATCTATCTATCTATCTATCTATCTATCTATCTATCTATCTAT
>BLBF01000005.1:67297065-67312993 GCA_015471245.1 Laticauda colubrina | reverse complement strand
TATCTATCTATCTATCTATCTATCTATCTATCTATCTATCTATCTATCTATCATCTATCTATCTAGTTAGCTATCATCTAGCTATCTGGCTATCATCTTATTATAAATAATTGTCTACAGATACTCCCATCTCAGCCTGCTAATTACAACTAGTTTTAATGACATCAATAAGGCTTATCTCTAAGTGACTGACCTGCGAGTTCTAGGCCACAAGTAACACCTGGAAGCCTTACATATGGCCAACCAGAAGCTTCTAAAGACAGGTAACAAGTATAATTTTTATGGAACAATAAATTAAAATTACTTATTACCTGACTTGAAAGGAAACTTAGGTACTCTGTTTAATTTCAGGGAAATAGAAATATCAATGAAGTTTAGTTTTTGTTTTATTCACTCTGATGTACTAAAGGCATTAGCACTCATCTACTCATCCCAAACACTTAACTCACCCGTAGATTCTGTATGATCTTCTCATCTCTATCCTCATCTCTGTAGAACTTGCCAAGAACAACTCTGATGTCTGCTGTTTTGAGAACAGTGACCTTCCCCAGACTGGTGACACAGTGTGCAGCCACAACAACTGTGCGTTCATTCAACAAAGCTCCGCTGCAAATAAGTATCCAAGTCCCTTTTCTGTGATTGGGAAACTTCACCCCATTAGGTCTCCGATAGATGGCTGCTTGCCATGGCCATCTGGTTATGGATGATTTGTGAAGTATAGTGTTTTCTGTCTTTCCGCAGACTGCCAAAAGGAGAGGGAGAAGAAAGAAATATGATTTTTTTAAATTAATAAAACAAAGTATGTAAAATCAATTGTATTAAATTATTAATTAAACTACCTGACCCCAAATCAAAATTTACCTTGCAGTAAAATTACATTATGTAAAATAAATCTGTTGGCTTTCTAAATGCTATCCAATTCTACCCATCCCCTCTCCTTTCCAGATTTCTTCCTTTCTTTGGCAAACCTTATTATATTCTTAGGCTAATGAAATATTCAGGACTTCCCAAGGTAGATTTTAAAGTCACATATTAAGCCTTGTTCTAAAAGATGAGAAACTTTCTTGATTGTTTAGACAGAAAAGTGGAATAGAAGCTGAACAACAAACAAAACAAAAATGGCCTTAGCTTTACTGAATATCTGTGGAAATGATCACATCAACCAAAAGAAAAGCCTATTTTGCATACTCTATGAGTTGTCAAACCTCTAAACACTAAGTAATAGAGTTTTCCATTCTCACAGAAAGTTTATTTCAATGATATTGTACAAACCAATATAAATGAATATCTATATAGTAAACACAAACATCCAAAAGGAAGAGAGTAATCAAGTTGTTGAGAATTAGGCATAATTTGCCTTTAGCATTAATCCAGACAAAGTTAATATTTTAAAATCCCTTGATTTCTGTGCAAAAGGCAAGCAGAAAAGTGAACTTCTCTTTTTTTGAAATCAGTGAAGATTTAGAATGTTTCATCTCTGTTGAATTGGGCTCAATTTTATTTTTGCATATTAACATTTATTTTGACCAATGGGTATTTTCTAATGAGTATTTTCTTTGGTTTGTCACAAGTGTCCCTCACTGCTGATGAAACATTCCTACATTCATTAAAAAGAGCCCTCAAATCTCTCCAAGTGTTGGAAAATTTACAAAAAATAAGATGATAATCCCCATTTATCAACTGCCTCCCTTTCAATGTGGATTTCTTCTGATGACAAAAAAGGTGACATTTTGTGGAAATTGCCCTAAGACAATGGAGATGAACTAAAAGAGATTCTCTCTTTCTAACACATTTTGAAACTATAAATTTCAAGAAACTTAGCAGGAAGTGACGTTCCGATATATTTCACATCAGAATAATGCCTGCTTTGGCCTCATTTCCAACCAACCTTCCCCTTGCCAATGACCTTTCTTTTTTTCACAGGAACAAGATTTTTTTTTTTTTTGCTTCCAAAATAGGTTGGATTGGCAGAAAAGGCTTGTTAACTGAGGGAAAGCAAATCCCACTGAGAGAGTTGAATGGGTCCTTCTCTGTCTCACAATTGGCCAAAGCATTTTCAATGTCTATTCCTCTCAAATGTGAGCTTGGTTGCTATTAATACATCCTTTCAGATAAAGATCTTTGAGCAGTTATTTTCCTCTAGCTGAAGATCTTTGAAGGATATCCTTATGTTCTGTGTTGCATAAGTGACAAACACTGAATAGAATTAACAGGAGCAACTCCCTGCTTCCCTCGCACTTGTAAAGAAGCAGCTTGTATTCGCTTGTGTGCATATTTGAATAATAGTTCTATTTGCTGGCCTACTAGTGGCATTCATGTTCTTCATTTAAGAATGTCTAATCACCAACAGAGAAAATCCTCAATAACTATTGTATAGCACACCTCATCACAGGCAATTGGACATGAATTCCTTAGACCTGAACAATCTTGTTCCTTAAGGAATTTTCATTTAGAGAGCAATATTATTACTTATGGAATGGTGGTGTTGCCTAATGTTCTGTGTCTGATAACCACACTCTTACTTGGAATGCATGAAGGGGCTCTCCCACTCCATTTTCCTGTTTTCAGACAGGTTCTTCGGCTGCTTCCCAAACGAAGGTAAAAATGAGATATACAGTCATACTGCAGCTGCGTATGAAGATGATGGAAGCCTAGAGGCAATTCTCCAAATGGTAGTGAAGGTTTCTTGGTTGGATATGCCTCCAACTTCTGTTTGTTAAATGTAGACGAATAGAGTTGATGCAAGGGAGTCTCCCTGTTTTGTTCGTAGACAACATGGAATTATAATCAAGAAGCCAAAACCCTTTTTTATATCTTTAGCTTTTACAGTATTGAAGTACAGTTTGGAATAAAGCATTATTACAAATAAGCTAATATTTATAATTACAATCCAGTGAAACTTTGCACCCCTTGGAGCCATTCAAGACTTTCCAGACTCTTAGTAAAATTCAGCATTCTCTTCTCCAAATATGATTAAGAGGCAAGGCCTAACAATAGCATGCTTAAGTAAGCAATCCAAATTCAGTCCATTGTCTTTCCAGTTAGCATTGTTGGGAAGCAGGGGTGTGATTCAAAATTTTTAACAACCGGTTCTATGGGCGTGGTTTAGGTGGTGGGCGTGGCTTGGTGGTCATGTGACTGGGTGGACATGTCATTGGCTGGGCGTAGCCAACGCAATATCACTCACATCGAGGCATGCGTCTCCTCGCCTGGCCTCATGACTGTGGGAATGCTACAACATGCTAGTCGTAAGTGTGAAATATGGTCACAAGTCACTTTTTTCAGTGCCATTGTAACTTTGAATGATCACTCCACACAAGCAAAGTACCAGCAAAAGAGGGGAAAAAAACTCCAGAGATCTTCCTGAAACAGGAAGTCTTGTCCTGCCAAGAATGTAATTAGAGTTAATGGAGAGGCAGTTTCTGTAAGGAACACCAGAATGCTTCCTTCCTGCCTTTCTTACAGAATTAGGCCAGTAATTTCTTCTAACAACCGGTTCTCCGAACTGCTTAGAATATTAACAACTGGTTCTAGTGAATAGGTGCAAACTGGTAGAATCCACCCTTGTTGGGAAGATGTGTCTGATACCTTGGAATTTCATTAGTAAAAGTATACTTAATATACTTATATAATACTTCTATATACTTAGATGTATATACCAAAAATCTCACTAAACTTTCCAAGCTGACTTTAAGAGATATTAGACTGCTTTGCAAAATGTGACCTTCTTTTGCAAAAGATTCATTAAAAAAGCACTGAAGCACTTACCAAGCAATTGTTAATATCAACAAAGAAAACTAAGAAGAGAATGAATCCACCATCTTTTCCACTATGGTGGACACACACACAGCACATACCCAGAGGGAGGGAGGAAGGGAGGGGGAAGAGGAGAGAGAGAGGGATATGTGTGAGATTTTTGCACAACACAAATTCAATCCATTCTTTTATGGGGGTTGAAGGAATATTTTCCCACATGTAACTCTCCTCTGCACATATTTTTAATACATGCAATAAAACCTGACTAAATCTAAAAAATGTACACAGTGCTAATAATTTTAGAATTAGAGAGAATGTAATATGTAACTCTTGTGTTAAGATTGTATAATACAGTACTATAGTATCACATGTTTCATGAGATAACTGCTCAAATATGTATTAATTTAGGGAAGTGCTAGTTTTGTTGTCTAGTACCCCACCCCCTACCCCCCAATCCATGGATGGCACCAGTCTGCAGGATGCCAGAAAATAAGCGAAGCGGGATGCAGGCAGCACACAAAACCATGCCCTTCCTGGTCCACAGAAAAACCTCTCTCCATGGAACTAGTCCCTGTACCCACAAACCTGGGGGATGTTGGTCTAGAATGTTTATGCTGCTTTTGACTAAAAATTTATTTGTATTTTGATTCTAATATCAAAAGTAAAATGTCCCTCAAATCAAGATTGACTCATACATCCATTTTGTGGATTCACACATTCTTCTTGGCAACAATGTGCAAGCAGCAATAATAGACATCTTATTTTAGCCTGCAACCTGATCCTTCATCCAAGTACTCATGAAGATCTGCTATAGAAGAAGGAGTAGCAGATCATGGAGGCTAAGTTAAAAGAGGAATCAGCCTAGAATCCCTACATAGCCAGAAATGAATTAAGTCTGACCTCTCTTAAAGTACATTGACCCATATCTAGTCCCAAATAGGTGTTCATTGTTTGCTGAGAAGATTTTTGGCATGATTAGTAGTAAATCAGTTTAATTGCATCTGATTTTTTTGTGTGCCTGACACCTGCTTCGGTTACTAGATCAGCAAGCTGACTAAGTGTCATACTAAACAAATGCTGTGGTTTGGAAGGAAGATTCATATTTTTGATAATTCCCAGCAGAGATCTTGTATAAAAAGGTGGAACAATAGCTCATTATTTTATGGGATGACATAAACGTCAGCGCCTATCCATGATGCCAAAATTATGATATGTGCCTAGCAATTCTGCCATTTGTTGTTTTGTTGCAATGTTACATTCAATTATATAAGGGGAAGAATTTTCATATCAATTTCATAACATTTGCCACTTCTTTCCCTACAGATGCTTATGTATGATAAATTCATGAATATCTTCTATATAATCACTGGAGCAACAACAGTTATACAATACCTATTTTGACAATTCTTATCACACCTTTCTTTATATTCCACAGGAAATCTTTCTTATCTTTTCATCAATTAGGATTTGGTCGTCTGGGTCTGTAATCTATTATAAAGTACTGTGACAGACTGTCAGAAATTGTATCATAGATTATATCAGCTAATACAGTATATTTGCTTGTGGATGTTTATACTTATATAGTGGGTGGGTGACCATGCTGGCTTATAAATTTCCACCTCATAGATTTAAAAAAAAATCAAACTAGCAATTGTTATTTCCAGAATAACTGCTACAGTTTATGCATTTTTTTCCAGATAATATTTGCACAACCAGGCACAGAGACACAAGAACAAGCAATAATATTTTTCATTAAGATAAGATATTGCAGTCTTACCTTGACTGTACTTGTATAGGGAGTACTTTCTGTCTCACCAGATCAGAAATCTTGGGTTCTCTGCAAGCTAGGAAAAAAAAATACAACACAATGTTGTATAATCCTTTTTTCATGTTTCCAGCTCAAATTTATAGTGTCTCTATTACTTACTGGCCCTACCATAAAGAAATTAAGATAAACGATAAGCAATTCATTAAATGATAGATACTGCATATTTTTAAGAAAAATTTTTAATTCTGTTTTCTTAAACAGAACTAAACAGAGCAAACAAGCCTTAACTTTAGGTGGTTGCATTTCACAAACCACTGAAATGATGCAACCTACTGCTTCTATCTTAGAGGTCCACATATCTCAATAGGAACAGCATAATTATACCCTACTGCTGCATATTTATAGCCTGGCAATAATCGCCCAGCTGGTCCATGGATTATATATGTCCACTGTTAGCAGAAAGAATATTAGATCCAATTATATTTTGGAATGGATGAGACATGAGGTCATTAATAGTTCCACAAACCTCATTCCTTTCTTCTGAAATCTGATATTTACTTTCACTTTTCATGCTTAATAAATGAGAGCAGAAATAGTAACAGATAAGAAAATTAAGAATTAAACACAATATTAATTCACTTGAAAGGCAAGACAAGCCACTATATAGTTCTGAAAGATTTTTTAGACATTTTATTTATTAGATTTCTGTCTTGGGTTCCCTTGAAGAGCTCAACTGATCTAAAATTAATATCAGGAAAAATACTTGCTCAACAACAGGATAGTAATTAATATTTATAAAGAGGCAAAAGGGGAGGAGCAGTGTACTAAACATGTGGCATGACATAACCCACATTTTGTCCTTTTGTACTGTGTATCTGTCATTTGGATCCTGGCTTACTATAGGGTTCCCTGAGGTTAGTAGTTCTAATATGGTTATGCAAAAATATAGAAAGAGTAGTGCGTAAAGGTAGAGTTGACTGATTACAGTGTCCATTTTTATGCTATATTCTTTTTTTGTCAGCATTTTATTGTTTTCCTCCCCGCTTTCATATAAATTGTATGGATTCTTCAAAAAATAAATACTTCTACCTCTGGCCAGTTTACTTGCAAATCTATGAAAAGGTGAATTAGTAATCTGATTCTGTAGATTGTTTCTATCCAGTGTCTGTAAGCAAACAAATTTTTCTGTACTGTCCAGCTTCAGCTTAACAGTTCCTTAACTTAGCTTATCCAGTAAGTCAGATGGGGGGAAAATACGATGAAGAAACCAAAGAAGCATTAGACTTCACTTCTATATAGTAGGACAACATCCTTTAAAAAAAAAAATGAATGGGCACATTCATAATTTTGAACACATATTGTAGTACAAAATAGCTACAAAGTTGCCTTATCTATTCCACAAATCACTGTCAGGGGAGATAAAGTGAAAAACATGGATTCATCTGTTTCTCATTCCTGTTATATTTTATTTCAGATTATTGGAGACAGATACCAAAGCCACAGATGTACTGCAATGAAGTTTTTATTAAAACCAAAATAGATTGAGCCTATTCTGCCTAGCATTACACCTTTTCTTACTATTGGCTCCCTCTTTCTCTTCTGCTTAGCTTCTCCTCCTTGGATAGTTTCCCAATCTAGATGTTCTAAACAAATGTTCCTTGAAACTTAGTTTGTTTGCTACAGAATATAACACTTCCTCATCCATCTCTGTTTATCAAATACTTTTTTCTGGGAAGGTAGGCTTACATATTAGCAAAACTGCTTGGTGCTTTCAAGGTATTTTAGGGAAATAAGGAGGATCCTGAAGAACACTTTGTTTTCTACTGTATCACTTTTTCAAAATATAAAAGACAAATGGTACACAAAGCTGGACAGGAACCAAGCATGTTTTCCATGGGGACAATTATTCGAGAACCTAGTGCCTGCAATAGACAATCAGGTATTTTCCAGATAATTGGATTCCAATTTTAATAAGCTCCACTTAACTTAATTTATGGTCAGATATTACAAAGGGGATTGGAAAAATTATCTGTCTCTGTATCAAATCTTAATACTCTTGGCATTCATACATTAGTTAGTGTACAGCTTATAAAATATGTAAAATAAATTGCAATCTGTTCAGATTGCTTCACACATGTAGAATTTGGGGAATATGTCACTGATGCTTTCAGGAAATGGTTGCCGTGGTATCAGTGATACTTATGCCTATCTATGGCAATCAGATTATATTAGAAGGAACATGGGTGCAGCTGTTCACTGACATCCTATTCATGTTGTAAGATGTTCACAACAGCAGAAGAAAGAGAATGGAGAATTTAAGACCTAAAAAAACAACCAGAAAAGGGAAAAATAAGGTGAAAAGTAGATATAATGTTAGGGGAATACAGAAGAGGTATAATAAGTTAAACGGGGGGGGGGGGGGGGAGTAAGTACGCAAAATTTATAAGTGTTCCCATAGAAGCATGATACATATTTGAAAAGGAATGTATAAAATGTTTAAGATTTAAATAAATATTACAACAATAGAAAAGAGGAATATAGAAGAGGAAAATGAAGATGAAACAAGGGGATAAAAAGGGTAGAGTGGAGAAGCAAGGGAGGAAGGAAGGGAAGAGAAGCTATAAAGTTTTGAAATAAGCTGTAAAGAATCAGGACCTATTCAGTGATAATGGATTAAAATATAACTGAAAAAGAGATTCTGTAAAAGTACATAAGACTGTATTGTTGTATTTGTATGAGAAATAATGTTAGAGAATTTGGAACAACATATGATTATAAAATGGGATAAAATATTCAATGTAATTTAGTGAAAATCTCTTCTTTTTTGAACAAAATAAATAAAAAGAAATATGAGAGAATTGATTTAAGAAGGAATGGGAACATTTTAATTACACAATGTCTTAAAATATAAGTGAAATGGGGGGGAAGTAACTATGAAAAATTTACAAGTGTTTCCATAGAAGCATGATACCTATTTGAAAAGGAATGTATAAAATGTTTAAGATTTAAATGAATATTAATTTTAACGATAGAGTTCAATTGGTATGGATTGTTTTAATTATATATTTACAATTTTTTTTTTTAAAATATAGTGTGTAGCTTTAGAATGTACTAAGCAGAATCCGAATGAAAGTTATGTATTATTTTAAGTGTTAAATTTAGGGGAAAGATATAAAGGCACCATACTCCAATCAGTTATTAGAGGAGAAATTTTGTGTTAATGAGAAAAGATAAGAGACAGCTGAAACAGGACAGACAAAGGATACAACTATAATGATTTAAATTGAGATGAAATAAATAAAATAAAATTAAGAGAGTGAAAAGAGGGGAGAAGCTATATTGAAAATGTAGAATGGTAATAAGATATGGAATAGTATATAAAAGTGAACATGAATTTGAATTTATGTCTGTACGAAGAGATGTAGCTGTACGAAGAGATGATTAAGCTGCTTTCAAAAAAGATGTTTATATTTGTATGTTATGTGTTTTGTTTGAAAATGTTTGTTTTTTAAAAATCAATAAAATTTTGGAAAAAAAAAGATGTTCACAACCAATACTAGTTAACCACTGTGGTTTTTTTTCTTTGGCAAACTGAGTTATCAGTATCTTTCTATGGGGCAAATTTTAGATCCTGACGTATTCTTGAATAGAGAAACAAGAGACTATTAATTTATTTCATAACAATCTAGCTTCCTGTTAAATTGATGTTAATTACAGGGATATGGAAGAAATTAAATGAAGTCGGGATTCTAGGGGAATCAACAAAGATTACATCAGTACAATAGGTGCCATAATATATTCATTAAAAAAATGTTACAAGTATGAAATTGAAGTGATGTTATTAATTACCTTTTATACAGATTGGTTGTTTCCCTGACCACTCGCCATTGGGTTTGCAGGTCCTCTTTTCATTACCGCTGAGAGTATAGGTGTTATTGCAGAAGAATGTAATTACAGTTCCAATTTTTGTATAATGACCATTAATTAGAGCAGTATCATCCATCAGTTTCCTGTACCCGTTGAGTGGAGCACCAGGATCAGAGCAATTTCTCTCTTCCATAACTAATAATACAAACAGTTGTTACTGTTATTATCCAAAGTAGAATGCTTTATTGACCATCACATTATTCAAACCTTTATTTATAAAAAAAATGTAATCAACATTTGTTTTGCCATTAACATTAAGTTAGGAATTTAACACCACATGAACGAGCCATTGGTTTTGTTCAAATGTCTTTGGATTCACAGTACTACAAATAAGCAACTTTCAACTACAGCTCCTTTTTTTTCTTTAGATTACCACATTCTAGATCTTTAAGACCTGTGGACTTCAACTCCCAGAATCTTCTTCCATTCATGTTAGCTCAGGAATTCTGGGAGTTGAAGCCCACAAGTCTTAAACTTGCCAAGTTTGAAGACCCTTGTTCTAGATGCTATTTTTACTGAATTATATTATTATTATTTTCCTTCTCAGGCATATCCAGCAATAGGTGAATTTCAAATTTCCAAATCCAACTAATTAATTTTTGCTATAATTTTAATATATAGTTTTAGATTTTTTTTTTAATAGTAATTTTGAGAACATTTGTATTGTATGGTGCCTTAAGAAACCCCACCCTGAATAGGAAGCTGCAGCTCCAATATTTATTAAACAAATAAATAAAGAGATCTGTGTTTCGTTTTGGAAGTGACAATGCTGCCGGAACAAATTTTCTAGGAACAAATTCAGCCATCAAATTGCAATACTCATAAAACACTCATTCTATTTCATGCTGATTGACTAATATTTAATTTAATTTGAGTAATTAAATTGCAATAAGCTGAAGAGAGCAAGGGAAAAAGCCCACATTTGCCATAGCGCAGATTTAAAGGTCTCTCTTCTGTTCAGCAAAGTGTTAAGTTCAAAATACATTTTTGCTTTTTATTTTCTTAGCAATTTCTGGATTTTTTTAAAAAAGTTGCAATAGAAGAAATACAAGGAGTTCTTACCACATCCAGGATGGCGTGCAGACCAGCTCCCGTTTAACTGACAGTAAGCAACTTGGCTGACTTTTAAGGTGTAACCTGTGTTGCATTTGAAGGAAACCTGGGACCCGTATTTAAAGTCATCTCCTTCCACAAAACCATGAGCAGGATTACCTGGAGTCCTACACATCACCACTGACAGTTCAGATATTTCAAAAAAATCCACTTTATTACAAAAACAGGAGTGTTTTAGGATTAGTAAGAATGTTTTTAAAATATTACATTTTAAGAATAATAAGAAAGAAGCAAAATGAAGGACAAGTAACTAGTACAGACAATTAAAAAGTGTTCACTAGTGCTGATGTGTTTCTCATCTTTTGACAGCTCATTGTAGCAGCACTTGACTGAAAGCATCAATATACCAGTATGTGCATATGTGTCTGAAGTGTCTGTCGGGGAGGTGATGGGAAGTGATGAAATGTGTATGAGAACATCATGCTGCAAACCCTTTAATATCTATAGTTACAGTGTGTGTGTGTGTGTGTGTATTGCCATGTTTATTACAGCCAGAGAACCTGAATGACAAACTACAGACATAATCAAAAAGTTTGGCATAAAATAGGACAACTTGACAGATAAAATAGGCTGATATTTCATAAAAGATCTTAAAAAATTCAACATTATCAATGTATTAATAAAAACTTCATGTTATGTACTTTTTAATATTTATTAGATTTTTTTAGCCTACCTTTATTACTTTGTATGTAACTCAAGGGGATGAATATCACTTAGTACTGTTCATTTAGTGACTGTTTGAAGTTACAATGGCATTGTGGGAAAAAAAGACATGACCGTTTTTCACACACCTGTTGCAGCATCCCCCTGGTCATGTGGTCAAACTTGGCAACTGGTTCATATTTATGATGGTTGCAGTGTCCCAGCATCATGTGATCATCTTTTGTCACCTTCTGATAAGCAAAGACAATGGGGAATTCACTTAACCACCATGTCTCTAACTTAACAACTGCAGTCATTCGCTTAACAATGAAGACAAAGTCATAAAATGGGGTAACAAATGCTCCACTTAGCAACATAATTTTTGGGCTCAATTGTGGTCGTAAATCAAGGATTATCTGTGTACATATTTATATCAGGATGCAAGTACAGGCAGTCCTCATTTAGCGACTGCCTCGATCAGTGTCCATTTGCAATTATGACAGTGATAAAAATGCAACTTTGGGGCAGGTGCCTGTATTTATGATCTTTGTGGTGCCTCTCAGTTAGGTGTTCACCATTAGTCAGTTAATATATGTTGTCCTGTGTCTGCCCCATTTCCCTCCTCTCCAGCAGAGAGGCTATCTAAACGATATATCTCTTCTTGGACTGCTTTATCTCCACAGCACAGTACTTCCCTAAAAAGTGCTAACTACAGTTAACAAATGAAGCTTTGTGTACTTAGTTGAGAACAATCCTGCAGCTTGCAGTTGCCACCTGAAATTGACAAGAACCTAACCAGTGTCAAACTAAAAACTTTCTTTTGCCTCCCAAATGCTTGTGGCAAGTGTGCTAGGTAAACAGCAGGTGCTAGTGCATTCCTGTTGATTTGTTTGCCTGCTTACTCTCTTATGATTCATTCCTCTCTAATGAATGCAAATGAAATAAAGAATTATTTTCCAAAAGGCAGTGGGTGAATAAGATTTGCTCTTTTACCCAGCTTCTTTGTGAATTAAACTCCAAAAACTTTCACCCAGCTGTTTGGTTTGCTTCACCAGGTGCTCATATTCTTCTGAGACTATAAGTATTAGGGACAATTTCTTCATAAGCCTTTTTCAAGGTTTATCCTGGCATGCCTCTCAGTGTTCTTGTTCTTTGGTCTTTGTTCTGCAACTTCTAAATTAAATCCATACCAAGATGCCCTCAAAGAGGAAGAAGAAACCCAGTTCAGCTGAACAAATTAGCAAGAAGCAAAGGAAAACTTAAATAAAATCTTATGCACAGTTGCGGTCCATATTATTTTCATTTCACTGTTCTGACCCAGGCTTTGTAAAACTTAATAAAACACAAACGGAGTTTAAAAGTAAAACCTTTTTTAATATGACACTGGGAATTACTTGCATTCCCAGCTAAAATACATAGTTTCTCCAGTGCCAAGAAACAGACATCTAATTAAGGCTTAACATAAACCAACCCCAAACCCCAGAAAAAGCTGATCAGAATTCAGAGCTTCAAGATGGACTCTGAAATTACTGAACTGCTTTGCTTCCTGCAAAGCATTTTGTCACTGAGGACTGACTTTTATCCCTAATGGGAGGGGCAATCACCTCCCAGCCTTACTCCCGAGTCACCCCTTCTGCTTCAGCTGCTCTCACCTTCTAGCAACTCTGCACACACATGCACTGGGAACAACTCCCCTTGGTCTTCTGCTTTGCTGCTGCCAGACTCCAAAAGCTCCGAAGGCAGCACTCCATTCTCAGATGGTCCTGGCCCCATCCCTGCATTGGAGGCAGGACCCTCATCCAAGTCCTCGCCAGACTCCCTGACTGGTTCCCTTTCGTCTACACTGTCTGATACCTCTGCCATCTGCACTGACTGCCAGAGAACCACAATATTCACTCAGATGCAATTGCAATCACTAAACTAAGACTACCTGTACAAAAATGTGAGAGTTTGCATCATGACATAGGTTCCCTCAGCTTTTCATTACTGAGATCTGTATTGGGACTATGTAGGTAACCATGCTGTTACTTCTACCATAGTTCCTTTTCTCTAGTCAGGCATTTCAGTTAAATGCCAGGTGCCCTAACAGCACCAAATATTTTTTTAAAAAAAATGTTAATTACTTATAACTATTCATTTTAGATTATTATAGGATAGTGATCATATCCCTGAGATTTAAAAAAAAAAACCCTTTGCAGTAAAATGAAGAGTATCTTTGGGTAATTCAGAAAAAGTGGGATTTAAGAGATTTAAACACTCTCTTTTATTGAACAATAGTTGGAATATGAAATAATATGTGAGAAGGGGATTTAAATCATTCACTCATCTTTCCCTTGTTAAACTAAAATATCAGTTGAAAGAGAACAGAGCAACCACATGCCAGAAATAAGTTTTCAGCAAGGTACAGTTAGCTAAGGCTTTGTACTGTTGCCTTATCAAAACACTGTATAATAAGTAGAATCTTCACTATATGACATATGGAAGATTATGACCTGGAATATAAGTGATGTAATACAAAATTGTGGAGCATATGAATTAACAAAGGAATTGAAGGAAATATAATTTAAACTAGAAGCTGTACAGAATTGAATAAAGATAGTCTAATTATTTTGTTAAATTATATGAACAAATGGGTGGAATAATTGAAAAAGTTCAGAAAATGTTATTGGGCCATTCGGAAATCCACAATAAATGATAACAGTTGATTGGCAATTATATATTTAGAAAAAGGTCTGCTTGTTTGAAGTACATGACTCAATTATAAATCCATTCATTCTTGTCTCACATGCATACACATAAAGTAAACAAAACCTAGGTGTTGGAGATGACCAGGCTGAGCCTGAGGGAGGGGTCAAATGTATCATCAATCATGAGTCTCTTCACACCCGCAAGATCCAAGTCTAGACCACTCTGAACTCCATTGACTCTTATGGAATAATAGTTCAGATTTTTGTGGAGAGTTCCACAATACATCTTTGCAATACATCTTTGTGTCCATTTTAACTACCTGGAAGTTCTGATCTACCTGATGCTTGACACTAAAAAGGTTATTATTTTGATCATGATATAATATTGAAAAAAATGTTAAAGATCAGTTCTGAACTTGTGAAAAGTTCTGAATTTGTGACAAACTAGGTTTTAGCAGCATTAGCAGAAGTTCTTTGGGGAAAATAGACACTGAAGTAAACAAAATGAAAACAGTGATTTTAGAAATAATTACAGTAAGATGCAAGTCTTGTACAGAAAAGCATTACATGAAGGATTAAGCTTCGATGGAATCTGCTTGAGAAACGTGATTTGATTTTACCATAAAGTGCTAGAGGACTAACTAGAAGTATGAGAACACTTAGAGGGATAAAGAAATGAAAGAGACTATGAGTGACAAAGGAATGCATGTAAGAAACAAATTGCTGCAAAAATGAGGATATGTATAATGCATACAGAGATAAAAAGACAGCATTCAAATAATGCACTCAAAGGCAGTAAGGAATGGGTAAGATTTAAAAAAGAAGGGAAAATGCAGAGTGAATAGAATTCCACACAGTAACTGAAATAAAAAATAAAGCAGTGAAATTATCTGGGATTAAACTTAAGTGAAAAAAACTGGAGTAAATTTTTAGCTATTTGTATGGAAATAACAGTGCTATGTCTCAGAGCAGAATGAAGCATAAATTTATATGGAGTTTTTTAGGAGTTTGTGTGCATGCATTTTCGAGTCAAGGGGTTTGGGGCATGTAATTTCAAGTCAATCTTGACATCCTGGCAATTAGGCAGACAAGTTGAAATGCAATTTTTGGGACATTTTTCAGCAGAGGTTTGCTCTTGCCTACTATCTTAAGCCAAGAGAAAATGCTGTTCAACACCACTCTGCTGGCTTCATGTCTAAGGCAGAATTAAAACTCATAGCTATCCAGCTTCTTTGGTCTAGCAGTTTCAACCATTACACCTTATGAATGTTCAAGAAAAAATGATGAAGTGAAATGAATACTATGAGAATGTTTTTAAAATGGTGAAACTATAAGTAGAGTTGGTGCAAGTGGAGAAATATTAAAATGTGGATGTGGTTTATTTACAGATTTCCTGTATGAGTTATTTAGTATGTAAGTGAAGTCTGTAGTTGTGCCTGGCATTTGGAAAACTATCATCATCATCATCATCATCATCATCATCATCATCATCATCATCATCATCATCATCTATAGAAAGAAAGTGAAAACAAAAATTAATATAAAAGCTGCAGGAGGATTAAGTATGCCTGGAAATGGCTTTCATAGAACTGTAGTCAAAAGGGTATGAGACAATCAGCAATATTTGGGGAAGGGCGATTCAGCTTTTGGAAGCAAATTAGACTTTTGCTTTTCAACAGATTATTAAGGAATATACAAATTTGAGAAAGAACATTTAATGCATGTTTGCTGATTTAGAGAAAGTGTATGATGAAACGAACATGCTTGAAATATAGGGTATTTGTGGGAACAGAGAGTAGAAAGTTGTTGCTGAATATGAAAATAATATATGATGAAAGTAAATATGCTTGAAAATAGATAGAATTTAGGAAACTGAGGAAATGCTTCAGCACTGAGAAGTGTGTAAAATGTGTGAATATGCCTTTGTATTTATGTGTAAATAGTTATAGAACAAGAATATTACAGGTGTCTGTCTCTGTCTGTCTGTGTATCTATCTATCTATCTATCTATCTATCTATCTATCTATCTATCTAT
>BLBF01000005.1:67263921-67297055 GCA_015471245.1 Laticauda colubrina | reverse complement strand
TATCTATCTATCTATCTATCTATCTATCTATCTATCTATCTATCTATCTATCATCTATCTATCTATCTATCTATCTATCTATCTATCTATCTGTCACCTTTTTGGCTGAAAACCCAACTTACTTGTAGCAAACATTATATGATACAATAATGAGTAGGTTATTTGTATATTAATCTGTCAAGACAAGGTAGTTTGTGTTTGACAAGTTAAGTGGAGTAAGCAATTGAAGGTTGTACATATTTTATGAAAAATTAAAGAAAATAGATGAATCTGTGTGTTATGGTAGAAGGCGCACTAAAATGAAGACATGAAGAATTAATGAAGACATTTTAAAGTATGCAAATCTTTGTAAATGGTTATAGATGCTGTTGTGATGAATAAATGTTATTGTATATAAGCGAGTGCTACTTCTCATTTTCTGTTTGAAAGTTAAAGTTGTATAAGTCAGAAGAAACTTAAAAGTTGAGTGCATTGTGAATGTTGTTTAAGAAAGTGTGGTAAAACAAAAATGAGTATGGTCAGGAATCAATAAATGCTTATTGAAGGAGGATTATATACAAACATGAATAAGTAGTACAACAGTACTCTGAGGTGGTTAGAACATAGTGAGATTGAATGAGGTCAGAATGACAAACATATGAAGCAAAACTGAATGAATCATGAGGATAGGGGTAATTGAGAAAGTTGTAGTTAGAATTGATGAGATTTTCAAAAAGAGCCTTGAAGTTTAAGAAATAAAAAGCAATGTATGAACACTTGATGGAAGAATAGAATAGTATGGGACAGCCTGAGAAATGGATTTGGGGTAAGATTTTCTCACCTCACACTCTTAATTGCTTTGGTTTGTTAGTTTTCAACTTGTCTTTTACATTTTGTATAAAATTGCTCTTTCTAAAAGGAAAAAGCATGATAGTGTGGGTGCTTGTGTACATGCGTGCATAGATTTATATGTAAGTTATGGCCACAATTAAGAAAATACCATAACCTCAGTAGCTTGTGGCCAAAACAAATTCCACATATGCTATCTATTGCCTTTTGACAGCTCATCTGGCTTTTAAGAAAACCCTCACAAATATAATATTTGTATCAGTGATACAAACTACTTATGCATTTGATTTTTGCTCCACACTATATATTTCTTCCACTGAAGCAGCTGGAGGCTTCATTCACATATGGTTTGTGTCAAGTAATGAAGATTGTGGTGGTTGAAAAATTGGGACAGAAATAAAAAGAACATCTGCAAAGCAAAGCCTCTCTCTTATTCATTTAATTTTTACAGAGCTATCTCTTCAGTGAAAGAACTATCCCCCAATCCAATCCAGAGACAGTTTTTTCCAATTATATTAAGCTGAAATTAATAAAACTTTTATACACCTGCAATGAACTCATCCTATTGATTTGAGTGGTATTAAAGCATGGCTGGTGTTCTGTAATAGTTTACTGTCAAGAAGACACGAAGCATTTTAGAGCTTATTAAATGCAAGCCTTCACTAATGAGACCCCATATGCCTTCCCCAGTGGAATTTAATCCCCCCAAATCCTTTGTTACATAATAAGGACATAAGATGCTTCCAGACTTATTTTCTCTGGGGAGAATTCTTGTCCTCTTCAGAGAAATGTAAGAAATGTAACACTGATCTTGAAAGACAAAATGGACAACCCTTTCACCCAGAGGAATAGTAGCAATCAAACCTGTCTTGAGGAACAGGGTGTCAAAAAAGTCAAATGGAATCTGAAATAAGATATTTCCTTTTTTTTGTCTTGGACTCCCCAGTTGTTTTATATTAATGTCCTTCTCCTACAGCAGGGGTGTCAAACTCAAGGCCTGCTGGCCCACGATGTGGTTAGATCTGACACATGGGACTGTCTGGAAACAGCAAAGGACCAGCCCCTAGTGCCTTGGCCCTGGCCAGGCTGGCCCGGTACTGATCTAAAACTTGATGGTGGCCATCCAGGCCAGAATGTGGTAAGCCTTAGATCCATGGGGCCACCCTGGAGCCAGTGAGAAGCTGCCCCTGCTCCACCTCCTGGGTTCATGCTGGAGACAATGGATCCTTCTAACCCCATCTAGGCCGCCACAGGCACCCCCACCAATGTAAGCAACATTGAGCTGGGCACACCCACACTGGACACACCCATCCAGTTGGCTGCAACCACCTGGTCACACCCACCCCAACCATGCCCACCTGGTCCCTCAAGGTTGACCACAACCCTGATGCGGCCTTCAATAAAATCAAGTTTGACACCCCGTCTTACAACATCTTGCCGTTTCCTTGCAGCCTCATCCTTTTTAAAAATTCCTTTCCTTCATGATGTGCACAAACAGTGAAGATGATTTTGAAATTAATGTTAGAACCATGTGTGCATTATCAAGATGTTTTCCTTCATAATGTGAACAGTTATTTGTTGGAAACAGAAATGGATCAATGCTTTTCCCTTTCGGATTCTGCAACACATGCAATGAGTTTCAGGCTTTGTTATAAGATGCCTATTTTAAATTGCCTTTAACTATCTCCCTTTCCTAGTTTATCTTGGCAGTAGCCTCTGCCCATCCTGAAAGAGGTTCCAGGAAAAGAAAGAATAAATTCGTGTGCAGGAAAAAAGATGTGTTTAATGCTGAGTTAGTTATGCACACATAAATGACTTTTCGAGGAACTGCACCTGTAGGTCCAAGTCAGTTGTATTTAAATGTGTAGTTAGAGATACACTAAAATTCACATCCCTGCCCATGTTGTACCACAACTGCTTGTATGAAACAACAAGTAAACCAGCTCTTCTCGCAGCTCACTTCACCCCTCAGTATGGGACAGGGTATTGGAGCAGAATGTTTTCACCATGCAATTGAAATGCCATGGGAAAGAAATAGTAGAACTGCATTAGAAAAATGGTGAGTTAAATTTGACTTCAGATCCTTGAATTCTCAGCTGGCACTCAGCAGTCTATTCCCTCTGTCCTGATTCTCTTTCCGAAGTTGTTTTGTATCAAAAAAGCATCTTACTAAGGTTCTATTATGCCCATTAGCCTATTCAGCTCAGTGAAAACGGCTTGAGAGCAGATCCCACAGGAGAGGATATTTTATAAGTCAAATCAAACCATCTATACTTTTGTGCAGCTCTAATTCTCTTTCACAAAGGGAGTACATTGCACTAGTGTATGTCCAAACCCTGATAGCACTGGCAAAAATCTTCCTCTCTTTACTATGCTATGAAAGATATGATTAAATCCTGAGTCAAAATGCCTATGTTGTTGGAAAGAAAGCTACCCTTTTGAAAACCTTTTTCCTCAACTAGATGATGACTCCAGTCTTTAACTTACATTCTTCAACTGCAGGTGATAAAGTTAAAGGATTCATTGAAATCCTCTCTACCATTACAGTACCAGATACTGTGGTGCAGCTATGACCTGGATGTCTGCAGTATACTTCAGAACACTCTCCTGGAAATATCTAGGTCAGCCAGTATCTGGGTTAGCCAATTATTAAGGACTTGCTTATGCAGTCAAGGTGAATTGAGAGTGCCTATCAGTCATGATTACCGCTTTCTAGTTGTGGGTTACATGTGACTGCTATTAGCAGCAAACCCCCAATTATGGTCACCAGAGCATAATTTTACAATTACTTTTCCCCTCTCCTATCAATCATCTGATATGGATAGGCTGCAATCTTGTACAAATCTATGTAAAGTTTAATTTAGATGTCATCTAAATTAAAGTTCTAGGCTGAGTAATCCTTCAGAATCCAATTTCTGTATAAACTGACACATATTTTTTTTTTAGAAGTGACATTATTACTAGATGCTTTTCCAAAACCATGATTGCTGTTGTGATAGATACTTAGTACCTATCAGTTATGAAGCATTTTTAAATTTGTAAGGTAGAAAAGGAAGATGATGATCATTATATGTCAAGAGTTGTAGCATATCTACAAGTGTTGACTGCAATACAATTTAGTCATTATCACTATTCTTTCTCTTTTTATAGTTATGCTCTGTTATATGTCCAGTCTGAACTATATTTAGTATCTCCTGTGTTCTATTTATAGAACTCAGACACTCTGAAATAAATAAGAGAGGAGATCAGAACTGTTAAATTAAATATTGTATCATTAACACAGACCTGATTTTCATTCTTCTTTCCCACAGATATATCTGGATGATATTAGATTTTAATAAATTGCCATTTCTTTCCACAGTCAGCTAGAAAGAAATTGATTAGTTAAATACTCTATTTGAACATTCTCATTATTTTTGCACCTGATTCAATACTTTCTTCCATGGATAAAGCCAACTTTCTTTTTCTGTACTTTCTTTTCACAGTTATTTATATCATATATTTATATCACACATTATATACTGATATATTTATATCACGCATTAAAAAAAATCAGTGCAACCTCATTGTTGGTATTTACTACTTATACCTCTGAAATATAGCCTATAAGTTTCTAAAGGCCTTAGAAATAAAACTTTCCTGGAGTTTGCCAGGAAATGTCCTGATTGGTATCTTGTACAGATCAGGATCAATATAACTATTTATTAAATTTCATATTCCTTCAAACATTGCAGCAATCTAACAAATATTTACATTGTAGATATTAAGAAGTATTTAAAACACTTGCATAAACACTAATATTTAATTAAATTTACTGGTGCAAAAGTAACATAGGTTGGAAATGAAAGATTTAACCCAGATTAGTACTGCATACAACAGTATACTTGTTAAAATGTTAAGACAGGGACAACAGAGGCCACATCTCAAGACCTCTCTCAACCATGGAAACTCAAATAATGAATTTGTACAATCTACTTAACTGGGCCATAAGTGAGATTGTCGTGTGTAACACAAACACTAAACCCATTCAGATGGCAGGTTTGTTCCTAGTACCGACATGTGGGAGCCAAGTATATTGCACACCTCTTTTCTCTCAAGGTCACAGTTTTATGTAAATGTTCTTTCTGCAAGGATCTACAATAGTTGCATCTGTAACAATTAATGCCTGGTTGTGGGCAATTAAGGCCCGGTCCCACTGCACTTACGGATGCAAAGAGGATGTAAAACGTTAAAAAAAGTTTGCCATCCGTTGGAAAACACTTTACATCCGTTGTGTACTCACTGCATATGTGTTTCATACGCTCTATCTGTCGAGCATCCGTCCACTGCAATTTCATCCGTGCAAGAAGTTTTGAGCTGCACAAAACTTTGTGAACGGATGAACTTTCCGCTGCGTACGATGTACATCCGCGACATATACGGGCAACAAACGTTCTATGTCCGTTATCATCCGTTAAACGTCCGCTGTATCCTCTCTGCATCCTCTGGCCATCCCCTCAACTCACATCCACTGCAGCTGAAAATGGAAAGAGGGAGGAAACAAAAGATACATGGAACGTCTACACAGCGTTAGTAGCACGGAAATAGAAAGGATGTAAGCATATGCATCTCATATATAAAGGATTAAAAATGGACAAAACATTTGTTTCTGGGATGTATCTCGTATATTTAGGATGTTTGCAGTATGTCTGGAGTATGTAGAAGGAAACCTAGCGGATAAACGATATTTTCTATAAAAAGGGGGAAAAAATCATCTGGATCGCTGGGATGGTGGACCATACAGTACCACTATGGTTGCACTGGAGGTTTATCTATCCCACAACTATCCTTATCTATCCCACAAGTATGCAAAGGCTTAACCATTTTTCAAAGTTTTCACCAACACTTTATTAAGTAAAAAAAATGAACCAAGTAAACTAAGTGTGTTAAGCAAAGATAAACTTTATTAACTTTCTTAGGTAAACTTTATGACTTTATTAAATAAGCAAAATGAACCAAGTAAAGTGTCTTAAGTGTCTTAAGCAAAGATAACCTTTATTAACTTTCTTAACTTTATGACTTTATTAAATAAGCAAAACGAACCAAGTAAACTGTATTAAGTGTGTTAAGCAAAGATAACTTATATTAACTTTCTTAGGTAAACTTTATGACTTTATTAAAAAAACAAAATGAACCAAGTAAAGTGTCTTAAGCAAAGATAAACTTAACAAGTACAACTCAGTCTGACACTATTCTCAGTCACCCTGAGTCATGTCCCTGGTCTCAGCTGTTAAGCGGGCAGGGACTGTGGAGGTGGCTGTGGCTTGAGTGCTGGTCTGAGGCACCATTGGGGTGCTTGGCCCCAAGGGTACAACAGGGATGGTGTGTTCAGGAAGCTGTCCGAGAGCTGACTCAGTCCTGTGAGGTTGAGAGGCCCTTCATCAAGGACTTGAGATGTCAGGCCCAATACTGATGACAGATTGTCTGTTGACGGGCTTGGCTGTGGGGTAGAGGAATGAGGAGTGTAGTGGGGCTCTCTGATCTGCAGCTGGATGAGGAGTGGCGTCTGTGGCATCTGATGAACCTGGGCCTGGACTGGGAAGTTCTGCTTCTGCTGTGGGAAGTCCTGGTAGTCGTAGCCTTGGGAAGTGAGGGGCCGTTGAAAGCCGTGGAAGGGCTGTGACATCGCCTGGGGTGGAGGAGAAGACCCGGACTGGATAGGAGCAGCTTCATCTGGGCCTTGAGGGTCGTGCAGAAGTGTTGTGATCTTCTGCTTCATCACCTGGTACTGGGCCTCGGGCAGGTTCCTGAGGGTCTGGCTCACGTAGGTGATGAAGCGCTTCCGGTCCGAGGATGGTATGTCGCTGTGGACCAGCTGAGAGAGAAGTTCTGTGCTGGTCTTCATTGTGTCCCTGATCTCCAACAGCACACTGTGGTCCTGGCCCTCCAGTCTGCCTCTCTGCCTGCATCCTCTGGAGCTGGGGGTGGGGGTGGGTTGGCCTCTGGTGGCTGCTGCTTCTTCCTCCATTTGTGACAGCAGGGCGTCATCCTCCATGGGATCCTCCAAGTCCGCCGGCATGGGGAGTGCAGCTGTTGGGGGGTCTCTGCTGTGGGGCCCTCTGAAGACACCTGCCTGGACAGGGTAGCTGGCTCCTGGCTGGAAGAGGACTGGCTGTCTGTGGGCTGTCTGAGGGAGAGGGGTCTCAGAAGGGCTGCTCCTCGGTGGCGGATCTCACCCTCCAGGAAACTGCACTTGGCCAAGACGTACATCTCCCGGTCAGTGAGTTTGATAGTGGCCTGCCCGGATTTCTTGAGGTGTAGCTTGCCATACCAGGTGTGCATGTGCTTCCACCATCCAAGGAGTACTTCTGCAGTGTACCCCAGGCTCTCTGCCTTGTCTCTCCAAGCTGCCTGCTTCTTCTTGGTGTCGCGATACAGTCTGTGGCCCTTTCTCCAGAGGTACTCGTTCTCCCTCAGCCATTCCAGCACCTCATCCTCATGCTCCTTGGAAACGGTGTACTGTTTCCTCTCTCCCTTCTTCTTCCCTTGCCTCTTCCTCCCTCTGGCAGGGGCTTCAGCAGGGCCTTCAGGGGGTTGAGCAGCAGGGCCTTCAGCAGCAGGGCTTTGAGGGCCTTGGGGCTGGTCCACCACAGCAGCAACAGCTTCAGAGTCAGTGCCAGGGGGTGGGATGCTGGTTCTGGCCTTCTTGCCAGGGCTGGAACGAGTAGGCACGGGCTTCCTCTTCTTGCCTGACTGATGAACCATGGTGTTCCTGCTAGATGTATGTGGCAGCACGTCTTTCCCCTGTATGCTGACTGCATGTGTGCTGCATCCTTTTATATCCGCAGAGCTGATGCAATTCATACTCCCTGCATGCGCAGTGAATGCTTTGCATCCGATATACATCTGCGCGACATCCCCTTTGTTTCCTATCAGTGTCCGTGATGCATCCGCTTCATCCGCTATGCATCCGCCCCTTCCGCTATGCATCCGCTTCGAAATTATCCCCCGGAACCCCTTCGGATGTGTCATCCGCTTCCATCTGCTGTCATCCACTAGGCCTCCTATGAACATCCATTTAACATCCCTGCTACATACTACCCACATCCATTCTTTTTCGTTCTTTTCCGTTCTGTTTATGCAAATTTTCACCAATTTTTGGAGCGGATGACAACGGATGGTGCCACCCCTGAAATTTTGCTCGTCCGCTGTTTCCTTTATGCATAAGTTTTGCGTCTTTCAGCCAGTGGGACCGGGCCTTTAGTTCTTTGCAAGCAAGGTCAGTTGGCTCCATCTCAGCTTGTACTCCAGCATTGGAATAGATCCCTGAGGTATACCTCAGCAACCTCTTGGTTTGTTATTATGAGTTTGCAGGTGGCAGTTGTAATAAATACACCAATAGAAAGTTTTGCCTGGTACACGAGCAGTGACCTTCTTGAACTAGACACATTTGTTATGCTTTTCTATACTTTGATTACAACTTTGCCTTGCCAACTGTGATGAACTCTACACAGAACTATTTTTAAAAGGTATCCAGAAAGCATAGCTGGTAACTAATGTGCAAGCTACAAGAGTCATATTATGCATGTCACTGAAAGATCTGCACTGGTTATCATTTGCTTACTGGCATAAAGTAGACACAAAGATGGCTCTTTCTATGTAACTCCTAGCATTTCCTTAGGAAGAATGGAATGGAATAGAATATAATAGAAAAGGAATAGAAATGGAATAATAGAATTGGAAGGTATCTCAGAGGTCCTTTAGCCCAATCCCCTGCTCAGGCAGGAAACCCTATACTATTTCAGACAAATGGTTGTCTAATCTCTTCTTTAAAACTTCCTGTGTTGAGAAATATTTAGTTCCTTCCTTTTCCTTAATTGTAAGTGTTGATCTATCCATTTCTGCACATTCTAATATTTTTTAAATTACTTCTCATCTGTCACAATCTCTTCACTTTTCCATTATTGTTCAAATATAATTCTGGCTGCAGTTAGTAAATGTAAAATCAAGTACAGTAGAACTTCTGATCACGAATGCTTCTAACCACCACCAAATCTGGTTCTGACCAAAAAATTCACATTTTTTTTGTGGCTGATTTTTCCTTCCGCACCATTTTTTTTGTAAGTGCCAAATTTTCAAAATTAGGTTCAGGTCATGACCAAATTGGGTTCCAACCAAAGTTGTTCAATGAATTATGGTCATGACTAGAAGTTTTACTGTATATACTCCCCTTATTGTACTTTTCCAGTAGGATGCCCCCCAAAAATATTTCTGATTTCAAATCTATATGTTGCTTTATCATTTTTTTCCAACCAAGTATGTATTTTCATCCAATATTTTTTTGTCTTGGGGCATGTCCACCACATATGTTCATATGAACCAGATGTCTGGTTATACTTCCAGCATTTAGCAGACATGTCTTTAAACATCTTTCCCAATCTTGTTGGTGAAAAATGCCATCTATAAAATATTTTATGCAAGTTTTCTTTATGAGTTTGCAGGTGGCATAAATAATAAATACACCAATAGAAAGTTCCTCTCCCACAATATCTGCCATTTATTCAATTCTATTGTATATTCAAAGTGTTTAGCCCAAACTGTCACTGTCTTGACATGGGACTTATTTTACCAATAGTTAGGTAATTAAAATAGAAGTTATAAACATGAGGATATGAAAACGATTAATGTTATAAAGGAGATTTGTTAAAGTAGATAAGTAAATTATTATGTCAATGTGAAATTTTGATTATGATTTCCTAAAAATATGCACCCAGACAACACACTGTTTAATTGGAATTAAATTTTTATATGTTATATAAATAAAACAAATAAATAAATAAATAAAAATTTCGGGGGGAAAAAACTTCCAGTGTTGGAGCATTCACCACTTCTGGAGGGAAATTGTTCCACTGATTAATTCTTCTAACTGTCAGGAAATTTCTTCTTAACTCTAGGTTGCTTCTCTTCTTCATTAGTTTACATTCATTGCTTCCTGTCCTACCTTCGGTGCTTTGGACAATAGCTTGACTGCCTCTTCGTTGTGGCAGCCCCTGAGATATTGGAAGACTGCTATCATGTCACTCATTGTCCTTCTTTTCATTAAATTAGACATACCCAATTCCAACAACCATTCTTTATATGTTTTGGCTGCTAGCCCCAGTTATATTTGACTTCTAGACTCTCAGAAATCTGTAAGACAATCTGCAAAGATGCATGCCTTTTAGCAAGCACTTAATTTTAAATGAGCTTACAAGGTAGTTAGTTTTAACCCCTGCTTTTTAAATTTTCAATCTGTGTTTTATAAATATTGTAAGCTACTTTCAGCAGAGTAAAGATAGCCAAAATAATTTAAATACATTTCTTGTGACAGATCCATCAAAATTGATTGTTTGACCACACTGTAATTGTCTAGACTCTTGCCCTCATGTCAGACCAAAGGCAGAGCCCCAGACATTGAAAAGTAGAATATTCAATGATATGGAAAATGGGAAATATGCTAAGTGTTCAAAGGGGCAAGGAGACAATCTCAGGCTAGAAAGAGAGTAGAACAAGAGGAGAGTGTGGCAGAGGTGATAGGGCAGAGGGGTGAAAAGCAATAGCAATAGCACTAAGACTTATTATATACCACTTCATAGTGCTTTTCAGCTCTCTACGAGTTGTTTACAGAGTCAGCCTATTGCCCCCAACTATCTGGGTCCTCATTTTACCAATCTTGAAAGGATGGAAGGCTGAGTCAACCTTGAACTGGTCAGGATCGAACTGCTGGTAGTTGGCAGAGTTAGCCTGCAATAATGCATTCTAACTACTGTGCTACTCCAGCAGAGCTGTCAACACAGCCCGTAGTCCGGATGCATGCCCATGCTCAGTTTAGCAAAGGGGGAAAAAGTGGTGATACGTCATGTGAGGACACCATAACAACGTGAGTTTGACACTCCTGCACTATAGCATTTAAACAGCTTTTAAATACCTCTGAATCCTTCAATCCATACCCACAAGTTCATAATACCAAAAGCTTGCTTGTAGTCTGCTTAGGGAGAAAAATAAACATTTTTGCAGAACTGTTTAAAGAACATATTCTCAGCACTGATAATAAATGGTTTGGACTGCAGCATATTCAAAGTCCTTCCATACTTTAGAATGTTGGTCTTCACCCTCAATTCACTCAGTCTCAGAATTCACCTTCAGAATATCAACTTTTGCCCTTGATACAGTAGATTTGTGCATTCCCTCTCCCCTTATGAATATGAAATTGAATACTACAGTGAAAATCAACCTCTGCATTAGGCTTTCATCAAGAGCTTCCAATTTGTTTTTGTCCCCTTTCTTAAGCAAAGCATCTTTTTTGAAAGTATCTCATCAGCCAGGAATAATTAGAATGGGACAATGATGTCATCCTACAGGCCTTGAAAATCTTTTCATGCCTTTTCAGCCAAGAGGAACCCACCCTGATGTTTTCCAGCTCTATGCTTCTGTGAATGAGGCAGTAACCATGCAAAAGTATGCTTGGGTCAGCTGCTATGATGCATTCATTGGGAGGCACTTTGGAAGGTCTTGCTTACAACTAGCCACTTGATCTTTATCAGCATTGTTCCAGACTTTTAGAAAGCAGTGTCTCTGGATACCAACCTTTCCAGTTATTTGGTTCCCTCATTTAATTTTAGAAGTAGAGGGTGGAATGAGCATTATACATATAATAAAGATCCATTTCATTGCCCACTCTGTTTCCAATATTAATCATATGGGTAAATTGCAAATATTATTCCTTGGTGGATTCAAATTTAACATCATAGTGCACATATTCTTAAATGAAGCAACCTTCAATATGCTGGCTCGGGATGCTGAAAATGGTTGTCTAGCACATCTGGAAGACATCTGGGGAAGATGAGAATAAGAGAATAAACTTTCTGCATTATAACTATGCCCCCATTTGTGCCCTGTATTTTCTTCACTGAGTTCATGGTAGGAATGCAGAGGCTTTTTGTTAAGAGCATCAAGTGGAATCATGAATTCCTCACCATCCATTCTCCTCAAGTTCCTGTACTCAATCTATCTTCTTTATCCCACAAGCAGGATTTTTCCTTCCTTTCCCATTTTGGTGCTGACCATAGATTTTATAGGTTCATTGCTAACATTGCTACCCATCAAACTTCCAGCTAAAGTTGGTACACATGATTTCAAATCTTAGAAGCTTTGTACTTTGTAAACACTATGATAATTTTGGGCCTATTTGAATGGATCTTCCATCTGTTTTTATGAGTGATCCGATTAAGAATGAGTTAATAGTGGACAAGGGAGAATGTTTGTAATCAAGTATGCATTTGATCTGTCTCAAAAATAAACTGAGTAAGTCTCTTTGCCTTGTGACCTTTGTGTGGTATGAAATGTACATATCACAAAGTTCAGAAAAGTAAAATAAAACAATTTTTAATAAGTGGAAAAATATCAATATTCTTTAAGGATTTTTTAAATCCTTAGGGCAATAGAATATAAGGGACTAGTCTTTTAATATAAGGGACTAGTAGTTTGACTACTCTTTCCTGAGAGTCAGTTTGATCTAGGAACCTAAGGTTCCAGGCTAAAAATCAGGAGACTATGAGTTCTAGTTCCATCTTACCTATGAAAGCCAGTTGGCAAATTCCTTTCACAACAAATAGATCAACATTTAGTTGATCAGGAGGGAAAAAACCAGACTCTGCACTTGTAAGAAAACACAATGAAAAAAATTAGCACATTTTCCATTTCACCAAGATTATTGATTGGAACATTAGAATAAAAATTCCTCATTTAGATATACTAACCCACATCGTAAACTTTTCCAGGAAAAAACTGCACTTGGTCTTTGAAATACATATTCAGGGGTTAAGAAATGTACATGGCTAATTAAAATTAAATTAGATGTAATATAAATATGATAGTAACTATTGTTACTCCTTATGCATCTAGGATTTGTGTCAACAAATAAGCATCAAACCCTATTTGGTCTAGCAGATGTAAATATCAGGGCACCAGACATCCCTATTTATTCACAATACTGAACTGCAGCTTTAGTCAATAAGATAAGAAAATCCTATGAGTTCATATTGGAGTTTCTTACCATAATATAAAACATAGGTCATATGGTTGCATCCCTTGATTTATTCCCTTGCTATGACTTATCCCTCTTCATGCATCATGCAGATTTAAATGATTGCTGAGATTATCTAAGAGAGAAATAGTCACATTACAGGGGAGATAAACAATATAAATAAATAAAATAAAAATAACATTGTATTCTGGAGTAAAGCTGTTCCATATTAACATTCTTGAAATACCCTCACCTGATTGGCTGAAAAGGACTGCACTGTGATTGGCCAAAATGAACAACGATAATTAGTCAGGAAAGAATCTCCCGCGATTGGACAAGCCGATCATGGGAGATTCAGAAGGCTGTCATTGGGTAAGATCCGCCTGCAAGCTCTATAAGAAGAGCTGCTGCAGCTCGCAGGTCCAGCACAGATCTATACCTTTTAATAAAGAGATGAAGTTACGCTGGTCTCGAGTCTCCTTTTTCCCACACTTCTACACTGGAGACGAAGGTGGGATTCTGAGACAAAGAGACCAGTCGGGCACATGGCAACCGAGCTGAACAACCGACGAGATGGCTGGCAGCAACTTGCCATCCGCACAATTCGACCAGGCAACCGAGGACTGGGAATCCTACATCGATAGATTCCTCATGTTCCTCAAGAGCAACAACTTGAAGGATGCAAACAACCACTGGAAGGGAGCTGTGTTCCTGACCCACTGCGGGCCAGCTGTATTCAAGATGGCCAAAGCGTTGGCCAAGCCAGAAGACATGAAGGAGATGGCTTGATTAGACCTAGATCGGCTACTTCGAAACCACTACGCCCCGGCCATTCCAAATCTGATCCAGAGACACAAATTCTACCGTCAGGATCAGAAGGATGGAGAGAGCATCAGGGATTTTGTGGCAGCATTGAGGAACATCGGAGGTGCGTGTGGCATCTTGAACATGGACAAGGCTCTGAGAGACCCTGTGGTCCTCGGTCTCAGAGACCCCGTACTCCAGAGCAGACTAATGGCTCGGGCGGACATTATGGTTACTGAAGCCATTGCTGAAGCTACAGCGGCCGAGGCCATAAAGAGATCAGCGGCCAAGATGCGACAAATGAATGCAAGGGATCAGCCAACAACGTCGGAGACCAACACGTCTCCCGAGAAACGAACCGAGGCTGGTCACAAAGCCACAACAGCACACCATGAGGACGTCGAACTCTCACCCAATACCAATGATGAAGAGGAGGAGATCCACATTGCAAGCAGAGCGAGACCATTGAAGAGGTCGTAAGTCGGGTTTCCAGTGCGCTGGTTGCAGCGGCGACAACCCCCATTCTAAGTGCCGGTTCTTATACGCCATTTGCTGGTACTGTGAGAAACAGGGGCACATCGCCAAGGTCTGCCGCAACAAACGGAACTCCAGCCCAAGGCGACATGACAACACGGCCCCCAGAAACTGAGACAGATTCTCAGAGAACCGATGGAGCTGTGAAAATCGAAGCAAGTGGCTCAGCAAAAACTGACGATGGGAAGAAACCCACCAAACGGCCACCGCCGGCCATTCAGACAATTCCAACGCAAGAAAAGTGCATGTGCAGGTCAGCATCAAAGGCAGGCCATGCAGAATGGAAGTGGACTCCGAATCCTACCTCTCCATGGTATCCTGGGACACGATTAAGAGGTTAGTGCCCAGCTTACAAAAACAAAAGCTGAAGAACCAGAAACTAACAATTAAAGACTATCAGGGGAACAGAATCCCCGTAATAGGAATTGGACACTTCCATGTTACTTTCAAAAAGCATGGAAAAGGACTGCCGCTCACTATTGTGGACAGAGACCGCCCAAGCCTGCTGGGTCTGGAATGGTTCGCGCCATTAGGAATCGAGGTGACAGGCATCAACCACGTTGAGGAAACAGACTGGGAGGAGGAGCTGATGAAGGAATTCCAAGAAGTTTTCAACGGACAATTAGGCAAGTACAGGGGTCTCCAATATCATTTAATGTGAACCCCAATATTGTCCCAATCCGTCTCAAACCAAGACGAGTTCCCTTCGAGCTCAAGCCAAAAATAGAGGAGCAACTTGATAAGCTCATCGTGCAAGGGGTCCTGGAACCAATAGATCATGCATGCTGGGAGACCCCAACAGTCACCCCAATCAAACCAGACGGGTCCGTGAGAATTTGTGGGGACTAGAAAGTGACCCTTAATAATGTACTGCAACAGAGTGCATACCCAGTTCTGGTGGTACAGCACTTCCTACACTCACTTGGGGGAGGAAAAGTCTTTGTGAAGCTTGACCTGGCGCAAGCATACCAACAGCTGCCCGTCAATGCCAAGACTGCGGAAGCACAAACCATCGTGACCTACAGAGGGGCCTTCCGGTGCAAAAGACTCCAATTCAGAGTCAGTGTGGCACCAGGGGTGTTCCAGAGCTTAATGGAATGGTTACTACAAGGCATTAAAGGAGTCGTGCCATATTTTGATGACGTCTTGATAGCGGCCAAAGACAAAAGACAATTGAGAAGCCGACTCAGGGAAGTCCTGCAAAAATTTAAAAGTGCAGGACTCAAAGTTAAAAAAGAAAAGTGCCAGTTATGCACTGAAAAAGTTGAGTTCCTGGGATATTTAGTGGATAAAGACGGAATCCACCCTACCCACAAAAAGATTAAAGCAATAAAGGAAGCCCCAAGACCTCAAAATAAGGCAGAATTACAAGCCTTTCTGGGACTAATCAATTTCTACAATGTCTTTTTGCCATAGAAGGAAACAACAGCGGAACCTCTGCATAGGTTACTCGACAAGAAGTCCACATGGTCCTGGGGCAAGCGGGAAGAGGCCACCTTCCGGAAGATAAAAGATCTCCTCACATCAGAATCAGTCCTCATCCAGTACAGCGAAACCCTACTACTAACAGTGACCTGCGATGCCTCTCCATTCGGCATCAGAGCTATACTGAGCCATACTCTGCCAGAAGGGAGAGAAGCACCGATTGCATATTTCTCTCAGACACTATCAAAGGCAGAAAGAAATTATAGCCAGCTCGACAAGGAGGCACTAGCAGCGGTTACCGGCGTGAAGCGGTTTCACAAATACTTGTATGGTAGGGACTTCACCCTCATCACCGATCCCAAACCACTACTGGGGATCCTGGCAGGGAACAAGGCCACCCCCAACATCCTGTCACCCCAGATGACAAGGTGGTCCGAGTTCCTTGCCGCCTACAACTACCAACTAATACATCACCTTGGGAAAAGCATCTCGCACGCCGATGCATTAAGCCGTTGCCCCTTGACAGATCACGAGAACGACCCCGCACCCACCACATCCACCCTGCAAATAGAGACATTGCCCAACCTGCCAACAACCACGTCAGACATTGCAAGAGAGACAACCAAAGACAACAAACTGGTGTGAGTTTTGAGCTGGGTGGAAAAAGGGTGGCCGGAAACAGAGAGCAGTGACCAGTTTAAACCCTTCTGTAACCGACAGACTGAACTATTCTCCCAAAAGGGACGTATACTATGGGGCGATAGAGTGGTAGTTCCAGACATCTTACAAAAAAGAATATTGCACATGTTGCATGAAGGACACCCGGGCATCATAAAAATGAAATCCCTAGCCAGAAGCTACGTGTGGTGGCCATGGATAGACAAAACCATTGAAACCTGGGTGGCAACATGTGACAAATGTCAACGATCCAGACCAAACCCTCCCACAGCACCAACCCTCTAGTGGGAAACACCAAGGGGCCCATGGTCAAGGGTCCACATAGACTTTGTGGGACCCACAAAAGGGCACACCTTTTTGATCGCAGTAGATGCTTACTCCAACTGGCTGGAGGTAAGCCTAATGCAATCTACCACGACAGAAGCGGTTACAAAGCAACTAAACAGACTTTTCGCCACCCATGGCCTACCTGACTTGATAGTATCTGACAATGGGCCACAATTCATGGCATTGGCATTCGAACAATTTCTCGCCAAGCGGGGCATACGACACGCATTGACAGCACCCGTTCATCCGGCAGCAAACGGGCAGGTGGAACGAATGGTCAGATACACCAAAGACGCTTTAGAAAAAATGGATACAGGGAACATACAGGACAAAATAAATAAACTATTAACAATACAGCACATAACACCAAGTGCTAAAACCAATAAAAGCCTGGCAGGGCTCCTGATTGGAAGAAAACTCCGATCCCATCTAGACAGACTGCACCCGACATACAATCCCGAAAAACCACCAGACTCATCCAGCCGGTACCGTACATTTAATCCGGGAGACACTGTCTATGCTAAAAACTTTTCAGGGGACCCACTGTGGGTACCTGCAACAATAACCCAAATGACAGGTCCCCAGTCATACCGGCTGGAAACGGAGGATGGAAGGAATTAGAAATGACATGTTGATCAGCTACAATCAAGAATAATTTTAAACAGTACCGAAAACACAAAAATTTCACAAACAGACATTAATTAAAAAAACTAGAGGGGGGGAGAAACCCAAAACAATTATCAAAAAGAAGGAGAAAATCCTACTATGACACAACGACAAATCAAACATGCCCAACCAACACAAACCGAACAAGCAACCCAAACACCGCTAAATAAAAGAAGAAATGAACAATACTCAATGGAGAGCGAAGACAGCAGAAGGGTACCAGCGGAAGACGACCCACTCAAAACCTCGCCTGGAAGGAACAGTCAAGCCAGCTCAACCAGCCCGGAAAGACCGACCGGGGACAGAGAAGCCGACAACTCAACCAAACCCAGTAGACCGGATGGGAGTTGTGGCAAAAGGCCTGACTCACCCTTCCAGGCAGTTCCATGGAGAAGAGCAGGAGTGACAAAGATCCCATCTGAACCATCTGAAGACCACGCAGCAACTGAACTGCGCAGGTCAAGTAGGCAAGTTAAAAGCCCTGCCTACCTACGTGATGTCATGTAGGATGGACCATACCAAGAGGGGAGGGGTGTTCCATATTAACATTCTTGAAATACCCTAACCTGATTGGCTGAAAAGGACTGCACTATGATTGGCCGAAATGAACAACGATGATTGGTCAGGAAAGAATATTCCGCGATTGACGAGCCGATCGTGGGAGAATCAGAAGGCTGTCATTGGGTAAGAGCCGCCGGCAAGCTTTATAAGAAGAGCTGCCGTGGCTCACAGATCCAGCATAGATCTATACCTTTTAATAAAGAGCTGAAGTTACACTGGTCTCAAGTCTCCTTTTTCCCGCACTTCTACAAAGGCAAAAGTAGGAAATTTATTGGAGCTGATAATCATGTTGGTGGTCTGCAGGAGAGTAGCAGAGGAATGAGAACTACATTGATGTTTCTGTTTGTCTTCAAACAAGCCTCTCAAAAGCTGGAACTAAATGAGACAATGGGAGCGTTTCTTTTAAGCTCACACCCAGTGCTGTCTCCCCCCACCCTCAATATTTCATTCCATTACAACACCTTTCTTTTCCATCAGTTGCCTATGGCTACAAAGCTTGCACACTCATGCTATTTACCAATCCTTTTGGAATGTTTTTAAAGATACATCTGCAAAAGTTTAAGTGGCTTCTTGCACCTGTTCATTGGGGACTGCATGAAGTTTCCCATGATTGGTTAACTTCAATGAAAATTGAAGGAAGCAGCCCTCAAAGCTGCTCTGCAAACCAAATATAGACTCCTTGCTTCAACTTCACTGTTTCCATCTGAAACCCCTCAGTCTTTTCCTACATATCTTGCACCAGGGGAGAAGCTAGAGAGCAGTCTCCTTCAGGAAGTTATGTAGAGGAAGATCTTCAGGTCATTTAAGCTATTTTTGAAAGAAAAAGCTCCCTTAGCTTCTTCCCACCCCCGCTAGTATGTCATTATTTTATAAAGTGGCAAAGATACAAGAGGTAAACAATATGTACTTACTAAGATCACTTAGCTCTGTACAAAAAATATATATATCTTTACTCCTACAATACAGGTAAGTTCCACTGTTGGTAAAAACCAAATTCCTCATAGTGGCTGTTCAATGGGTTCATTGAAAACTGTGCAGCAAGGAAAATCTTCAGTGAGCCCCTGCCAGTACAGAGGAAGAGGGCTACTCAACTTCCTCCCCCACTTAGGCAGTCTCACATTGGTGAAATAAAGCAAATAATTTTCATGGTTCAGACTGTCTTACTGGACAAATCTGAGAAGATTTCCTGCTGGGAACTCTTATGTGTGAATGAGGCAAGTCTGGCTGTATCAAGATAAAGAATATTACCATATAGAATGTTTGGAGAGACCAGAAACTTTGAATAAAACCCCTGGCTGAAACTGTGCTGGGATAATACAATCAAAAGTCCTCATATTCATCTGTATTCTTGCAGATGTACTTGAAAATAATAAAAGCTTCTGAACATTTTTCAAAGCCAGCATCCTCCAGAGTAGGTTACAATTATCCAATCTCAGTATAACTGGGCTTTGAATGACAGCGTCCAATTTCTCTTGGTGGGGACACAGCTGGTGCACCATTTCCTTCAGATTAGCTCCAGGATATTTCTGTTCATAGCATATTTAAATATATGGATGAAACCTATTAATCATCACAGTAGCTATTAAAATAATGCAAGCTTTCCTTATCCTCTCACCCTCACAGATGGAAAGATAATGCATCTCGAGTAATCTAATTCAAGGCCACACTATTATTTAGTAGCAGATTTAAGAAATGTATACTGTTCTCTCTATATCATACTAAGCATGATGTTCTTTGTTGTTAATTAAAAGGTTTGGATATTTTTGGAAGTTTTAGGAACAATAGAATGCTTCTGTAACACTTTTCATCTTCCAGGTTGTGATGGAAACTTGTAGGATGCTGCATGTTAAATCATGCTACCTGCCATGCTACAGTGGTATCTTCTCCCATATTCAACATTTGCAGACCACACTGAATTTAAAGGCCTAATGAGTAGATTGTTTGACCTGGAAAGAAGAGTACGGATATAAAATAATCTTTTGAGCTTGTTCACCTACTCATGAGGCAACCTATGAACAAAATAGCAAGGCAACAGCCCTACATGTTGTCTATCTGTAGCCTGAGGGTCAGTTGTAGCCTTACTGAGAAGGTCATTTTGCATTATTGCAAATTGCTTTAAATCTGGCTGCTTTGAAGACAACATAAAACTTCAGCTGAGGCAAAATTCTGCAGATCTGATGCAGATCTGATGCTACCATGAGCACCTCTTCGAGAATAATTATTGTAGGCTATTGTAACTTATATGTCGCATTTTATGCTGTGGTTCCTGCCCTTTGGAACATCATGACTGCTGAGGTGAGATCTGACCTTCCATTAGGCCAGAGGTGGTATTCTCCAATTCTGGAAAACCGATAGTGAAAATTTTGAGTAGTTCGGAGAACTGGCAAATATCACCTCTGACTGGAGATTTTACAGTATCCTTCTCCTGCCATGCCCACCAAGCCACGCCCACAGAACCAATAGTAAAAAAAATTTGAATCCCACCACTGTTTAAGGCCCTGAAGGTCCTGCTCTCCCAGTTGGCCTCAGGCCCTGACAGAGTTGCATCACTCTGGAGGTGGCTCTCTAATTAAGAGAAGAATCCATTTCTCTCTGTGTGCATCTTGTTCCCTTTTTCCTCATCTTTCAATTAAAAATTATTTTCATTATTACTGTTATTTATTGATTTAATGTTTACTGGCTTTTAATGTTTGTAAACTGCCCATTCCAGTTTATAGACATTAAAAGCCAGTAAACATTAAATCAATAAATAACAATAGTAATGAAAATGGATTAATTTGAAACATACAAGACTATTACTTCTGGAGGGATATAATCTTCAATTAGGATGGTATGCTTTCTTATGGTATGGAAGGAGTACGATAGATACATAGATATTTTCAATGACATGGTGTGAGAAATGCTTTACTTCAGGTATGGGGAAAAAATAAATTACAAAACTACATGAAAATACCAGTCTGGCTTTCTACAGTGGAAGCATTGATACATCCAAATCTTATTAATTTGAAAAAAATATATAATTTACAAAGACATTTTAAATGAAAATGGTGAATTTAAATCTAGAGAACAATCACAAAACCAAGGGGTGGATTTAGCATGGTGGCTGCATTTGCAAATACAAACAAGATATGAGAAAGATGCAAAAATATGGGGTTTCTATAAAGAACCAACAGTTTTTGATAAAATATTATTAGGGACAGATGAAAAACCGATTAAAATATATATAATTATTTATTAGGTTATAAAATGGAAGAGGAACAAGTTAAAGAAACAATGATTGTATGGGAAAAAAAATGGTTACACTATAGAACTAGACAAATGGCAAAAACTGTGGGACAGGAACTATAAACAGACAATGGCTACTGCATGTAAGGAAAATCTTTATAAAATGTTTTATAGGTGGCATTTGCCACCGGCAAGATTGGCAAAAATGTTTACAATATGTCTGCCAAATGTTGGAAGTGTAATGAGACCCTAGGTACCTATTATCACATATGGTGGACTTGTATGAAAGCAAGAAAACATTGGATGAAAATACATACATCTTGGAAAAGATGATTAAGATGAAAAGAAGCATCTTGGAAAAGATGAATAAGTAATATATAGATTTGAAACCAGAAATATTTTTGTTAGGCATAATGGAAGAAGGATATGATAAAGGGAGTCTATATTTAGTTTTACATGTATTGACAGCTGCAAGGATTATATTTGCACAATATTGCAAAAATGAGAACACTCCATTCGATGAAGACATAATTTGGAAAATACAAGATTGTTCAGAGATTGATAGATTCACACTAAAAATAAAGGACAAAGAAGACACAGAATATTATTGAACATGGAATTGATTTTACAAGTGGTTGGAGATAACAGATAAAATTAGGTGAAGAAAGATTATTATGTAAGAACTGAATACAAAGAGGGTTGATAAGCATATTGAGATAACTAACAGAACCATAAGTAAGCTTTTACAAAGAAATTTAGTTAAAATGATTCTATTACACTATCATTATTGTTATTAGTATATATGTTGATATTTCTGTTTGTTTTTCCCTTTGCCTTTTCAATGATATGCCCTGATAATACATTGTATTCAAAATGTTTATGAATAAAAATAAAACATATAAATGATAATGATGATGTTTGTAAACTGCCCAGAGTTGCCTCTAAGCTAGATGGGCAGCCCACAAGTTTGATAGATAAATAAATAAACAGGCTGCTGAGGTACTCCTTAGTACAATTCAAAGTGCTGGTCATTACTACAACAGCTTACATGGTTCAGAGCCTGTATATCTACCACATCAATTTTCACTGGTCACTTGCAGTTGTCCAACTGGGAGATCTCCACTTCCCATAAAGGGTTATGGGAGAAATTATGAAAGTGGGCCTTCTCCATTGGAGCTCTCTTTTATTCTAGTACTGCTTGCCATCTGAAGGAGAGCTACCCCTTTCTCTTATGGGCTTCTGAAGATTTGTACCTGGCTATTTTAGAAGGATTCCAGAATTATTGGTATTGGTGCCGCTGATAAGTTTTTACAGTCAACGTGCCTTTCTATTGATATTTTCATTGTTTATATAGTTCCCTGGTTTAGAGTCTTTTAAATTGAAGCAGTATGTAAAATATGTAAATAAATAAATAGAGCTAGAGATTTCAAAAACACACTTATTGCAAGACACACCTCATATTTTCTATTGAAGTGTAGTGGACTAGGGATTGTCAAACAAATTTAAAAATAATCTAAACCAATGTTTCTCAGTGTAAGAAAGTTTAAGATGTGTGGACTTCAACTCCCAGAATTCCTCAGGTAGCATGGCTGGAGAATTCTGGGAATTGGACTCCACATGTTTTAATTGGTCATGAGAAACACTGATCTAAACCATGTCTTCGTATAACAGGCAACAACATTTTTTTAAAAAGTTGCAGATTAGAAAACAGAATAAGAAATGTTGAGTCATTACAAAATCCAGTTAGATTATTATTTCTGCAAAAGCAATCACAGTATCTATCCATATAAACAATAAATGTGATAAATATTCTTATCCAAATATTCATCTGGGATTCACCAGAGATTTGGAATTCTCCACATGTTATTAAAATGCTGCACAACTTGTCCTCTTAGATTCTTTTTAAAATCTTTAAATACTTTCTCTCTTCAGTTTCTCTCTGGTTTTCCATCTTACTTTCCCTAATTAAACTTTGTTACCTAAGAAAACTTATGCCACTTTGTAATTTAAAAAAAGCCTTCTAAAAGTGCCATTGAATATGTTCTTTTTCTTTCAAATAAAAAGGATTTAGAGATCCCAAGCAACATATTCAAAGCTGACCAATAGATGTTTTTCAAATGAGAACGTTTCTGCATGGAAACTGGTTTGTCATTTCTCTTTCTTTGTTCTCTAAGCTAGGCTTCTTCTAACTGTTCAGTCAAATACTGTAATATGAAAGGGGGGAGAGGGAAGGAGGGGAAGAGAATCTGCAGCAAAGGAAGATATGGCAAGCCAGCCATCCTGCCTGCCTGCCTACTTACCTACCTATCTCTATATTGAATTTATTTGCTGGTCATCTCACTACAAGGTGACTCTGGATGGCATACAATGTTAAAACAAATAAAATGATATGGAAACATGTATAGTTGATAATTTGCATATTTATAGTATGCTGTAAATATACAAATTATCAACTATAACTAAAAGATGGTAGGGAAAGAGTAGAATGTGCAGGAGGAGAGGTAGGATCTGTTGTTAATTTATTAACCTATCAACCACCCCCAATGTAAAACCCCTCCATTGGAGCCTCAGGCCAACTGGCACAGCCAGGTCTTCAAGCTCTTGTGGAAGGTTGGGAGGACAGGAGCGATGTCAGAGAAGGATCCCACCAGCCAAAATTCCCTGGCCAATAGGGCTTGCAGCATGCTTCATCTGCTGCCACAATCCCAGTGGGTTGAGATGATTCCTCAAGTAACCTGGACCCATACCATGAAGGGCTTTAAAGACGATAATCTTGAATTGGACCTGGAAACAAACTGGCAACCAATGCAGCTCTGGGAAGAGTGGTCACACTCTTAGGACCCAAATGCTGTCCATGCTGTTATAGAGCAGGGGTCCCTATCCACCGGGTCCCGGACTGGTACCTGGATCATTTTGTACCGGGCCGCAAAGAATGAATAATCGTGATTAAAATATATATAAAAACATGTTTTTAGTAAAGAAATAGTAAAGAAGCCCTTTATTATTGGGGAACAATTGATTTTGCAAAAGTGTTTCTGCGTGAAACTGGTCCTTGGTACAAAGAAGGTTGGGGAACACTGCTACAGAGTGTACCAGCTGTAGCTTCTGAATGCTCTTCAAGAGAGCCCCATATAGATATTTTACAGCACATGCTTTCCAGGAGAAAAAGTACTGATGTCAACATAGGCAGGCATTTGAGTTTGTGATTTAAAAATCATTCCCAGTCCATTATGTGAAATTACAAGTAATGAGGGCTAGGCATTATCTGAAATGGACCCATAGTGAGGCCAGAAAATAAGCCTGACAGGAGAACTTGGATCAGATATGAAATGGGTCAATAAACTCTTCTTTCTTTAGAAGGTTCTCCATGTACTTCCACTTACTAAACTAGAATATCTCTGAGTTTAATGCAGGCATATCAATTTGGAGCTGCAAAACATCTGGACAACCATTAAAGAGCAAGGAGTTTTCTGTGCTGTGGTCATCTGGAACTTTGTATCCCATATACCTAGCCTAGTGCCTATTTCAACTGAGAAACAATCAGGTGGATGCAAGGTGAAGGAGCAGAAGAGATAAAGTAGGGTGAATCACAAAGGAAGACAAAACAGCAGCAAACGAGAAATCAAGGATAAGAATCTCTGAGTTCCTTGCCTACATTTCAGATAATCCCCAATATTCCACATAGGATTGGGTAAATTCCTCATCTGAATTTCCTAAGAGTCACTACCAATCTCTACACGCTGCCAAAAATCTAACTCTACCCATAGCAGCTTCTAGGTCAGTGTTGGCAAACCTTTTCGACATCGAGTGCCAGAACAAGAGTACATGCACGCATGGGGGATCACCAGAAACTGGAAGAGCAGCTCCTTGACATGCACGTAGGGGAAGACTGGAAACTGAAAGAGCAGCTCCCCAGTATGCATGGTTGCACCAGGAAGCTAAGTTTCCAGTTTCCAGCATGTACATACACATTGGCCAGCTAGTCTTTGCACGTGCATGCATGCTAAAAACCAAAAGATCAGGTGGCTGGCGTGAATCACATGCCAGAAACAGGCATGCACATGCACATTGAGGAGCTGCTCTTACAGTTTCTAGTGCTCCTGTGTGTGTGAAGTCCCACTGGCTGGCGTGCGTGTGCACACCGGAACCAGGAAGGGCAACATGTGACAGCTGGCATGCCTGGAGAGATGGCTCTGCGTGCCACTTCCGGCACATTTGCCATAGGTTTGCCATCATGGTTCTAGGTTCTCTCACTTCCCTTTTTTTTAACACTGTCATCTTGCACTATTTTGCAGAAGATAAGGGTAGCTCCACTTAGGCATGTAATTCAACTTGGGGAGAGATAAGACAAAGTTGGAAAAAAATTCTAAATTCTTTGCTGGAACACCCTCATCCTCCAGTTTTCTATGAATTCTGAACAATTCTGTAGTTTATAAATGTGTATGTTGGCCCTTGGTGTCTGGGATTTTATATTTGAGTTACGTTTTATATTTAAACCATGACATTTTTACTGTTTACATTTCATATAAAATCATAACACAATTTGTACAAGATAAAAAAGTCATAAATCTTAAATAAGCATACTGATTTAAGGAGGTTGGTGGTATACATTGAATTTGCATTTAATCCTGGATCCCTTATCGTTCTGATTTATAGATAGAATGATGCCATGTATACTGTTTGGGAATGTCAGTCTAATTATTTTGATAGCATATAATGAACTGTGTAATTCTAAAAAATGTACTTCAGGAAGAAAATGTTTGCATGAAAGAAGGGTTGCATTTTAAGTTGATACATATTTTGTTAAAATAATTCAAATTATTTGATTTCAAATAACCTTTGGCAACTGAAGCTTTTCCTCAAAACATTGCAACAGAATTCACACTACACTCTACCACTACACAATTTAAGCCCATGTCACACTGAACCAACGGATGCAAAGAGGATGTAAAACGGACAAAAAACCTTGCCATCCGTTCGAAAACGCGATGTACTCACTGCCTCTGTTTTGCTTCCTCTCTATCCATCCAGCATCCGTTTATTGACGTTTCATCCGCTCCAAAAGTTTTGGGCTGCCTAAAACTTTTGCGTGGAAAATGTATCCAGTTCGTCCATTCTGCATCCGCTACGCATCCACTACGCATCTGTTATGCATCCGCTATTATGCTTCGCATCCGCTGCGCATCCGCGCAACTCGCATCCGCCCGGATGCAGGGAGGAAGCGGAACGGATGTGAAACAGATGCAAATGGATGCCTAGCGGATGCAGAATGGAAACAAAGCATTTAAAACGGAAAAAATGTTCTCAGAGGGGACCTATCTCGGATATTAAGGATGTCTACAGGATGCCTAGAGGATGCCTAGAGGATGCCTAGCGGAAAGCCTATATTGCCTATAAAAAGGGGGAGCAACTCGTCTGCATCTCACTTTCAGAACAGCAGCCCAGCAGTGCAGACCTCTGCAGCCTTCATCTGACTCTTCCTCTTCCACAGCATCCAGTCATGTCCACCGTGGATTGTAACAAAGTCCTTTCGGCAGCCACCATCGTTCTGCAACAGTGCGAAGCCATCTGCAGGCTCTGTGAACTCTACTACGAGAAGAAAAGGAGCCACCCAAAAAGAGTCTGGATCCAAAGATGGTTCGCCAGAAGAGCAGAGGACGGACTGTACAACAAGCTGATGGTGGAGCTCAGGAACGAAGACACTCGTGCATTCCAAAACTTCATGAGGATGCCATGTTTGACAAAGTTGTGCAGCAGCTGACACCCAGGTTGACCAAGCAGAGCACCAGCTTCCGGCCCAGCCTGGAAACTGGGCTCAAAATGGCACTCAATCTGCGCCACCTGGCCTCAGGAACCTCCTACAGGAGCATGCAGTACGGCTGGAGGGTGCCATCCAACACCATCAGCATTGTGGTCAGAGAAGTGGTGCAGGCCATCATCGAAGAATACAAGGAGGAGCTCCTCCAGTGCCCCTCCACTGAAGAAGGATGGAAGAAAGTTGCAGAGCAGTGATATCAGAAGTGGAACTTCCCCCACACCGTTAGAGCCATAGGTGGAAAGCACGTGGCCTGCAAAGCACCAGCCAAGTCGGGGTCCACTTATTTCAACTCCAAGGGCTTCTTCAGCATCATCCTCTTCGCCATGGTCAATGCTGACTACAAGTTCATGTACATCGATGCTTCAAGCAACGGCTCATCTTCAGATGCCCAGGTATACAACGCCAGTCACCTCAAGGAGGAGCTGGAAGGCAACCTCATCGTGGGTTTCCCAGATCCAGAACCCCTGCCCAACGACACGCAAGATGTGCCCTACTTCATCGTGGGGGATGACGCCTTCTCCCTCACAACCTACCTCATGAAGCCCTACAGTTCCAGACTCCTCCCCCGTGAAGAGAGGATCTTCAACTACAGGCTGTCCAGGGCAAGGCGGGTGGTGGAGAACGCCTTTGGCATCCTGGCCAACAGGTTCCAGGTACTTCTCACCACCATGCAGCATTGCCCAGAGACCATGAGGAGGATCATGGAAGCTTGCTGCATCCTGTACAATCTCATGCGCACCCGCTACCCAGTCTTGTAGAACAGGCTCGTGGACCTCCAGCAAGGCAATGGGGACATGGAGCCTGGGGAATGGAGGCAAGGGCGAAACCTGATCGACATTGAGGATGTGCAAGGCCCCAACAGAGCCTCACATGAAGTGAAGAAGCAGCGCAACCTCCTGAAACACTGGTGCAACTCCCCAGCTGGAGCAGTGGAGTGGCAAGACAGGATGGTAGATGCTTAATGGATGCTTCCTTCAGCCTGTCTCATCACATGGATGAGATTGGGCCATGTATGTTTGGTTGGCCTACAATGAACAGGGCGTTTAATAAAGAGTTGTGTTTATGTTGACATGCATGGATAATTATTACATTATTATTGATAATAAAGAGCCATAGGTGTGGCACCTGGGAGGGTGGACCATACAGTCTCACTATGCTTGCACTGGAGGTTTATCTATCCCACTGCTATCCTAACCCATCCCGCAGCTATTACCCATCCCACAGGTATCCTAACCCATTCCAAAGCTATCCTTACCCATCCCACAAGCAAGCAAAGGTTTAAACCATTTCTAAAAGTTTCCACCAAGACTTTATTGACTAAAATAAATGAAGCAAGTGTGTGAATCATAAATAGACTTTATTAACAAGAAGCTATAAAACAGAAATGAGTCTCTGGCACTCCTCTTGGTCGCTTAGTCTCAGGGGTAAAGGGTCCATGTGCTGTGCAGGTGGCTGGTGCTGGAGTGCTTGTCATCAGCTCCTCCAGAAGCAGAAGCAGCAGAAGCCCCAGCCCCAGAAGAGCAAGCCTGTGCTGCAGAAGCCCCAGCAGAACCAGAGTGAGGGCCAGGGGCGGGATGGTAGCCCTGTCCCTCTTGCCAGGGCTGGCAGCAGATGGCTGAGGCTTGCTGTGCTTCTGCATGGTTGTGGGGTTGCTGGCTGGCAGGGAGGCTGGCAGGAACCAAGGCTGGCAGCAAGGCTGGCAGGAACCAAGGCTGGCAGCAAGGCTGGCAGGGAGGCTGGCAGCAAGGCTGGTAGCAAGGCTGGCAGCAAGGCTTGCAGGCAGACATGCAGGCAGGGCTTGGAAGGCAGCCAATCCGTCCGGCAGCAGGTCTTTCCTCTGAATGGCGACCTGCTTCCAAGCTGCTTCTGTTATATCTGCGGGGCTGACGCAATGCATCCCCCCCGCATGCGCAATTAACGCCAGGCATCCGCTAGACTTCCGCTGTGCATCCGCTGTGCATCCGCTTCATCCGCTCGGCGTCCGTTCTGCATCCGCTGTATCCGTTCCGCGTCCGCTTTGCTGAGGCCCCCCGGAAGCCCTGCGGTTGCGCCATCCGCTCCCATCCGCTTCCATCCGCTAGACTTCCGTTCCGCATCTGCTTTGCATCCGCCCTGCGTCCTCCCCGCGTCCGTGTTATCCGCTCCGGTTATGCAAATTTTTGCCCCTTTTGAGAGCGGATAACAACGGATGGAACATTTTGCTCGTCCGCTGTGTCCTTTTTGCATCCGTTGGCCTGTGTGACATGGGCTTAAAATCTTATTCACATTTCAAAACATTTAGTTTTTAATATCTGGCCATATTCTAAGACTATATGTTAAATTCAATAATTTAATCGTAGTAATATCAAAATTTGGCTTCCACCATATAAAGATGTATTTTTCTATCGCATTTTTATCCTGCCTTCAATTACTTTAAAAATAATTCAAGGCAGAAAATATACATAATACTCTTTCCTTCTTCTGTTTTCCCCACAACAACTCTGTGAGGTGGATTGGGCTGAGAAAGAGTGAATGGCTCAAAGTCACCCAGTCGGCTTTCATGGCTAAAATGGGATTAGAACTCACAGTCTCCTGATTTCTAGGCCAAATCTTAATAAAGACAGCCCCCTCCCCAAACAGAATCTCTTAGCATCATAATATTTTGATTTGCTATCTTTATTGATGTGAAGAGCTGTAAAAAAAGCCTTCTTACATAGGAGTTAGATAGCAGGAACAAAGGAATCCTTTCATAAAAGACCTAAAAGACCTATCAAAAAACAATGCCTTTTTCCTACTAATAATCTAATTCTACTAATGATGGTCCAGAATACCAGAATTCAGCTCAATAAAGAAGACTTCATTAGGATTCCAAATAAATATTGCAAGTCTGGCAACCAAGGTCTTCTGAGAAGCTGTATACTACAGAAATGGAAGTGGGATCAAAGCAATGAATTCCCTGTTCAAGACAGGATCCCAGCATTTACTCAAGGACTTGAGGCTTGCTGGGCTTTGTTTTGGATAAAGGAGACAGGAAGTCTCAGAGTAAAACTTGGTCAGAGATCCTTGCTTTAAAGGCCAGCAATTCCATGCAACGACCCACTGAGCCAGAATGCTGAGCCCAATGTCAAAAATCAGTGCAGCTTTACAGGAGTGAGGGAAAGGGAGAAGCATTTTTCCCCTAATCACACAGAGGTTGGGATTAGAGTTCTTCTTTTGGTCCCTAAGATAAAGCAGAGAGTAGTCTATTACATTTTTATATTTTCATTTATGTGTCAGTCTTGTGTTAAATTTATGGGTGGGATAAAACTCTTGTATTTGGAGCCTGCCAGAGCTTTGCCTTTATAGTCATGGTTTACCTGCAGTAGAAAATAACTGTTTCCCTCTCTGCTCCACAGATCAAATTGGCACAAACAGTCCTCCCTCCCCACCCCAACTTTTCTCAAGATGATATGAAGGGTTGAACTTCAAAGCAACTGAGGCAGTCCAAGAAGAAGCATATCCATGTAAACAGAGTACCTTCCTCTTACTGTTAGCTAAATATCTTGCTTTTTTATCTTGTAAAATTTATGGCTCAACCCAACTCAAGTCATTGTCATAATTGCCCTTTTTGATTGCCAGTGCTATATCTGATACCAATCTTTTTGGAAAGCAGATTTATGAATAGCCCAATGTGATTCTTTGCACAGAATCACTTCCATAAGCCATCCAAACAAGCTTTGTCCGTGAAAATACAACCACACTAATAAAATTTTGTATGTTTGCCATGCCATGGACTCAATTATTGTTGGCTTGGATGATAAGAAATATATAATGTACATAGACGACACTCCACTAGTGGCCATGTAGATGTACAAAACAGCTCAGCAAAAAAAAAAAAAAAAAAAGGCCAGATTGGATCTAAATAATCATTTTGGCACACATGAAAACAAAACCAACTCTAACTATTTCCTGTAGTTTTAGTATAATTAATGAATAGATATTCCCCTCTCTCCTTGTCACAAGTCACATTGTCCAATTAGGTGTTCTGGCATCTCCCTGGAAACTCCTTTCAGTCTTTGGCCAGGACTGTTGAGATGACCTTGGTTTCCATGGGACAATCTGTTGTTCTTGTCTAGTCTGACATTCGAAGCACCCCCCCCCCCCCCCAGCATATTGTGGCAAACTGAGAAATGAAAAGATGGCTACGGCAGCCTAGATCCATTTCAAAGTTGACAGGTGCATCTAAAGCTTCTGCTTTTTGCCCATCTATTCTATTTTTAATCATCTTTCCAGATTGCTCATATGCAAAGCAGAAATCTTTTATTAATCCTTATTTCTTGCTTTGTAGTTTTCCTGTTGTTTGTGGAGAGATGGGGGAGGATGGTGCACTGCTTTGGACTTCTCATAAAAAAAGAATATTTAAACTAAATTTGATGATTTCAAAGGAAGATTAAGACTCTAGAATCACTGAATTATTGAAGACTATGCATTGATGCTTAACATAGAAGTTCTAATACAAAAGAACTCCACTAAAAGAGTCAAAGGAACTAAATGCTTCTTTTTAAAACTTTGTTTCATAGAAGTCAGAAGGCTCTTCCCTTCAAAATAAGATTATTCAGTTAGACTGGTTTCTAATGTTTATGAAAAAATCATACTGTTTAATAACAGTAGCAATAGCACTTAGACTTATATACTGCTTCATAGTGCTTTACAGCATTCTCTAAGCAATTTAGAGAGTCAGCATATTGCCCCAAATTCTGGGTCCTCATTTTACCAACCTCAGAAGGATGGAAGGCTGAGTCAATTTTGAACTCTGTCAAGATCAAATTCCTGGCAGTGGACAGTTATCCTACAATACTGTATTCCAACCATGTCAAACTCACAGTGTCATGGTGTTGTCATGTGACATATCATGACTTTTTTCCCCTTCGCTAACCCGGGCATTGGCATGGTCAGCGCATGATGCATCTGGCCCATGGGCAGTGAATTTGACAGCCCTGCTGTATTCTAATAGCTTGAAGATGTATGGACTTCAACTCTTAGAATTTCCCAGCTAGCAGTACTACTGCTGTACTATTGTACTACTATACTACTAAGATGACAATGCCCAAGTACAAAATGTGGAAATCAGCAGACTCCAACATTTGCAAGCATAAAAAGAACATTACAAAAAACTTGGTGGGAAGAGAATGGTCAAATAAACATTTACATACTAAATTGTCTTTGGATCCTATTTTTATAGATGATGAAGAATGGGATGGAAGAAGAAACTGAATTAAATAGCTGTATGAATTAAATAGCTGTATGAATTAAATAGCTGTGGTTCCCTTTGCTTCTGTTGTATTTTCAAACTACTCCTATAATGTGCAAGTAAACTGTGCAGTAAGCGCACAAATTATATACAATAATAGCAATTATGTCATTAATGAAAATGATGATAAATAATTGAAATGTCTAAAATGACGCCAACTTTGAATTGTTCAGCAATATTAAAAGTGAAAACTCCACAAATGGTCAATAATGCAGTAACTTTACAAGTTATTAGTAAGAGTTGGGGCACAGAATTAAGGATACAAGTCTATGAAAATGTGTTGGTGTGAATGCAAAGAAGGAATGAGGCTTGCCATGCATTGCCAGACTCAAGGAAGGAAGTGGGGAAAGGAGTTGTTAGAGAGTGATAGTAACAATAGCAGGAGTGATGAATTCTTGTATGCTTGAGTCTACATTACGCATACTGTCCCCTCTCTGGCTTGTTTTAGAAATAATTTAATTGTAATTTTTTGTTTCCTCTCTTAAAGTTTCTTGATTTTAAAATTGTCACCAGAAATTTTATAATTGTAACTGTGAATTTCCTCTTAATTATTTGTTATTCAATAAATTCCCATGCCATAAGACATGCAGTAAAGCCCATACAGTGGTTATGTTGAATGTAGATTGTTTTACAGATCTCAGATGTGGATTCTGTTATTTACTTTGCATTTGATTTTGTTATACTTTGCCTATGTTTTAAGATTGTATTTTGTTCTTTTTGTAGTGTTTAATTTTTGTAAGAGTCACGTATTTACAATGAATAAACATAAAATAAAAAACATTAAGCAAGAATACAGATAGAACTAAAAGGAAAGGGTACTTCAAAGCAAAAATGGATGCACTTGCTGTGCTTGCCCGTAGTTCTTTAAAGAAAGTGCACCATTTTCAGGGCTCCCATAATAGCCACTCAGTTCCACAAAATATATATCTATGTCTATCTATCTATATATATCGAAT
>BLBF01000005.1:67234229-67263911 GCA_015471245.1 Laticauda colubrina | reverse complement strand
AGTTAAGGAGGCCTGAAGGAGCTGGCAATAGGATGGAACTGTGAATTTTGAGCTTGTGAAAAGAATTGCTCAGTTGAAATACTGCCATGTAATCTCTTTTAAGAGTGATATTTAGTAGAACTTTTCAACAATGAAATGCCTATATAAATATCAAGAGAAAACATAAACATAATAAATGGCATATTTTTCAGGAGTCATCTGGAAACCTAAGCTTTCAGTTATAGTCAGTATACTTCCATTCCTTTAGAATTGCATAAAATTTCTGATTCAAGTAACTCAAGAGGTAATGACTGGGTCATTCAATATCATCATACGCATACACAAATGCACATAAATATTTTAGGACCAATTCCGACCTGGCATCTGAATGTTAAAAATGTAAGACTCGGTTATTAATCACTTCATGAAGCAGCCACCTGTCCTATTTATAGTACAAGAAAATAAAGAATTGCAAAATAATATGTTTTTCTATTTTAAAGGCATTCTCTATCATATGAACTCTCCAGCCCAACATTTGTTTCAAAACAGATTATCATGAGATATAAAGAATGAATTTACAGAGAGCAAATTACAGATAGACTATTTACAGATAGTCCTTGACTTACAACCACAACTGGGACTGTAAACTTTGAGTTAAGTGGTGCAGTCATTAAGCAGGGCATCTTGTGATTACACCCAATCTTATGTTTTGCTAGGATTGTTAACTGAGTCACCATGTGATTGTGATTTGTAACCTCCTCTACCAGTTTCCCCATTGACTTTGTTTGTTGGAAGTCAGCTGGGAATCTCACAAATTGTGACCTCTTGTTCCCAGGATCTTGCAACCATTGCAAATGTGAGCCAGTTGGCAAATGTCCAGGTTGTGATCATGTGAAACTCACAGGGATTATGCACAATTTTAAGTGTGAAGACAGATCATAAGTCACTTTTTTCAGTACCGTTGTAACTTTGAACGGTTCTTAAATGAATAGATGTACCTCAAGGGCTAGTAAAGTAGTTTCAAACTTTCTCCATGCAAATAAATTTTAAAAGAAGTATAATAACTGCACATTAAAAATAGAAAAATAACTTCAGTTCCTTAGAGTTATGGAAAAGAAATAATGGTCATGATAATTTATATATTCAATTGCATTATCCACCCTGAGAAATATTTTTCTTCCAAAAAATTATTAAAAAGATTATTCCAATTCTCTTCAATTCTATCCTTGATGTGTGAAAGCCATCATGGGCTCAGAACAGAACATTCTTTTAAAAATGCTCAGAACTAAAATTGGCAAGTTTTAAGATCCTTTGTCAGATGTTTTGGCCTGACTAGAGAGATTGGAAATTATCTCAACACATCTGGAGACATCAGAACTGATGGGAGAACTCCATCATGTGGAGATCAAACCAAAGGCCTTCTCTGCTGATGAGTCCAATGCAATAAGATATTCTTAAGTGAGACATTCTTAAAGAGTTTGCATGACTCTCTGTCTGCCCCATAAGCGGTCTCCTGCTTGAGCCCTTATGGGGCAGACAGAGAGTCATGTTTAGAAGACTTCAAAGGTTCCTTCCAACTCTGTTTTACTGTTATCCTGTTGTAGAAGCATGGCATTCAAGTCCATTTCATACAGTAACTGAATGAATGAAAACCCAGAACCTTTGAAAATGCTTCTGCATATGCATATCTACAATGACATACTCACAGCTTTCACAGCGATTTCCAGTATAACCAGCCAAGCAGGCACATTTGTAATCACCAATTTTATCAATGAGGCAGGTTCCATCATGTAGACATGGAGATGAAGAACAACCTGAAAATGTACAAGACTTCTCAATTCCTTTCACCATTGTTTCTCTCTTTTACACTCCTTTCTGTCTTTGTGAAAGACATTTAAAGTGAGTATTTGGGAGCATGTGATAAAACACCAATATGTCCTGGCTTGAAGCTGTGAGACAGTGATGTTAAAAATGTTTCTATCTAACACCCATCCTCTGCCCAAATAATCCTTTTTGTGAATCAAATTTTGTTGCCCAACTGTTATAAAAAACAAGGTAAAAAAACAAGATGTGATTGAGATCATTTCATGCTAAAACAAGTACTTTTAAAAATTGAAGCAGTTCCCAAGGGGGAAGCTTAGATCCACAATTTGTATTTTTAAAGCCAACTTATCTTTGAATAACATGTGATTAACTGTGTGTCACAACTGCAAAATAATCATTTATAGTTTTAGGAAGTTAGGAACAAAGCAGCATGGAAGAAGCCACAGAGGAGAACTCTATAACTGCATTTATATCAAAAGAGCCTATGGAGATCAAATAAAAGTAAAATGTCAATGAAGATATCTAGCAACACTGCAACACTGAAAAAGTTTTTAATGAAGGTAATGTAAAACCAAAGTTTCAAAAATGAAATGTGCCAGAGGAGACTAAAAGAATCCCACCCATTATTAAATGTACAGTATTGACACTTGTTATATTCATTATATAAGTACTGCTCTGAGTATCATCCTTCAAAGAATGTTTCATTATAAATTTTTTAAAACTTAACACTTAGAACTGCTATCTTAGAAAAGTTTCCCCAAAACTCCCAGTCAATACATTGAAATTCATATGATCATGATCTAGAGTTGCAATCCAAACTCAGCCGAGGTGGGAAAGATAGTCTTAAAAACATCAGTTTCCTTTTGAGAAACTGTACGGGCTTTCAGTCCATCAATGTGGACTGAACAATAAACACAAGAAGATGGCCAAGGAAATTGTGTTCCTCCACTTACACTGACCTTCAACTACTCTCAAGGCTTTTGTACTGGGAAAGATTTCACACAGCGGCAGTTTGTTGTTTGTGTTGCTGGAGGTCCCACAGCTCAGACAAAATTTCTTCCATCCCTTTTGCTCATCATGCAAAGCACATCCTTTCTCATCAACAGTTTCAGAGAGCAGGTTAATGCTTTGCCGAGGAAAGTGTTTTAAAAGTTTTTCATTTGAGCTATATACAGTTAAACTGGAGTCTGTTCTGCATAGATTATCTGAGTAGCACTAACCTTATCTCTCCATAATTGCTGCTAAAAACTGGGGCGGAAATAAAGGGGGGTGGCAGTAGCAGAATACCAAGCGGTTCCCAGTGAGAAGAAAAATTGAGAGCTATTAATCCCCCCTTGTATGGAATGTGTTAGTCCCTTGAGGGTGGGAGGCCTTTCTGCAACATATCCCACATCAAGTCCCATTTCATGGAGTCAACTTTTGTCTTTTTATAGACCCTTTAATTAACATAGCCCTCCTTCTAGCAGCTACTGTGGTGGTACTGTTTGTACTTTATGTAATAACAAGGGAGGGAAAAATCATGCCCAGTAGATCAAATAGGGACAGAATCTAAAGTAGACTGAGCAACAGACTTTGAAGCAACAGGGCAATATTTGAGACCTTTTCAAGATTCTCAAAAGCCATTGGAGCCTCCTTAATAGTCCATCTTGGTCCTGTACCCTGTCAACATTATTTTTTTTTATTATCAATTGTCCATTGCTGTCAATGCCCCAAGACAAATAAGAACGGGTGGAGAGATCCAGCATTCTAAGTTCATTCTTGGGGATGGACTTGAAATGATTAAATTCGCTGGCTTGAAAAACTATTTTTGATCTACCTGATTGTTTCAAATAGCAAAGTATGTCTTAAATTTAGCCTTAAGTGGGAAGCTGAGGACTTGTCATTTTTCAATACTTCACTGTGCTGTTTTTGACATGGAACTCTCTCACAATTTTTCTCTATCCAATTTTCATAAAATGGTAGTATTGCGAAATAAACCAGTTTACCTAGGAGGCCACATAAGAACTCTAAGTATAGATCAATGTGGTGTTGCTATGCATATGCACACATTACACTATTCTCTTTGGGGGTAAGCATCATTAGGCAAAGCACAGAAATGAATTAAGGCATGAGATAAAGGATAGAAAAGGGAGCTACTATATGGCTAGTTCTAGTTTACCTCTTGCTACTCTTCTGTATTTCTCTTTCTATATAAACCATCCTCTTCCACCACTGCTTACACTGTCTTTGTCCCTTAATCTTCTCTCAGCCTCTGTGTTGCCTCCATGCTCACTGTTGTTGTCTTTGTATAGAGGAACAATAGCATCATTCTTCCAATTATCAGGCTCAGACACCATCTTCACACATAATTAAACAAGAAGCACAAATTTTCCATAAGCCGATTGTATTTTAATTTTTCTCCACTTAAATCATCTACACCTATAACCTTTCCATTTTTCAACATTCTCACACTGTATTTTTTGACAGGTAACTACCATTCCTGTATACATGTCTAAAGTACTTCTTCAAGCATTTACTCATTTTAAGTACTTCCCAAATCCTTATTTTTATGATTCTCTTTATAATGTTGCCCTTGTCATGCACTTAGACCTTGTCATCCTTTTCCAAAATAAAAATTTATTTCCATCAAAACTTTTTATGCCTATTGCAGTCTGCATTGTTGACTGCTCTCTAATTCATTCCTACTATCTTTTTCTCTATACGTAGCTTATAGAATTTTTTCTATCATCCTCATTTTTATAGCAATAATTTCCTTTTTGGGTTTATTAAATTTATACACTGACTAATTTGGAAATCAAAATCCAATTTTAACCCAAGCAAGCTCATGGAATTCTATACAGGCTACATTGCAAGCCTACAACATGCCATTGTTCAATGCCAATATCCTACCAACCATGCACTGTAATGACAGGTATAGAACATCACAACCAATTAAAACTACTTTATTGCTTCATATTTATTATCCCTAGATCTATCTTACAACAAATTTGACACAAATTCAGAAACTGGGTCAATTTATGATGAGCCCTGCTCAAATGTAGGTAAAACTCAATACATTCAACCTCTTCTCCTAAGATGCTGTGCAGACCTTCCATGCATTCTGTCCTTCAGCAGGATCTCATTCTGCCTCTATTAGGAACTGTTCCCTCACTCACTTTTGCCTCAATGTTGGGCTATTCTCAATATTTCCATTTGGTAGCAGGAATTCCAGATCAGTTTCACAACACCTTTTAAAGGAAGTGGGATTAAAAATAGTAGCATAGTTGCATGGAAGTGACAAAAATAAAAAGGAAGTAGCATGTTCAAAGAATTGTATAAATGAATACAAGTAAGTTCTTAGGATTCGAATTAGCTGTATAGGACGCAATTAGCTGTATAGAAGAAAATATGGTAGATAGAATTTTGCTTCTTATTTGTAAAAAATATATATTAATATCCATATAAAAAGCATGTATATCCCAACCTGATGGGACTTGGTTCTTGTCCTATGCCTTAGATAGGGTGTTCTGGAATTTTAGTGGTTATAGTTTCTGTTTGACATTGTGTTTGTGGGTTAGGAGGATAATGTAATAATGGCATCCTTCTTTCTTGTGTTTTTTTTTTATTTTGTTATTCTTTCCTACTTTTAATGTAAGCTACCCAGAGTTGTTTTGGGTAGCCTCTAAATTTCATCGATAAATCCATTTCATAAATAAATTATGCCATTTACCCACTGTAATGTTGCTTTCCTACACAATCCTTATTCATCGCTGCCAGTATTGTTATTCTCTTCTTCTATCTACTTAAAATTATGGGTAAATCTTATATCACAGTCAACCTAAAGTTGACCTCAAAGACATTTGGTCTGATTAGATAAAAATGCATGTTTGCACCTTCCAAGAATTGGGAACTGGTTATTAAAAAAACACTAGAAAAATTGGGTTGTTTGTAAATAATATCAACCATGGATCACAATTTTTACAATTGTAATTGAGCTTGCTTTCATATCAGGACCTCAATATAACACATTTCAATAGCATTAAAAAGTGAATAAAATTATAAGATTAAGCTATTTTAGTTAAACATATTGCTTACCTGTAATTTCTTCAAAAACTGCATGAAATCCATCAAAATTTTTGGAACCATCTGAATGAAAAAGGACATGAAGGGAGGAGCCAGTGCTTCGTATTGGAAGAGGCCTGTCATTGCCACAGAAGCGTTTAATTAACTTGCTGTCAACACTGTCCCCATCACGGACTTCCACATAATCATACTGACACATATAGTCAAACTCTACACTCAGCATGGCAAACCTTGACCGGAAAGAAAGAGACAGAACGAGAGATAGGGGACAGCGTTAGACACATATCTCTGTGCTTTTTGTGCTATAGCAGGGGTCTCCAACCTTTGTTTCCATCCTCCTTTGTTTTCCTTGGAAGACATTTCACTTCTCATCCACGATGCTTTTTGAATGAGAAGTAAAACTTCTTCAAGAAAAACAAAGGAGGTTACAGTTGCCTTTTGAAGGCCAACCATGACCAGATGATTGAGAGTCTCCATAGACACATAGAGAAATAATGTCTCAATATAAAGAACATGCCCTCGTGAACAAATTTCTAGTTCATTCATGGAATGATCTTCCATTAATAAAGATGGTCCAAGAGCCAATAAACTGCAAATATATCCTGTCGCATTAATTTTAAAAGTTTTTAAACTGACAGAGAAAGACAAAGACAAGCATTTATTTATTTAGATACTTTGTATTCTGTGATTGAAATTAATAGCTCTGGGGAGGAGTCCGTAAAAATTCCTTTGGTGCCAGGTCTCAAATATTAGCCTGATAACTCAACATACCTTTCTCCACACATATAAAAAGAAAATTCAGTGTATTAAAATCCTACCTTAATTCAACCACAAATCCAGGTTTGGCATGTATAATCCACTCGCACTGGGCATTCAGTGGATAGCTCTCCAATAAAATCTGACCCTTGGAAGCTTGAAGAATCTGTCCACACCCTAGAGGGAAAAAGAAGAAAAATCATATAGGTATTAATAGAAAATTTATCTCAGGAACAATGCCAAAATACAAATTATTGATCATATGCACATGAGAAAATCTTCTCAAATACCTGACTAATTTACATGACTAAATAACTAAATGAAGTATTGAATAAAAGAGACATCAGCAACTGGTTAATAATTGGCACAAGTCTTGACATATAACACATCAGACCACAAAATATGATACTTAAAACCAGAAAAGTTGAAGGATTATATAAATAGTCCTCAATTACACCACAATTGAGCCCAAAATTTATGTTGAAAAACTTATGTTGCTAAGAGAGTTTTGCCCCATTTTATGATTTTTCTTGCCACATTTGTTAAGTGAATCACTGCAATTGTTAAATTAGTTTCACAAATGTTTCAGTGAATCTGGTTTCTCCATTGACTTTTCTTGTCAGAAGATTGCAAAAGCTGGTCATATGATGCCGGAACACTACAACTATCATAAATGTGAGTTTATGGTTGTCAAGCATATTAATGCAAATCACACGTGTCAGCATTCCAGGAATTACAGCCATTGCAATTCAGAACTCTGAGGCAAATTGATTCCTCAAAGAACCATTTTTATTGGAAATATTATTCTGGCATAAACAAGTAAAAATCCAGTTCTGAATCTTCCTGGGCTTTTCACAACTGAAAAAGAGGATCCTTCAATGATATTAAGTGTGAAAAATGGTCATAAGTCACTTTTTTCAGTGCTGTTGTAACTTTGAATGGTCACTAAGTAAAATGTTGTAAGTTGAGGACTGTCTGTATAGCATAAACAGGCCACGGTCCCATTGGTTATCAGAACACTGGATGACATACCAAAAAATCTTGAAGGGCACTAAGAAAATTGATACATTAACAATATTTCTATCTGTCCAGTTGCAAAAGGCAGCTTTACTTGGAAGAGTTTATCCTGCAAAGATACTTTAACACCATTAAATAACAACTATCGATCGCAGATCCTTGGGAAGGGCAGAAAAGATGGATAAAAATGCCAAAACATCTGGCTGGCTATGCAATCAATCATAATAGGACTTTCCTTGCTTTCCTCACAAAAAGTAATTGCTTACATGAATTTACTGTGGCAAAAATTGCAAAAATAGTGACACAGGATTTTTTCAGTCTTAAGTTCTAATACACAAACAAGCAAACAATACAAGGAGCCCAAATACAGTACAGAATGTAAAACTATTATTTTGGCATTGGCTAGTAAGAACTGTTACACAATAGCACTCTTGCTTAGCTCCATCAGATTTCAAAAAGCATCCATCAGGAAAACATTTATGGAACCATGGTCATTAAGAAGAACTAATGGCATTCCAAGAAGTTTTACATTGAAACTCTGGGAATTCTTAACACATTTAAAAAACTCCAAGTAAAAGGAGGCTCCTACAATGAACAGTGATGTGATTGAATCATCTTCAGTAACATGCCAAATGTCCTATCTCAGAATTTCCTGTATCCTACCTTGTTAAGATTTGTCCATTCCTATAAATGTAAATCATTTGCTGGTTTACCCTCAATTACCCTCAGCTATGTAGATTCCAATAAAACACAGAACAAGCTCAGAAGGGTCTGTCATGAGTGCTTCATTCCACACCAGGGCTTCTTGGCTCCTGATGTGAAAAACTGGAGAATTAATTACATTGCCCCCATGACTGTCATTAGGATGCTGTTGAGATATGCCAGGATCCGCTGGAAACTAATGTAGCTTCCCACACTGGGGAGAGGAAACGTAGCACAGTTGCTGGCTCTCCTCTCAAAACAACCTGAGACAAAGCTGCAGGAAACCTTCTTCAGAAGGATTGACAAGGGTCCTTGAATCACCTCAGAGAACATTCCCTTTTCATTATAAGGGGGCTTTTCTGTTTCCTTTCTTTCTCTTGCCATTGGCAAGAGAAAACTGGTGCAAAGAGATGGTGCCCGTGCACAGAATACTGAATGCATCTTTCTTTGGAGAACAGTACAGTTTGAACTTGTGGAACATTTCTGCCAAGGAAATAGGACTGGCCAACAAAGCAGGTGGTCCAAAGGCTAAAGAGAGAGCCATTCAAAGAATGATCCAAAGAAACAAGCGCCACAAACCATTTTTGTGTGAAACATATACATGGTCAGATCCAATTGTCATTTTTCTGTTTCTAATCCATCCACCAGAGGGATACATGATACCTGCCCATCCTTTCATATTTAATTATCAGCCAGGCACCTTCCAACCGAAACATGCATTTATTTCTTAAGGACAGAGAGAGAAAGGCATGGAGGGAGGGAGGGAGAGAAAGAGAGAGAGATATTTGAAAAGTTTCAAGAATAATTTAAATGCTAAACATAAATCCTGTCTTGTCTTGAAGGAGAAAGAAGAGATGCTTTTGGAAGGAGAGTTGGAAAGAAATCAATTCTGAAAGGCTATAATAATCACTGTTCCTTTTGTATCTGAAAAAAGTTGGCAAAACTTTTTGGAACATATTTTTTGCCTGAGGCCAAAGAATTAGAGTAAATATACTAAATACATAAAAAGTAACGAATATTTTAAATATAACTTTGTTCTTAAATAAGTGCCCATGAAATCCACCATAAAAGACAGAACCACAGATTTAAATCTAAATAGTGCCAGAACTTTAGATTTAAATTCTGGCTTCTGAATGCAGTAAGAGTACCATAAATTGGAAGAAAAGTATGCCTGAAAATAAATAGTATGCTTGCTGAATTATTCAATATTCAAAACAGAGAATAAGATATGAGAATGCAGTATCCCCTTGATTGTTTAATATGTTTATGGATAATTTTGCTTATAGTGACATTAAAAGTTCATTGAGTTGTAAAGTCAACATATGTATTTTCATATATAGACAATGCCATGTAGTTGGAGGAATATTCAAAGGATTTGCAGCAAATGTTAAACTCTGTGATGCACACAGATCATGGATCTCTGACAGAGAAAACAGAATAAATGCTGCAAGTTACTTCTTGTTGATAAAGCCAGCAAGCAGATAAACAGGCATATCTTGGTAGAATGCTTGCAAAATGTAGAAAAATTGACTTTTTTAAAAAAAAGACTATAAATGCTGGTAGAAAGCAGTAGAAACTGGGTAGTATAGGTAGTCCTCAGACCATGTATTTAACAATAGTTCAAAATTGTGTCAATCATGGAAAGAGTGATTTGTAACTATCCTCAAAGTTATGACCCTTGCACAGCCTCCCTCATCATATGATTGTAATTTGTGGTTACAGCACAAATTAACCACAAATGGTTACAGCACCTTGTGATCATATGATTGTGATTTGCAACTTTCCCGGTCAGCTTATGCCAAGCAAAGACATTTGGGGAAGCTGGATTCACTTAACAACCATGGCAATTCATTTAACAACCATGGTAAAATGGTAATAAAACTGTTTAATGACCGCGTCGCTTGGTGACCAAAATTCCAGTCCCGATTGTGGTTGTAAATTGAGGAATATCTGTACGTGGATTGTTGCAAGATATAAAAGCTGAACCATGCTGTGTATAAGAATATATCTATAAATGAAGTGAGTGTAAAGTGTGTTAGATGAAACTTTAAAGTCAGCTGAATATACTGGAAATGGTTTTACTTCAGAAGACTGTACAGCAGAGGTGGAACTCAGTTGGTTCTGACCAGTTCTGGAGAACTGGTAGTGGAAATTTTGAGTAATTCACACCACCTCTGACTGGAGATTTAACAGTATCCTTCTCCTGCCAAGCCCACCAAGCCACACCCACAAAACTGGTAGTAAAAAAAAATTGAATCCCACCACTGCTGTACAGTAAATCAGAAAGACATGTTCCAGTATAAATGGATAATTAAGAAATATGGATTGAAGACAAAATGAGTGACCAGTCCAGATCTTCACTGAAAAGGTTGTCATATAAAATGAAGAATAAATCCAAAACAAAGAGCTGGACGAAAAAATTAAGGAGTTTAAAAAGCAAAAGACAGTGTAAAATTTGCTATTTTGTTATACGGACATGAGGGAAGCAACAATATTTGCAAAGTTACTTATGGAGAATGTTGTGATTTGTATTGATATAGACCAGGTTTAGTTAGATTTCTTCTTCTCTTTTCTCCTGCCTTTATGATGTTTTGTTGACTTACTTTTTTTTTGCATGTCAGTTGCTTACCCCAAACAAAAAAGTAAGTTGGATATCTATACAGTATATAAGTTTAGTATGAGGTACTTATATGGGTGAACCAGTTAGCAATAGTAATTTATCATTTTAATTTATTTGTATGTGAAAAATGTTCGTGAAAGTTGAAAATAATAATCAGGATGCATATGTTTGCATATGTTTAATCTGAAGCATGTTACCAGTAACTTTATGACTAATTATAACAGGAACACCACATGGTATAGTATATACCACAGATGTCAAACTCAATCATGTCATGTGACATATTGCAACTGTCAATTAAAAAGATACTCCTTTGGTCTTTTTAGCTGCCAGAAAAAGGGAGTGGGGGAAACAAGCATCCCTTAAGTGTCTAGATAATCACCCCAGCAGCCCAAAATTGTCGGAGCATAAGAAGGTTATTGGAGAGCATGATGGATGATTCTTGGAGATGGATGTGTCCTATTGGAGAGGTCATATCCAAGGGGTGGGGAGAAGACCAGGGTCAAGGGGAAAATGTATGATGTAATTTAGTATCGGCTGCACCTAGCTAATGCCAACATGGCCACTTCTAATAAATCAATTTTCTTTTCTCTGAGATGCAGCTAGAGACTTTTGATTTGAATGGGGGTGGATTTGATGGAGTCCTGACAGAAAAATTTTTTTCCTTGGCAGAGCCAGGATGGGTGTGGCCTGCACATGATGCACCCAGGCCACCATTTTGACACCCTTGGCATATACAACAAAAAATCCCTAACAAAGAATTTAGGGCTGTAGCTGAACTACTGGATGACAAACTGCTGTCTTCATTACAGCAGTTACAGCACAGATACCAGTGCCTGATGGAGACAATTGTAATGGCAATAGGTGCATCATTATCAGTTCTGAAATATTAGGTTAGCTACATATCATCACAGAAAAACAAGAGTCAACAACAATTAATCGATCAATCAATCACCAGTGCCTGAAACTAGTTTCATGAAAACTGCTTGAGAAAGGGAAGCTATTCTAGGGATCAAAGATGATCCCTTCATCTTATTGAAAACTGAAAATAAATTGTTACAGTGAGATGGTAGCCCTCTGAAAGAATTATTAATGACCTCAAATGCGAAAATACTGCTTTTGCAAGTAACATAATAAAACTTATCTACACATAGTTGTTAGCCTACTTCTTTTTCTTTCCATTTACATTATTCCTTAACACATCTCTACTCTCTTCTTCATCTTCTTCTTTCTTCACTTTCATCCTTTCTGGAAAAAGTGAGGAGAATATGAGGATGCATCTAGGCTTCTGTGGGACATTGTTGGCTGTTTGTGATAGAGAATGATAGATATATGTAAATGAAGATAATTGATTCTGTAAATGTACCACATTTACAGGCAATTGATTGATTTTCCCCAGGTGATCTACTCTCAATCTGGCCATTCAAATCTTTCAATGATGCATATTGCTGTTGTATTTATGTTCCACCACCTTGCTGCTCCTCATCTTCTCCTCTTTCTCCATCTTTCCCTGACTTCTGAGGAAAATAGGATCAAAATAGGATAATTTGACCCTAGTCATTTGTGCTTTGAGTGAGAACTCTGGATTGATTCGTTCTATGAGCCATTTCTTTGCTTTCTTGGCAATCCATGGAATTCTCATGAGTCTTCTCCCATGTTGATTTTCAAAAGCATCAATGCTTTTTCTATCTTGCTTCCAGGGGTGGGCTTCAAATTATTTAACAACTGATTCTCTGTACGGTTGCTGGGTGGGTATGACCATGGTGGGCGTGGCCTAGTCGGCCTCCCGCACCATCCTGGTTCTGAAAACGGGCCGCGGGGGTGGGCGTTTTCACTCCCCCTGGGCTCCAGAGGCTTTCTTTGAGCCTCCGGGAGAGTGAAAACGGCTTCCCCAGTCTCCAGAGGCTCTCTGGAACTTCAGGGAGGCCATTTTTTGCCATCCCTGGGCTCCACAGGCTTTCTTTGAGCATCTGGGAGGGTGAAAATGGCCTCCCTGGGCTCTGGAGGCTCTCTGGAACTTCAGGGAGACCCATTTTCTCACTCTCCCTGAGCCTCCACACAGGCCTGCAATTACCTGCAATCCAAAATGGGCCACTTGGGGACTCCTGGTTGGGGCAGGCTGGGGTAGGCGGGACCAGCCAGGGGTAGGATATGCCAGTTCACTGGACTGACCATTAAATTAACAAACGGTTCACCTGAACCGGTGAGAACCAGTAGCAGCCCACCCCTGCTTGCTTCTGGAGAATCTAGTTTTTGCTTCCATACACTGTCACAGGGAAAACCATTGCCTGTCCATTTTTGATCATTTTAGATATAGACAAAGCACAACATCTGAATAACTTTTCTAAGACTTCCATTGCTACATGACATTATATACAGACTAGCATTTGGTAAAGTTTAGCTTTACATTGTCCTATTTTAAGTAATAACAGATACCACTACAATTTTATTCACATCTAACTGAATTTAAGGTCCACTTAATACAATGGCACACCTCTTTGGCAATTATGTATGGGAATGCTCTATTCCTGTGGTGCCTTTACTGGTAGCAAAAAGAGAACCTAAAAAAAATGATGTGTTTTACAATATAGGTTTGCAGTGAAAGAATCACAGACATTTATATTCAATCTACTCTTCAGATCAACATATTTCCAAAACTCACAATTCAACGTGGGCGGGGTTTTTTAAAAACAGAAGTAATTTTATTCAGTCAGTATTGTATCCATATTCAAAGGCAGAACATTCAAAATGCTGCAGTGATGAAATTTGCATATTCTCCTTACAGTCTTTGCACATGCAATGATTTCTCACTAATCTGTAACAAGTTAAGAAATTATTCTATTCCCCCCACCCCACCCCCAAGAATCTGCTTATATTCCTATTTGTCCAGGCAAATCTCATATGCACCACTTACAGGATAGGTCTTGGTACTACAATCAAGACAGCGAATAAATAGAAAGAGAAGAATTTCCAGGCCTTAAGATGTTCAAAGGATTGTGCCCCTGAATCAACATATTTCTCTTTGGTCATTCAGTCCATATGGTCTAATTTTCTACAAATGCAGATTGTGTGTGTGTGTGTGCATGCACAAACCGAGCAATGAATATTCTCCTTACACTTTCTTCAATTAACTATTCTTGCTGATTGCCCATCTCTCTCTCTCTCTCTCTCTCACACACACACACACATGAATGATTCTACCTATACCTGAAAAAATAATTCAATTTATCTTTTGCGAAGGAAGCACCTCTCCCTCCTCACCCAAAAGCCCTGGAAAAATATTCAGATTAGGCATAAGGACCTATTTCACTCAGGAAAAATATTGCAGTGAAAATTAAAAACCAGGGATAATGATATAACTGTAATAAGATTACAGTTACCTGTAGGTGGGTTGTTAATAGAAGCTTTCACCTATAGTCTTCAAGGAGTGCCAGACAATTCATCTGCTAACAATGCTCTACTTTCCAATTTCCTGACCAAGCAGAGATCTATAAACAGCCCCCTATAAACTGTAGAAAAACCTAGAAAGCCTTATCCAGCTCCCTCCTTCTCTCTGGCAATGGCTGTATTCTACAGAATACTTTGCACTCTGGTTAGAACCCAGGATACCAGATCTGTGCTGTGCAGATTTAGATAACCATTAGATGGCAGCAAAAGGTTACAGAAAACTAAACATTGTCCATAACAATCTGTATTTGGGCGCCCTTAGAGCTTTGGGAAATAGAATGGGATCCTGGGAAAATAATTGGAGAAATACTTTTGGCCTATAAAGCCCCAATAGCTCAGTATGAGATAATTTCCCAACCCCCCCAAAAATCATCTTTGGCTGTATTGTCTTATATTTTCAAATTGAGTGTCAATGGCCATGCAAAGGATTAGGAATTTGTTTTTGCTTTGACATTAGCAGCTTATTTTGCTGGATGAGTGACAAGGAGTTTTTTTTTTTCCCCTTTCCCAGCCAAAGCATCAACTCTCCTTGTGGTAAAGTACATCTCTAACCAATACTTACTCATGCAATCGCCTCCATACCACCCAGCTCGGCATTCTGCACAATAAATGCCTTTGATGTAGAAGTTGTCTAGTGATCCTCCCCAAGACCCATTGCGACAGGTCTTACAATTCTCGAAAATCATGCATCCTGAAAGAAGAGGAAGAAAATTCTTTAATTATGAATGCTTACATTTGGGTTTCTCTGATAGGTAGCTGCAAACCATAGCCCGTGCAACCAATGTGCTTACTTTGGCTGTATAAAATGTGCTTTGGAAAAGTCCTTTCAAGCAAAACATTCTTCTAAGCCAAACACACTCAAACATAAAGAGAATATAAATATAATTATGAGGTTATAAATACAATAATAAGCCAAACACACTCAAACAAAAAGAGAATAATATAAATACAATTATGAGGGCTGGATACAAAAATTTACAAACATGAATTTTCCTGTAGTCTATAATGATTGAAAAAGTGATGACATGGTGACATGACAACACAACCACCATTTTCATACTTACACTCTAGTGTAAGATGCACATGCTAAAGTCATGGGGTTTGTATTATGATGCCACAATATATGTTTCTTCACCTGGCCTCTCTTGCCATCACTCACAGATGCCTATAGCTATTGCACTCAGGCTTTGTCTTATTGATCTCTTCCTCTTTTTCCTGAAATTTCTCTTGTTTAAATGAAATTTACTTCCTGAACATCCGATATTGTTTTATATCAAATCAGACCAATCTAAACTAGAATTTTAATTTCAGTAATGCCCCAATGATGGCTCAAATATTAGATAAAATATTTTTATATATTTTATTCAGAACTAGTTTCTGCCCTAAAATTTATGAACAAGAGTTCACTTGCAAATTTCAACATAAATATATTATTCAACATAATAAAAAGGAGGGTTGTGTGTCATTCAAAAATTGTTTAGAAGGGGTACTTTGGAGCACATATAGATAAAAGTGCAGCACTTCTTTAAAGCCAGTTCTATCTTCTGGCTTCTGTGTGAGTTAATATGTCACATTAAGGAAACAGCTGTTCTAATGCCTCAACATTAAAGTTTACAGCAGTTTTAACTTATTTAAGGCCCTGTCCCACTGCACTTACGGATGCAAAGAGGATGTAAAAGTTAAAAAAAGCTTGCCATCTGTTGGAAAACGCTATGCATCCGTTGTATACTCATTGCATACGTGTTTCATACGCTCTATCCATCAAGGATCCATCCACTGCGATTTCATCCGCGCAAGAAGTTTTGAGCTGCACAAAACTTTTGTGAACGGATGAACTTTCCGCCGTGTACGATGTAAATCCGAGACATACAAGCAACAAACGTTCTAAGTCCATTTATCATCCGTTAAACATCCGCTGTATCCTCTCTGCATCCTCTGGGCATCCTCGCAACTCACATCTGCTGCAGCTGAAAATGGAAAGAGGGAGGAAAGAAAGGGTACATGGAACGTCTATACATCGTTAGTAGCATGGAAATAGAAAGGATGCATTTGCATCCGATATACATCTGCGTGGCATCCCCTTTCCTTCCTTTAAGCGTACGTGATGCATCTGCTTCATCCGCTATGCGTCCGCTTTGAAATTCTCCCCCAGAACCCCTTCGAAGGTGTCATCCGCTTCCATCCGCTAGGCTTCCTATGAACATCCGTTTAACATCCCCTCTACATACTACCCACGTCTGTTCTTTTCCATTCTGTTTATGCAAATTTTTGCCATTTTTTGAAGCGGATGACAACGGATGGAGCCATCCCTGAAATTTTGCTCATCTGCTGTGTCCTTTATGCATACGTTTGGCGTCCATTGGCCAGTGGGACCTAGCCTTTAGGCTCATTTGGAAAATCTGAAAGAGGATATGGTGGCTTTAATAAGAACTTACACTGACAATCCTATTTGGCCTGAGGCGCATCTTCTGAATAAGTTTCAAATCAGGCAGAATCCTATTGATACATATTCTTATCAGTCTCATAAGCTGCTTCTTTATATCCTTTATCTTCAATTTTTTTCTTCAGCTGACTTTGAAATCAATAATAATTCTTTTCTATTTTTTAAAAAGAAGATAGTGTGCAAACTAGGCCTTGGAGACTGAACTGTAGCCTCCATCTAGTACTGAAGCCCATTGTGGCTTTTTGGAGAACTTCCAAGCATCCGTGATAATATCCTGAAATGTGAGTTTCTATCGTTAGAAAAAGGAAAAAAACTAACAACAATATGCATTAACTTTCATCACAATGAGCATTTATATTGGCATCCATCCATCTCTAAGGAGGAAAAAACTATTAATCATCAAAATCTGGCAGACAAAACAGACTGCATGCCCCACCTAGCTACAAACATATTTACTGCATGTAAATTAAACAGATATAGTAAATAAGAGAGTATAACTGGGCACATCAAAGCAGTACAGTATATCAACATACCAGGGTGAATTAGGCAGGAGTCACACTCATTGTCCTCATTCCTACAACAAGGAATAGTGTATCCCACTACTTCTTTCTGTCCAGGACACACACATTTGATCTGATCATATTCACAACACTCCCGACACATGATATTCCATTCAGCACCTGGACAGTTTTCATTGATCACGGTGTACTCTGCAGAAAAGCAAAATGAGAGTTATATGAGAAAGAAGAATTAACTGTTCTCCATCAGAACTGCCTATGCTGCACTACCAGTTGAAAATCCCAGAAGAGGGGGTAAAATGGAATATAGAGCTTTGATAAGGAAAATAACATGGACTACTATTTAATTAAACTGCCAGCATTTAATGACTGCAATTTATTTCATAAAAAGAGGCATTCCATTGGAAGATGCGGCCATAGCTCCCTACTGCCACATATTATTCCATTGGAAGATGCAGCCATGGCTCCCTACTGCCACATATCAACTCACATATTATGTGGCTTCATAAAAGAAAGCCATCTTTCATTTATACCACTTCCTAAGAATAAAAACACTATGCAAAAGAAAAAGAAAAAAAAGCCAGTTTTGCTCTTTTGAAAAAGGGAATCAAATTATATCATATTCACACCCAGCTAGATTACAGTCATATCACTACAATCCCAAATCCAAAATAATTTCCAACACATAAAATCCAATGGGGAAGTCCAAAAATCATGTTTCTGCCCTCTTTCTGGGATTAGAGGAATTTGCATTTAGCACAGTTTCAAATATTATAGGTCATCTGCCTTTTGGCTATTTGGGCTACTACACATTAGACTACAGGTAGTCCTTGATTTAAAACTGTTTGTTTAGTGATCATTTGAAGTTAAAATGGCACTGGAAAAAAATGACTTATGGCCATTTTTCAGACGTACAACCATTGCAGCACTCCCATGGTCTCATGTTCAAAGTTCAAATGCTTGGCAACTGACTCATATTTATAATGGTTGCAGTGTTCTAGGATCATGTGTTCACCTTTTGCGACCTTCTGACGAGCAAAGTCAATGGGAAAGCCAGATTAACTTAACAACTGTGTTAGTAATTTAACAACTTCAGTGATTTCTTTAACAACTAGCGCAGGAGAGGTTGTAAAATGGAACAAAGCCCATTAAGCAACTGTCTTGCAAATCAACACAAATTTTTGGCTCAATTGTGGGAATAACTCAAAGGACTACTTGTATATATCTGGAGTGCATTCCTGCACTCAATGGAAGAAGCAAGAACATTTCAAATCTCCCTAATTTTCTTTTCTGAAATGAATTGATTTGATATGACCATGCCCCTGAATACACTAGTTGTTATGGACTGAGTTTATGTATATGCTTTCAGGTGAAAAAAAAAAAGAATTAAAACAGAAGGTACCAATCTCTGACATTTGCAATAAAAAGTATATGTTCCAAATATTTCTAATTATTCAGTCTATTAGGGAAAGGAACAGTGTTATAAATATTAATAGAAGCATTATGATTAGTAGTGCTAGTAACTAGAATGAATTCATTTTCTAGTAATAAAAAATAAAGGCATCTAAAGGCATTATAGTTATAATAATTTATACGCAGTTGCGCTTAAGGGCATTCCATCTTAAAAATGTACATTAATTTCCAGACACTTAATCCTAATATATTATGCTCCATTGAAATATACTTATTTGCAAGTATTACTGGGTTGAATAGGCAAAATCTTGGCATGAAAACAGAGAACTGAACTCCAGCAATAAATTTCTGTTAGCAGATCTGTTGTATGGCCTAATTTATCTGTATGTTATTTGTTTGCTGAGATCAATAATAAAGCACTGCTCCAAGGAAAATGTAAGGTTTACTGAGAATGAAACCCATCAAGTATAAAGTGTTATTAAAACAATTGTGCTGATTTTTTTTTTTTTTGTAAAATATTACTTTTGGGGGTCTATTCTGATTTCATTACTGCTTTTACAAGCAGATGGGATTATTTAATTAATCAATGATTGTACAACCAGGACAGACCACATAATGCTCTCAATGAGATATGGCATGCATAACCCATTGAAGTGGTTTATTCATACTTATTACAATTAATGCTTAAAAAGCAATGAAGAGCAGTTAAACGTGCAGTTTGATTCTGAATGAACATTAGAAGTCTTTGAAAGTAACACCTTCCTATAAAATAAGTCCTCTAGGAAATGACACTGATTGGTTTTGAAGAAATGATTCTCGCATGCAGGACACATAACTCACTTCAACCAAACATTTAAGGTATAGGAGAAGGCTGTAATGTGGAAGACTGCTTGTAACCTTCTACTGCACCTCTTGCTTCTCAGCTACATGGCTTTAGGATTACCCATGGCACATTGTTAGAGCAACCCAACCCAGAAAAACCTTCAGCTCGTGGTCCAGAGAAGGTTAACTTTGACTCAAACTGTGGGCAACCTCATAAAATTCACCAAAGCCACCCAACTTGAAATCACATCAGCTAGTGCTATAGAAAAAGGTTTTTCTCATCCTTCTCCCAAGTTCTTCAAAAGAAGGCTGAGAGGGCCTCCAAGGAAAGAACATAATCACAGAATTGGGTTGCTTCCCAAAGCAGCTTTGAAGTGCTTTGCTCTGAACTTTCACTGAAGTGAAACATTCTTTGAGGCTTCACAGAGCCCTCTGTCAGCCTTACCAGGCAGACCAGATAGAAAACATGGTCAGATAAGCTACCTCAACTTTATTGTAAAACTGCATTAACAGAATCTTGCAGATCTGAAAATACAATTCTCCTGCTGTCATCTTTACAGACTTATAACCTAGGTAGAATTTCTCCTGAATCTCTTGCAGCTGTTGGCTATACTCCCTCATCCAACTGTTCCTTAAGCATGTTTTTGCCAGTCTCCCAAGGTCTTTCCCACATACTATTATACCCTAACAAATATTCCTGAATTTTGTGAAAATCACTTGATGTAATTCTTCATTACTAGGGTTTACAGCGGAATTTCCACATTCGGTTATATTTTAATGAAATATAAATATCTTGATCCAAACACTCATCCCATAATTCCTCTTAGATTCTATCTTTTTTTCAGAGAATAGACAGTCCATCTTTTTTTTACATAAAGAAGATACTAAACCTATTGTTAGTATCTAGAGAAATTCATTACAAAAGTTCTTTGGAAGACACTGGGACATGAACAAGTGCTGTCCACTGCTCTTTAATGCAGCCATACAACAATCACATGATCTTGGGAAAATGCATGGATGCTTTAAAGATCTGACTAAAGTCTCCCAGTATAGAAGAGTAAGCAGAAAGCCTTGAACAAGTACACAAAGCTATTGTGGTACCCATTCCCTGACCCAGGTTGTATCGAAAAGTTTATCCTATTTAGCTTTTTCAACATTCACGGTCAACATTAATTATGGGAAAACATAATTGCCTATCAAAATGTCAAAACTTGCAGAAATAGTGAAACTGATCTGTTTGACCACATAACAAACAAAAACTTTTATGAAAGACTGGAAATCTTACATGGACTTCTTGCTGAAAAAATAAAAAAAATGATGATTTATGTATGTGAAGAAACATATCAATTAAACCAAAGAGTAAGGTGATTTCTAAAATATTTAAGAGGAAAGAGGGACAATAAGAATGTAACTATGTTAAAAAGGTACAAAACCACTTACATATTTCCTTCCTTCCTTTCTTCCTTCCTTCCTTTCTTTCGTCCTTCCTTCCTTCCATCTTTTATCAAATGAAGACTCTTAAGTATAATTTTTTAAAAATGGAAAGTTGCATTCTGGTAAGTAAAGGTAAAGGTAAAAGTAAAGATTAAGGTTCCCCTCACACATACATGTTAGTTGTTTCCAACTCTAGGGTGCAGTGCTCATCTCTGTTACAAAGCCGAAGACCCAGCGCTATCCGAAGACATCTCATGTGGGCAGCATGACTAAATGCCACAGGTGTTTATGACTAAATGACTAAATGTTGTTACCTTCCTACCAAAGTGGTCCCTATTTTTCTACTTGCATTTTTCTACTTGCATTTTCGAACTGCTAGGTTGGCAGAAGCTGGAACAAATAATGGGAACTCACTCTGATACACGGTGCTATGGATTCGAACCGCCAAACTGCTGACCTTTCTGATTGGCAAGCTCAGCATCACAGCCACTGAGCCACCGCATCCCCTATCCTGTAAGTAAAGATGATGTAATTCATTTGGTCTGAATCAGTAATCAGTTTGGTCTAAAGTTAAGACACCAGGCTGAGACCATAAATTCTAGTCCTGTCTTACCCATGAAGGCCAATTGGGTGATTTTGGGCCAGTCACTCTCTCTCAGCCAAACTCACCTCACAGTGTTGTTGTTTTGGGGAAAAAAGGAAAACTTATTCAGAAGTAATCACATCATTGGTCTCTGAGTTAAATTGAGAATAAGAACGTAGCAATAGATACAAAAGAAGGAAAGTTTATTTGCAAACATCTAAACTGGGGAACAGCCTATGAAGTCAAGAAGAAACATATAAGTGGACTCCTTGCTGTGCCTCTCATAGTCCCACACATCATTAAGATTCCAATTGTTATGATACTGTTTTGTTATTGAAAAATTATTTCACCTCAACTATTCCACTTGCATATTTGATATGTTTCTGCTATGTTTCTTCCAATGGTAGATCTTCAGTAAGACAGTTCTTTATTTATGATCACAAGTGCAACCAAAGATTTGGTCGGTGAATGAAGCAGTAGTTAAGTGAGATATCACTTGACTGCTTTGCTCAACAATCACAATCCCAGCACTCCCAGTTGTAATTGTGAAGCAATCTCCAGGTTGTTAAGCAGAAGTCGTCTTAGGTAAAGAGTGCAGGGTACCTCAGAGTCGGGGGGGGGGGGGAGAGAACTTGGGAGGCCACATGTGAATGTGTCTCTGTTCCGGAGCTGAAAATCCTCCCTGCTGAATCCAAGCAGGATTTTTAACTCCTGAGCAAAGATACTTGTGTGAGGTCTGTGTGAGAGCTCTCCCACCCCAAGGCACTTTGCGCTCCTTACTTTACTATGCTGCCTCTCTGCTCAAAAGCTCAATATCCTCCTAGCCAAAATCCAAGCAGGCACAGAGCTGAAATCCTTTGGCAGCAGCTCCTTCAGTCAGGCCCAAGAACAAAAGAGCTACTTCCTAAAAGATTTTAGCTTTCTTTGTCTACTTGTATTTTCTGAAAACCAAGTAGGCATGGAGCTGACACTCTTCAGAGGGGAGCTATATTTACCAGTCTCAGAGATGAGAGGAAGTCCTCTTGGTAGGAAGCAGCAACTTGCAACTTTCCCTGCTGACTTCTCCATTGGCTTCACTTTCCCAGGTATACCATGTGTTCATTGTGCAGAACTGGTCAATCTCGTCTCAAAGGTGATTGGAAACAGTATGTTAATATATGAAGCCATACTTAATACATGAAGTATTAAGCAGTATTTAACATGTGAAGTATTTGTACAGCTTTATAAATCCTTAGTAAGGCCACACTTGTGGGGTGCTTGTGGTGGCTCAGTGGCTAAGATGCTGAGCTTGTCGATCAGAAAGGTTGCCAGTTTGGCAGTTCGAATCCCCAGCACCGCATAATGGAGCGAATTCCTGTTACTTGCCCCAGCTCCTGCCAACCTAGCAGTTCGAAAGCATGTAAAAATGCAAGTAAAAAAACAGGGACCAAGTCAGTGGGAAGGTAACAGCGTTCCTTGCACCTTTGGCATTTAGTCATGCCAGCCACATGACAATGGAGATGTCTTCGGACAGCGCTGGCTCTTCAGCTTTGTAACAGAAATGAGCACTGCCCTCTAGAGCTGGAAACGACTAGCACGTATGTGCAAGGGCAACATTTACCTTTAATAAATCAAGGTACTCCAGTGCAAGGAAGTAACAGCCATATAGCCTCATTCATATTAGTTCCCTCTGCATAAAGTCACAATGTTTAATCTGTCTAAATGAAACAGTAAAACCATCCAACAGAAATCAAATTTTTAAAAATGGAAAACATGGCATTGATTCTTAATCTATTTGCCTACATTTGACTTCAGAATCTATTTACATGTAAACATAGCAAAAACAGATCCCTGAACTTGGAAGACACTGGTCAGGAAAAAGTAAAAATGCTAATATACTACTGATCTTGAAAGAATTAGGTTGTCCTTGACTTACAATAGTTGACTTAGTGACCATTTGAAGTTACAAACAGTACAGAAAAAGAGACTTATGGCTGTTTTTCACACTTATGACCATTGTAGCATCTCCACGATCGCATGATCAAAATCCAGACGCTTGACAACTGACTTATATTTTTGATGATTACAGTGTCTCGGGGTACGGTGATTCTCTTTTGCAACCTTCTCACTGCAAAGTCAATAAGGAAGTTAGATTTGCTCAACAACCATGTGACTAATCTCACAACTGCAGCAATTCATTTAACAACTGTGGCAAGAAAGGTTGCAAAATGGAGCAAAACTCATTTAACACCTGTCTCACTTAGCAGCAGAAATGTTGGACTCAATTGTGGTTGTAAATCGAGGACTACCAATATTGGGTGGCCACTCTATATGGAAAGAGTAGAGATGGAGAAGCAAGTTTCCCAGTTGTTCCTTTCTGAGGAGGGAAATATGTTTTGGGAAAGTGTCAGAAGCCACATCATTTAGTGCCCTGCCCTTCAGGGAGATTTTTGTCCCATCATTAATGTTAAAAAGAGATTCATTAATGTTAAAGAGAAATCAAAATGATTATATTGTTATTAATTTTATGGGAATGAAATAGAAAATATAATTTGTCTCATAAATGTATTTGGAATAATAAAGAACATGAAAATTAAAAATGATTATAATGTTAAACAAGAACTTAAAATAAGATTACTATATAATAATTAGTAAGGTAATAAAGAAAATGAATACGGAGCATGAACATGGAAATAAAAAATGATAATATTATTAACATTTAAAATTGGTTTGTTACATAAATGCTTTTGGAATAAACATAAGATTTATTATGTAATAGGGAAAAATACCATGTGGAATCCGATTGGGGAAAAAAGATATATATGCATATATAATAGTAAACAGGAGATCGTTGTGGTTAATGTAGGATGTGGTAACTAAAAAAGGCTATATTGACATGTGTTTTTTTTAATTTGTTATATATTGAGGGGAAAATATATAAAATAAAAATAGGTGGCAAGATTGAATAGACAATGAAAGGGGATAAATATTTTTAACATATTTTAGGATTAAACTTTTTTCTGTTTGGAAATGATGAATGAAATGAATGAAATAACATGAAATGATATTAAACATATTAAAAGAAAAATGGAATCGGTAATGATATGATATGATATGAAACTGGATAAGAAAGCTGAAAATGTAAGTATGATTATGTATGTACAGTATGTTATAACCTGAAATCACATTGTTCACTCAAAGAGATGTTTAAAGAAAAAAAAATTAAAAAATGGATAATGTTAGAGAGATTTAATTGCAGCCGCCTTTTGTAGGTCAAATAATGGACTTAGTTTCGTCTTCTACATCAGATAGCATATCATCTTGGCCTTACTCTACTGTCCTAACTATGTTTCTCACTGTATTTCATGTTTCTAAAATATTTTGTTGTTTTAATGGAAAAAACAGGTAAGTGACCATAGCATGCCAAAATCTGCAGCTAATTTGAAATAGTCTTCTTTGACAGAAAAGTATTTTTTTTCCTATTGGAGTGATGGTGCGAGCAAAACACTTGAATTGCTGGCTAATACTGATGCCAAACCATCAACACTTCTCCTAGTGAAACTGTTGGCTTAAGGAACATATGATAGATGGCCCCTCAAAACGATTCCAGAAAGTTAAAAACTAGAGGATTTGCAAGAGTATTATAACATAGCAAAGACAAGAAAAGCCATCCCAAGATCCTGATCTGCATCTGAACATTTTTGAATGCTGTAAGTCTTTCTGGAAGATTAGCATAGACACTTTTTAAATGGCTATATTTCTTCCACATCGAAAATAATTGAGTGAATATAATTACCTTCCTTTGAAAAGTACACAGCAATTAATAGAGGCAATTTTTATGTATACCATGACTGACAGAGAAAGTTAACATTTCTTATTCCTCTCCATTCTCTGTAAATATAAGAAAGAAAGTATAAGATGGCCAAATGATTCTGATGAGCATTCTGGACTAGATGAACCATATGTCAATACAGGAGCCAGGATAAAATAAGTTCCTCCTTGTCCTAGACTTTCCACCAAGAATCTGTTCTAGACTAAGCAGAACATTTCTCCAAACTACAGCACCACTAGAGGAAACAGTAGAGACGTCCAATGTATTGTGAAAACCTTGGGAACAAAGGCTGATTTGATATGCTGCAGGCAGTTTCACCTTGATGAAAACCAGTAGCGTTTAAGATGAATCTTCTTATGCCCCTGGGTGATCTTCCAACCTGATCAGGCTTGATGAATAATATCCGAGTAAGAGTGGGTTAATAACCCTCCTGATATAAATTATTCTCTGAGTGTAACTCAGAATAATTATCAGAAGCATTTCTTTGTGCTTGAGTCAGTATGGTTAGCTACTACTGAAGCAGTATGACAGACTTCTCTAGCAGACTAACATTTTTCTGCCTGTACTTTAGATTCTGTCTTTACCATTGAGAACCTCAGCTAGGGTGTGAACAGGCTTGCCTTTGATTTCTTGACTGGCGCTGACTGCATCTTTAATATTTGTTGGAAGCAGACCTTCCAATGTACAACTAAGTTTCCCCCACTCCCAGTGCCTAACCTAACATGTAGAAACCCTCCACCCATTCTTAAGGCTTTTACTTGTAAACAAAGAAAAGTTCCTTGGTTCCTATTAACTCATATGATTAATAGAGTGTCCAGTTTTTTCTGGCTTGCTAAAATTCTCTTATGCTCCTTTTAGATTACAATGAAAAACATATGATATTTCCCCTTAATTGTAGCGATATAGAGAGCTCAGATTTTTCTTGGCAGAGAAGACATGAAACACACTTTGTGCAGTTATATTGATGATACAGGCTTTTGACCTTTAAAACAAATCATTTTTGGTAAATCTGTAAGGCAAGCACTAGTAATTTCTCCCAAATATGAGAAACAGCCAAAGTATTTGACATGAATTATAATCAGAATGGGGTCTTTTTGTTTTCTGTTGTAATGCTTATTTTAACAAGTCTGCTTCTATATCCTGTACTTACAAAGAATTCGTACAATACTTTAGGATATTTACTGTACATAAAGATCTTGTTTTCTGTCTTACAAAGTGTGACTTGCCTCTTGGGAGAGGATTAGTAAAGATCTTATATAGTCTGCAGTGCAAAGTTATTTATTTGGAATGTCTCTCTATGAATCATCTTCCGAACCTCCCAAGTATCCCCAAACAGGGCGAGAACACAAGGGTGTGATCAAAGACAGGAAAATGCTTTACTATGGAGATACATTTATTTACTGTATATTAAGTAAGCAGGATTGTAGAAGTACATCAATGTTTCTGGAAATACTCAAGCCATGAGACATTGCTGTAACTGCTACAAGATATTACAATTCCCAGAAGATGCTTATGATATCCCAGTCACTCTTAGATCACAAGCATTCCAAAGAGATTTCTTGGAAGGCTACAAATACAGAACAATAAGTAGAAAAAAAGATGTGCTAAAAAGATGATCCTTCTTTGAATTTTAAAAACAAGATTATGAAGCTTTGGGAAAAGCACAGTTACTATGAAGGATGCCAATGGTACACTACATCCAGTTATTCATATTGAACACTTATGCAATCCATATGGGCCCTTCTGTCCAAACTGGCTGCATTCATTCAGGTCTGAAGCCAAATTTCTGCCCAAAGCATTATTTTCTTCTTTAAGTGATTCCATGGTAGAAGTTCAAGTGCTTCATTCTTTCAAAAAATCCAAGGATATACATATTCACTATTCTTCTATACTTTTGCTCGGAGAACCTCTGAGGACTGTCCGGAAGTGATCAACCACTACAGCCTCTTTAGTTTATCAGGAAAGTATTCTATTATACTTAAGAAATTCCTAGTTATAAAGTGAGGAACAAATTTCTTCAACTGTGCTGGATTATGATTTTGCAGTTTTTGGATTAATGACTTCCATCTTTTCCTATCATGTAGCATTACTTGTAACTCAGGCCAATTAGAAAGTTAGTCCTGTGATTTCAGTTGTTTTTGCCGGATCTTCTCTTCTTTAAGTATTATTTATTTTGATGTCACAAGCAGTGACAAAACCAGCAGAAAGGTTCGTCTCTAACAACGAATCCAGAAGTTTCCAAGCAAATATCTTCCAGGTAGGCCAGGGCTGTTCAACTGCACAAATTCTCTACTGGAAATGCTGGTTGGGAATAACAGGAGTTGTAGTCCCAGCATCTGATGTGTGGGAACCAGCACTGCACCAGAGAAAACTAAGCTACTGATCTTTGACAATTGCTGCTCCTGTCACAAAAGCACATGGATAAATGTTGGCGGAAATGAAATGCAGGGATGTTCTGCAAGAATGCATTCTTATGCAAGGAGCTTTACTTTTCTCATGAACTGCAAATAGTCCAGGCTTATCTCTAATCAATATTCACTGTCTGCAACTGTAATTGATGTAGCTCATAGCTGAGCTGTATCATTTAAACTGAAAACATCTGAAATGATGAAGAGTGACCAAAATCTATGAGGGCAGTAAATATTCTTGCAAACACAAAATTATACCAAATTTCAGATGCAAATCTGAGTTAAAATTACTTAGCTGAAGATCTATGGAGATTCTCAATCATCCTGGTCATGGTTGTCCCAAAGATGCTTTTTCAATAGGCAACTGGACTTTCTTATTTTTCTTTGAAGACATTTCGCTTCTCACTGAAGAAGCTTCTTCAGCTCTGATTGCAATGACCAGCTATCTGCAAGGAATATAAATCCTTTCCCTACCGCCCAGCCAGAGCTGAAGAGGTTTTTTGAATGAGAAGCAAAATGCCTTCAAAGAAAAACAAGAAAATGCAGTTGCCTCTTGAAAAAGCACCTTTGAGTTTTGTACCTACTGTGTACAAAGGTACTTTTTCAAGTACCTACTTGAAAAAGCAACTTTGCTGTTGTACCTACTGTGCTTTGGTCTCTTTCTTTCCTCATCCCTATTTCTACATTGCTCCCAATTGCTTGTCTGCAAAAAAGTGGACTTGGATGCGACATTGTAAGGTTGGCTGGATGGACTACCATGTCTGAAGCAATTGGGTTAGGACACAATTGAGATTATTCTACTGCTCTTCTTCAGCTTGGAATATTAATTTGTCTGCAGGGTAAATACTCCTTTAGCAGGGAACTGCTTACTTTCTCTTTCTGGAACCAAATAATTATAGTGTTTATACTTGCTACTAAAGGGATTCTATCACAAATATTCCTCTTAGACTTATGATCGACCCAAACTAGAGCTTGCCATAGATTTGGCCAGGAAATTCATTTTGTTTGATTTTAATACTTTTAAATAGATCAATAAACCCCAATGCTACATATGGAATTATTTATATACACTATGAGCTGCAGTGCTTGGAATCCCATAGTATTTACTTACTACATGTGATTTTTACTAGCATGGTCTTCTTTAATGAGTCTGAGGAAAACAACCCAAAAAACTTGTTACCCAGACAACTTCTCTCTTCCTCTCTTCTTACGTTAAAAAGCCAAGCCTTACTCCATAAAGTCAGCCACCCCAGAGACTAGGATAGATATTTTACTGATTTTACAGATTTTACTGTCTCTCTATGTAGCTACAGGACATTAAGGATTTTCCTATTCCTGATTTCACAGCTTGCAACATTTCTTTTATTTTTTAAATGCTGAGTTCACATCCTGGGATATCTCCCAAGGTTTCAATCTATGAGAGTGGCCAAGAGCTTCTGAGAGGAAGAATGTGATTTGTAATATGTTAGTTTGTCTTCATAAAACAGCAGGGCAAGCATACATTTGCTAAGCTATGCATATGAAAACTGCAGATTTCCCAGTGAACCTATACTCAAGGGGAACAGTGCAGGAAAATACATCAAAGAAAAGTATGTGTGTTGGGTTAGCCTGCCAAAATTAAAAGAAAAAGCACAATCTGCATGAATTTGGCCCATTTAATTTCTACATTGTTTTTCTCTTTGATGTAATACAGAATGAAGTGTGTGTGTGTGTGTGTGTACACACATACATGGGGGCACGTGCACACACACATATATACATATATGTATACATATACATACATACATATATATATAGTTTTCTTAAGTTTTTGCCGGTACTTACATGTATGGTATTCAGCTTT
>BLBF01000005.1:67167319-67213228 GCA_015471245.1 Laticauda colubrina | reverse complement strand
ATCTATCTATCTATCTATCTATCTATCTATCTATCTATCTATCTATCTATCTATCTATCTATTAGATGGAGGGTTCAGGATTTAAATCAGTAGGAAAAGATCCAGGGAAAGAAATGTAATCAGCTTGTCTTGGATCATATTTTGAAAAGACTAAAATATCACAGACTGTTCTAAGTATCCAGAGAATTCTTAACCCTTGAGACAAATTTATTCTTGATTGTTCCCCTGAAACAATCAGGGGAACAAAAATGTGAAAAAATAGAGGGAAAGTATGTTGTTTAGGCAAACATATGATGGCTTTTCCTTTCCTTCCAATTGTATCCTTATGTACTATTTTATATTTAACATTTTATTGAACATTGCCCAGGGTCCCTCTTTGGAGTAGGGTGAGTGGTTCAGAAATGTGAAAAATAAATAAATAAAATATAATTCCTTACCTCCTAGCATGTGACGTTGCCTAGCTAAAGTAAATCAAAGAAGCTTATTAGGATTGAAACTGGTCAGTAGTTAAATGGGAAACACTAGAAAATTCCAGGTGTTATAGATTAGATGGGGAACTTAAATTTTTTCCCCCCAAACAGCCATCAGCAGACTATTCTGAAATATGGCCAATAAAACTAAACAAACAGGTCCATGTAGTTATCAGAAGTCAATATTTATTAGAAAGATCTTAGCAAGATGAGAATAATTATTGTATAAACTGTTGTTTTCCACTGTTCTTTCTCTTTTCTTCTTAATAGAGTTACCCGTATTACGATAATGTTGGAGATTAAAACTGATTTACATTTATATTGTAGTGCTATTGCATCTGTGGTATAGTGGTTAGGGGCATGTTTTCTAAGCCTTCTAAGCCTACAACTTTAAAATATATGAACTGCAGCTGGCTGGAGAATTTCAGCTGGCTAGGGGTACTGAACTTTTGAAGTTTTGGATAAATGAATGTGTCATACATGAATGTGGCAGTTCTGTTTTGGAGCTATAGTTTTCAGAGAAACTATAAAAACCTCTTAATAGCAGTTATGAGTGGGAATCACCCATCATTAGACTTACCAAAGGCAAGGAAAAGTTTTGTTTCCCTTAATTCTGACAAAACCAACTGCTTTGAAAATGCCTTATAATTGTGGAGAAATCTCCCATTTGTACTAACAAGAGCTACTAGATGGCTGGCTGCCCATTGATGGAGGAGCAATTCAATCTTTCTTTAAAATGGGCATTTCATTCCCAGAAGCAATATTATAGCAGTTTAATTTGTTTTTAATTTATAAATTATATCTTACCCCAAACAGTGACATCATCATGTAAAAATGCTCTTTACAACGGCATAACATGAAGTTCCCTGGGCTCTTGGGAAAACAAACTACCATGCCTGACTGTTTGGGAGGAAACTCTTGCCTCATAAACCACAAGCCAAACAATTTAGAAATGCCAGACTAACCAACCAATTAAACAAATGTAGCATGTCTTCACAGTTTTAGCTACAAAGGAAAAGCTATTTGCCAGAACTGGAGACGATATGTGCTATATAAAAGTGCACTATAAGACCAAAAAAACCCCAATTATGGCCTTTGGACCAGATAACACAACAATAAAATAAGTAGAATTGTAATGATTAATAGAACTTTTAAAATGCAATGCAATTGCATGAAATACATTATTGTAAGACCAATTTTAGTCATATTAATAGATTTCCATGTAACAAAATATTCTTTGGAAAATGAATACTTTATTGATGTGCAGGGCTTACAGAAGTACTGTTATGTGCTGGTTTAAATTGGATTAATTTAGCATTAATTCCTGGCTAAATTGGCTGGACTTCCTTTCATAATATGAGTGAAAAACTAAGAAATCAAATTAAATTATCTTTTTAGAAATATCCTATAGTGTGGCCTTCAGGAAAATATGATGTGTTTTCACTCCTTATAGTTGGCTTATTATTTTATTTGTTACTTTCTTAGAGTATGTTCTAAGGAATGCCCTTAGCTACTAGAAGGAGATGCTGTTAGAAGAAATAAGAAGCATATATAGTTAAGTTGGAATAAAGAATATGTACAATCATAGTAAATATGTTTTAATATGATGGACATTAATATGGTTAATATGAATATTATTAAAATTCAAAATTAAGAAAGTTCATTTCTGTGATAAATGTAGTCTGGATTCCTAGGAGGGAGGGAGTGTTCTAGAAAAAAAGAAGACTGTGTGAGAGATAGAGGATGAAGGCAGCTCCTCCCTAATAGTTCCTAGAGTATATTTCTTGATATAGGTGTAGTCTGCTTCAGTTTGGCAAGATTTTGTCTGTAAGTATGAAATAATAAAGAACCCTGGGAAGAATCACTACATATCTTTCTTGTTTTATGGAGTTTAATAATTTCTGTAAAATAATTTGCACAAATACTATTGTTGAAGCAAAAACAGGCATACTATTTTTACCTATAGACATACTTTTCCTGCCTCTCACTGCTTTATATATTTTTTCGCATGTGCAGACTTTTTAAAAAATGGCAGAACCATCCTTCTGTATTTTATATATGGATGATATAGTAATGGTAATATCTTATTGAGATGGTCTGAGCTTTGGAATATTCTCTTGACCATTATTTTATAGTCTAACACTCAAATATGTCGTGTGCTGGCAAATCCTAGAGCAAATGCTGGAGGACTAACGGATTATGGTAGATACATCATAGCTGCAGTCATCAAAGAATATAATCCAGCATCTGCTCTAGGATTTTGAAAAAAAAAAAGTTGGAATTTACATTTATATTGTAGTGCTGAAACATTGCTTTGGTATGTTTGGCTACTGATATTCAAGTTTACAAAGGCATGAATGACCAATATCAGATAATAAAGAAAACAAGGGTCATAGTTTTCTCACTAAATGAAGTTAGCACAGCTGGTTATTATCACAATGCAAAGTTGTGTTTATCATATCACAAAGTTGTTGAAAGAAATCAAAATTCCATAAACCCATGGAGGAGAGTTCATGGAATCAGTTTGCTTGTGACAATGACTCATCTTGCTCCAAAACATATACATCTTGAGTAAATAAGAACTATTTTTTCCATGAAATTAACTCTAAAGTAACCATATTTTTAGATATTTAGCAATCATCTCAAAGGAAACCTCTTTCTTTTTGTGATTCAGTAGCTCAAAATAATAGCAGCACATGATTCATCTCTAGCTAGTAAATTCAGTCATAACTCTTTCTGTAATATCGATCAAATAAAGATTTTAAATATGACTTCAGAATATTAACAAATAAAAATAGCTTGGCTAACTCTCTATAGCTACAATTGTCATCAAATTGTTCTTCTGTGCCTATTACATAAATGCCTACGGTATTTTGATGTTATTTAACTCTGCCAGCTAGTAATTTAAAAGCCAGCCAGTTTGGTGTAGTGGTTAAAGCATCAGTTAGAAACCAAGAGACCAGGAGTTCTAATCCTGCGTTAGACATGAAGCTAGTTACTCTCTTTCAACCTTAGGAAGCCTTAGGGACCGCTTCTGAAATCTATGGGACTTGTCCAGGCAGTCACTGAGAATCAAAACTGACTTGAAGGTATTCAAAACACATAAAAAGGTGGAAATTGTAATGATTGAAACCCAGCATTTCTGACTGAGGAAGATTGGGATGGAGAAACATGCAGGTAATTTTTTAAAAAAATATCCATAAGCCAACAAGTTCAGAAATATAGTAGATAGGGATTGTACTAATTTGGGGTAGAAGAACAGTCTTCTTGAAAACAGACTAGAAGTGAAAGTCATATATACATAAAAATCAGAAAGGACACATTTAGCACATTTTAGCACTTTGCTGTGCTGTGCTAAAACTAGGAAACCATTCTTAGCAGTGGTGGGATTCAAAAATTTTTATTATGGGTTCTGTGGTCATGGCTTGGTGGGTGTGGTGTGGCTTGGTGTGCGTGGCTTGGTGGGCATGGCAGGGAAAGTATATAGTAAAATCTCCATTCCTACCCCACTCCTGGGGGAAGGTTGCAGTAAAATCCCATTCCCTCCCCATCCCACTAACCTGCTTTCCAGTTCTGTTCTCCTGTGCACGGCAACAAAAGAAGACCCAGCCAATCATCTGGGACTCAGGAGATTGAGAATAGATGGGGGCGGGGCCAGTCAGAAGTGGTATTTGCTGGTTCTCCGAATGACTCAAAATTTCCACTATCGGTTCTCCAGAACTGGTCAGAACCTGCTGAATATCATTTCTGATTCTTGGGAACGTCACCTGACTTTCCATCAGTCATGAATTTAGTCTATGAATGTAGTGGGCAAAACTATTGTTGTGCTTTCTTTTAATCATCTTCTGTGTTGGCCCAAGGAGTTGGCATCCTTGACCTGAAAAGCTTCAATTCTTCTGCTATGAGTTAAAGGAAGAGCTTTAAGGGGGTACTTTTCAAAGTTTTGAAAGCAGTAGCAGCAGCTTAAAAATTGTTTTCTGTATTGACTTCTCATTATATAGATTTCATCATCTGCAAATCAGTGCCACAACTCCTAACAATCAATGTTTATTTTTCCCTTGTTTTAGTAAGCAGTTTTCGTACCTCTGAAATCACAAGCATGTGAAAAGTATCTTTGAAATCCTGGTCATGAAAAGTCATCATCTCATAAACTCCAGAATACAAGTGCCTCCAGGTTAGTAATGGAAAACTTCATCTGAACTGCTTGGAGGTATTTAAAAATGATCCCAGGATAGGGCTACTGTATGTGGGCTGCAAAACTCCAGAGAACAAATTATTAACATTTTCCTCATATGTCTATGAAGATTCTCAGTCATCCAGGTCATGGTTGTTCCAAAAGTGCTTTTTCAAGAGGCAACTGGACTTTCTGATTTTTTTCTTTGAAGAAGTTTTGCTTCAAAGATAAGTAGTGAAACATCTTCAAAGAAAACCAGAAAGTCCAGTTGCCTCTTGAAAAAGCACCTTTGGGACAATTTTCTCCATATCTTTATTTTTATGTAGTGGGCACCTACATTTCTGTTTAGTTAAGGATTATTTTAAACAACAACAACAAAACTCTGACTTGAGCTTCAATCAAGCTTAAATTTTTCATAATTATATTGCTTTTTGAAAACCACAAGACACATCTTATGACTAAAATAAGAGATCCATTAGGATGTAAGAGATCTTAGGACAATAAGAGATCTTAGGGTGTAAGAATTCCAGTTGTGGACTCAACTCCAACTAGATCACAATCCTATTAACATGTTATGGATTTAAGCTACCGAGTGCCCCAGAATATTATTCGATATTTTTTCTTGTTCAAATACTTTGAATGAGACTGAAAATTATATAAATTTGCTTCATATGACATTCAAATAAAAATGGCCATATGAAATGTTAGTGGACTTTGAACATATAATACTTGAAGATATGCACTATTATTATCAAATTTATTTGAATATCCACATCATAGTACATTCACTTATTGCCTTAAGCCACAATTATGATAGCAATAGCACTATATACTTACTGTTCCATAGTGCTTTGCAGCACTCACTGAGCAGTTTACAGAGTTAGCATATTTTCTCCAACAGTCTGGCCCCTCATTTTACCAACCTCGGAAAGATGGAAGCATGAGTCAACCTTGTGCCAGTCAGGTTCGAACACCTGCTTTCTAACTACTACACCACCACAGCAATTGTGATATGTGTCTTTTTAAATCTATATATATATAAGTGAAATACCACTCATGCATAATCACAAAATCTCCAGAACTGTAAAGCCTACAAACTTTACAGTTTGTAAAGTTTGACACGTATGTTCCTCTTGGCTTCTAGGTGCTCACTAAGAAAGGATTTTTCGAAATGACCATCAGAGCATTTGTATTTCGTATATTATTATTAACACACTCTGATGCTAAGGAGTTCTACTCCCCCTCCCCACCTGAATGCAAAACACAAGCAGAGGAGAGGAGTTTCAGTTTCACAGCACTAAGCAGCTTTGGTACAGAACAGTTGAGCTGAGCCACGCCCAGGCTCCTTGCTGTCTCCTTCTTGCTCACACAGCAAATACTGTTTCACTTTCCAAAAAGCCCTCAACTCTCTCACACACTGACAGGATGCTAGCCGGATGAATATTGGTGGATGCTGGTAGGCAGAGGCAGATTTTTTTTCCCTGATTTTCCTCCCCAAAAACTAAGCCTGACCACATTGTTTCATAGTGAAGCTAGCATCAAGCTAGTAAATCATAACTGATAGAGTTAATATATCCTGCTAAGCCAAAAATAGATCATATCATGTGTTAGCACGATGTATAAACCCTTTTAGTGTAAAGGAATAATTTTAATGTGTGTTAATATGTAAAATCACCTCCAGAACTGTCCATGAAATTGAGCTAACATCTTCATAATTCAGTAGTCTATTTAGTAGATTGTAGTAACTATGATAATAGACTTTTCTTTAAAGTGCTGTCACATTTTTGGCATGGGATTTCACTTCTTCCTACAGTTTGGAAGATAAATTGGTCCTAAACTGGCAGACCTTAATAGATGGAGCAAACAACATATTCCAAAATACAGTAGACTGACCTATTATAGATGTCAAGTCATACTGAATTGCCTCTAAGTCATGTGCTCAGATCACAACTGACAACCTATCAGCTAAAGGAATCCATCCTTTCATGTTATTGTCCATATGCAAATGGACTGTCAAATGACTGATATGGGTGAGAGCTGAACTTTTTTCAGAAACAGAAAAGAAACATTAAACAACCACCAATATTAGAGAATAAGTTTGCAGGCAGAATGGGAAATGAGTCAATGAAGCAATAAAAACAGTCTCTTGCACACTTCCAAAAAGATTCAGAAAAATTACTGCAACCCTCAAACACATAGAGCACTTCTCTACTGTTCATTAAAGCAGACCCTCTCCCCCACTTTCTTTCAGCCTTCTGTAGAAGCCTTAAAAAAACAACACATCTGTTTAAAACATCTATTTATTTTCATTAATGCAACTCTTCAAAGAATAGCATCTTTTCTCAGGCTCCACAGCTCACTTTGATTTAATAACTAGTAGACAGATGATATGCTGGATAAATTAATTTCACTACAAATTATGACAGCTGACCAGACAGATGGAATAATTTTGCTCAGTCTTGAAACAGTGTCCATTTCCAGACTCACTTCATTAAGTTGGGTTTCACCTTTGAAATTGTAAAACCTGTATGACCATAATCCCTGAAGGATTGCCTCTTTCTGCACAAATCTACCTACATTTTAAGATCCTTAAATGGCTTTGAGGGGATTTTGTCTTGAGACGATGCAGATACAGTGGCAGAATGCAGCTTTTCAGATTCCTTCTGATTACTTCCTAACAGAGACCTTTTTCATTCACTGGGTTTTGACTGACAGCTTCATAAGATTTCTACCCTTTTCTCTTACCTGCTTGCTTATCCCAGCAGCCTTTAACAACATCCAAGCTGAGGTGCAATTGAAAGAAGCATCTCAGAATTCCAGACAGCATAATTTGATATCTTCAGATAGCTGCCATATTGCATTTCAAGAGACTAATTTTAAAATATGATAAAAGACATTTAATAATTTGAACCACACATTTTCCCCTCTGCCCTCTTTTCTTTGTTCAATATCTTACTAAACAAAAAGCTTCATGTGCTATTATCTGACCTTGATTTGGCCTAAAATGGATTTTTTTCATTATTCTTTGTGACTGATTAGGATCTTTATGAAGTACATTATAAGCCACATATACATTAAAATATAATTGATTATAGCAATCCTTACAAAATCTGGCATATACATCTGCTTATAAACAAAACCCACACGAAATAAATTTCAGATATGCTATTTCAGACCTCTGCTATAAAAAGACCTCAGCTGCAAGATTCATAGAAATGCTTGTTGTTCTCAAACCTCTTCACTGGAAGGAAGATGGAAGGCAGAATAAAGAAAAAAGAATTACAGCTTTGCAAAACAAGACCCATAGAAAAAGGGTGGACCTTGTTTTATTTTGGCCTAAGATACCATATTTTTCTTTGGGCCCTGTCCAGGGATAGGCTTCAAATAATTTAACAATCAGCTCTCTGCCCAGTTGCTGGGTGGGCATGGCATAGTGGGTGTGGCATTGTCAGCCTCCTGCACCACTCTGAGAGTGAAAATGGGCCGCAGGGGGCCATTTTTGCCCTCCCGGGGCTCCGGAGGCTCTCTGTTTCTGGTCTTCTGGAACTTCTGGGAGTCCTGTTTTTCACCCTCCCCAGGCTCTGGAGGCTAACTGGAGGCCAGAAACAGGCCTGTTTGTGGCCTTCCAAAATGTCTGGGAGGTCCATTTTTTGCCCTCCCTGGGCTCCAGAGGCTCTCTGGAAGCCAGAAACGAGCCAGTTTTTCGCTCTCCCCAAGCCTCCACATGAGTCCTGCACTTACCTGCGATTCAAAATGGGCCGCATGGGGACTCCTGGAAGGGGTGGGTTAGGGTGGGCGAGGCCAGCCAGGGGTGGGATTTGCCGGTTTGCCGAACTGTCCATAAAATTAATAACCGGTTCGCCTGAACCAATGCAAACTGGTAGCAGCCCACCCCAGGCCCTGCCTGAACAATACAAGGGGCAAATATTGTGACATGTGACTTCCACCAAGAGGCTAGAACTGAAATTTCAGGCCTGATTTTTCACAACTGATTTTAAAAGATTTACAGTACTTCCACTGAAATCTGAGAAAACTCAGTGTATTCCAATAAGGCATTCAATCTCAGCAACAGACATTCCAGAGAAGGTAGCTCATATATCACCACTTTAGAATTCTTTACAGGCTTAAGGAGAGAGAAAAAAAGGAAAACTCCATAATCAAAATGTAGCCTTTTAAACACTGGATTGTTGTAAGGAATAAAACCAGGCTTGAGGGACAGAGGAAGGGGATATAAATTAATAACTAAATCCATCCCCACCACAAACCCTAAGGATGTAAGGAAAACATGCATTTGTGCAATTCTAAATAAATTATGAACACACCTTGCTAGATTTTAAAACAAGTTAACATGGAAAGTTTATGCCATGTTTTTTTTTACACTTTAAAGAGTGCATTTACCTGATTACAAAGGTAAAGAGCATTTGGAGTATTTCTAGAGGTAATATTTATTCATTTCAAAGTAATTAGGCATTGGTCTTGACTCAAGCAAAACTATAAATTATTTTAGTTAATTCTGATGCTTAGTTCTGATGCTAAGTACGTTTGTCATCAGGTTTTCAGGCTTTCCATTTTGACCCTGATCGCTTGCTTGCCACCTGGATTAATGATCCCTGATAGATGCAATAATTTTGCTTCTGGCCAAACAGGCAATTGTTGCAAGCTGCCTGTGTGTTTATAAAAGTCAATCAAGTTAAAAAAGAAAACATCATTTAATCAGGAGGATGCAGCCTTGGTTGAGCTGAAGTCCAAGGTTAATGTTTGAATGAGATGTAGGTGACACCGGAATAGAGAAATGAATAGAGCTAAGGTAAATTTATATTGGCTTTATAGGGAATCTTTCCTTCATGACTGCCCTGTTTAGCAACTGTTAGAAGTTAGAATCGTGCTGAAAAAGTGACATTATGATCAGTCCTCACACTTATTGAGGACTGATCATAATTGCAACATCCCCACAGTCACATGATTGTGTTAGAAATTCTGTTAATATGTAGCTCTACAGAACAAAGTGTACAGTTTCCAGGGGCCTTACAACTTAACTTTTAACTGTAACAGGAAACTCCTTAGAACAAAAAGACCATAGAGCATATACTGTAGATTATACCTAGCACATTTACAAACACTGCCATTTACTGGCTGAATACTGTTGTAGTTGTTGTACATCACACATTTCAACATGTATTCCACTTTGGGTGGTTTACAAACAGCAGGTGTTTGTGACAGTTGCCATATGCTGTGGTTGTGTGATCGCCATTTGTGACCTTTACCGCTGGCTTCTGACAAGCAGCATCAGTGGAGAAGCTGGCACTGAAAGTGCAAGTTGCTGTGATGTGATACCTCATTTAACAACAACATCATTCAGTGATAGAGATGTCAGTCCCAATTGTGGTTGTTAAGTGAGTACACAGCTAATGTGCTTACAGTACTCCCCATGTTTTTAATACATTTTGGAGAGTTAAACTAATACTTTTACAAGGAAGTATTTACAAGAATTGAAAGTTCAAGCTACAACAAAGGAGAACTCCTTGACTACATACTCTCAGCCAGCAGAACATTGATTTTGCTGTTGGAAGCTCTGGAAATGTTGCAAATAGTAATCATGTCACCCAGAATACAGAATACAAAATGGTCATAAGTCACTTTTTTTTCAGAGGTGTTATGACTGCAGACAGTTGTTAAATGAATGGTTGTAAGTTGAAGACTACCTATATAACAGGACCGTGAAGGCGAACCTATAGCACACGTGCTATTTTCTGTATTTCTGGAAATACTGGAAGTGACGAAATGGGCCCATTTTTTGGCCTACAAAACCTTCAGAGCGTTCCCTTGAGCCTCTGGGAGGCCAAAAAAGGCCTGAAAATCAGCTGGGAGGTGCGTGCATGCACAGTGCAGGTAATGGTGGTAGGGGAGGAGGATCATGCGCACATGCGCAGGGGGCATGTGCGCATTGCCTACTGGGTACAGTTTTCGGCACAAGAGCCCAAAAAGGTTAGCCACCACTGACATAGGACATATATCTAACAGTATTTAGTATATCTGTTAAATTCCAAGTAAGAATGATAAGAGAACTCATTACAAGAGAACTCATCCTGAGGGACTTTTTTTCATATTACAAGTAGTCCTTGACAATTGTGACTGGAGATTTCATGGCTAAGCAGTGCAGTCATTAAGTGAGTTGTGCTCAGTTTTATGACATTTTGGCCATGATTGTTAAGCAACTCACATGATTCTTAAGTGAATCCAGCTTCCCCCACTGACTTTGCTTGTTGGAAACTCTCTGGGAGAGTTGCAAATGGCAGTTGCATAACTCCAGTGTCAGAGTTCCAAGTAATAGACCTATAGAAAGCAAACTCTGAGGTAGGTAGATTCCTCAAAGAATAGCTTTATTGGGTATGTCATATTGGCACGTATCTGGTGAAAACCGACTCTGAAGGGTCCAATGGTTTTCAACTAATTAAAAGTAAAAGTTTGTCTCCAAATAATTAGTCACATGGTCCAATTAGTCACATGGAGACAATTATTTGTCTCCAAATAATTAGTCACATGGTCCAATCATGGCACAGTCTGATTGCCTGGTGATATCACTCCGCCTTCCTCCGACTAGATGTGAGAATGTCGTTGGTTCCCAAGAGAAAGTATTTTGTTTTGGCTACAAAATCCCAACTTTCTAAAATCCCCCCTCCCGATCTATCAGCTGCAGTGTGGCAACACTGAAGCATCCAAGATGGCTTCAGTCAGGTCAGCTTCAGGGCTGACACTCAGGACACTGCAACCATTGTTTGAGAAGTGCATGCATTTTGATCCTGTGACTGTGGGGATGCTGTCACAGCCCTAAGTGTAAGGACCAATTGTAAGTTACTTTATTCAGTATAGAATCAGTTTCAGTTCAGAATAGCTCCCGAGCAACACTAAAAATTATATTATCACCTTTCTCACCTTGTAACATTTCAAAACACCATCAAAGGATATACAATTCCTTTGAATAAAAAACTATAATTTAGACCTTTATTTCTTTCTTTAATTTGTGTAACTAAAGTACTGCAGTTCTCCCTTTATTGTTTTACTAATTTAAGTTTTGTATATTTTCCCTGTTGTCATAGCAATTAATGTTTCTGGCAGGATTTTATTAAATCCATTTCAACTCCTCCCTTTCACATTGTGCTACCAACACATGTTCAAACTAAGGAATCCAGTTGTTTAACCAAGGCTAACAATATCACTTTCTGTCAAAATCTGCAGCTGGGATTTAGGCTGTTATGTTTAGCAATAGAAGCAGCAATGGAACAATTTAATCTTCCATGCAAATTGTTTTAAATTAGAAACTGTCATCAAGAAAAAAGGAAAAGGAAAAAACAATCCAGTAAGTATTATGTCCTAACCCTATTGAGCAAAGTCAAAACATTTCTACATCCAGACTTTTTTCTCTTTGACTCATGCTCCAGAAAAAAAAGCTCTATTAGTCATTAAAATGTGAGCCCAAATGTTCTCTTTTGTCCTTTTAGAATAGCTGTTCTCAACTTGTTTCCATTTAGATAAACTGGGACTATGAAACCTAGAATTCTCAGACAGCCAAAAGTTGTGAGGCCTAGAAATTCTAGAAGTTGCAGTTCTCATATATCTGACAGGCACCAGGCTGCACTATTTGAACTACTGCAGACACATAGGTTAGCATTTCCTTGGTCCTTGGTTTTATGTCATCTTTACTGTTTGAGCCATTTAAGAAACTCAATGAAAAGGGAAAATTTTCAGCAGGTGGTTGAGCAGATGTCTCCCCAGAAAAAGAGGATTGGAATTCCCAGAGTTCCCGGGATCCAACCCTATTTTGAATAAATTTCATGCTGAATGGCTTAAAAAGTATTTATTTATTATGGTGTTTATATGCTGCCCCAAAGATTCCATGGTTTCTCAAGTCATTGGTTTGCTTCCTCATCATGCAGAAATGTCACAAGAAATGGATAAAATTGTAGAAAGGGAGAAGGTGGTCAGTGGGGTATATATGTACATGTATTAATGTTCATTTATTTATCACACATTCGCTGTGCCTGAGCCCTCAGAGATTAAATATCAGAGTTAAAATTTTGGTGCCTTCTGATGTTGATTTAAATCCAAGATTTTTCATGAAAAAAAAAAAACCTCTGTTCAGAATCACTCAGAGATGGTTCTGCCATACCCAAAATTTATGTTACCAAAACAGGATATCTATAAAATAGAAATCTATATTGTAATAAAAGAACATTTGGCAGTTCTTTTTCTCGAGGCTAAAGCAACATCAAGAATGAATGTAATGGGGACTTGGAAGATGTGAAACTTGCTTAATCATTTTCTTAACATCTGTGGTGGAAATTGTCACCAGCTGCTACTCCATTTTTAATACCTTGCACTTTCAGGCATGCCTCAGTGAGATGTTTTAATCTAGCAGGGCAGGAAAATAATTTGGAAGCAGAAAAATGGTGGGGGAAAACCCCTAAGAGTCTTTCCTATTTTTCATTGCTTTTTGGTTCAACTCTTACCCTATTTTCAAAGATGCTTTTATCTGGAAAACTGGTGATCACATTCTGGAACAACTCTCGCCACATGTTGAAGTCAGGCAGCCAGTAACCCAGTCTTTCATGTTCAGGCTATATACTGGATCAAAAAAAAAAAAATCTTTTTGGGAAAAGAAGCCCTGTTCACTTCTTCCAGGAAATGTCTGGTATCCACAAGATCCAATGCCAGGAAACTTTTGACCCAGTTTCATGATATTGCCAGTCCCCTTGTGCATTGAATCAGGCAGACAGCAAACAGCATGGAAGGAAAAGGAAAAAAAGGGGGGGAAAAAGCACGACTGACAACATTCCAAGCCCCAATTCACACAACCTCTCCCACTCGCTTTGGCTGCCTGTTCATGCTATCATCCTACTTTCTGACAAGTGCCTTCTCTTCTAGTTCCCTCACACAGTGGCATCCTCAAGCTCCTTATGCATTCTGTCCTTCTCCTCCCCACAACTTCTGATATACAAAAGATGAGCTGTTATTCTTCCCAAGCTGGTGTCTCAAGAAGGAAAAGGACCATGCAAGGAAAAACCATGCAAAGAAAACAAGACTTTCACATGGCTTTCTCCCTGGGACAGAAGAATAAGGGGAAGAAATCGCAATGGGAAGCCCATATTAAAATGAATACCTGGGAAAAAATATATCTGAAGAATAAAACCAGTATCACATATGCCATAACCCAGACAGATAGTACGCTACCTTTTGTCCGATGTATTTAAGTAGAAGCTGCCTGTCTGGGATACTTAAATATGGATTCTTTCCCTAAACCCGTATGGAGCCTTTTCTAATTTCTATGACTCTAAATAACCAACAACATCCAGCAAGGAGTGTCAGACCCTGCACAAGCAAGTCAGCAGGCTCCAACATGTCGGTATTTATGCTCATGTGGGAGTAAAATGTGAATATTTTTAGAGCTTAGGCGTGAGAAGCTCTTCTGGTACTCCCTCCCTCTTTGGAGATAACTGTGGGTTGTAAATGCTTGAAGGAGGAATGTCGACAAGCAGTTTGGCTGAGGGAGGGCCATATCCATTTACAATTGTTCACAGTATGCTGTATAGCATTAATTGTTCTTTATACTGAGTGTGTATTGCCCTTATAAGGCACTTGCTAAATCAAATTACCAGTAGTAGTGTGAAGAATGCCCCTTTCTTGCTCCAAAAGTGACTGGATTTTAAGAGGGTCACATGTCATACTAATCGTGCTCATGATGTTGCATGAGATGGATGTGAACCATTGCCTGGACAGTATTGACAAGGATTTATGACATCATTGCTTCATTCCCTAGCTAGTGGAAGCACTAGGCTTGCTTCAATCATGGAAGTCCATTTAGGGGTTATTGTATCATTGAGTGCTTATTGGGTTGGTTCTCAAATATAATTATATAAGGTTTTTTAAATATTTTATTGATATTGGCTTTTATAAGTAGTCCCAGAGGTGGTATTCAACAGGTTCTGACCAGTTCTGGAGAACTGGCAGTGGAAATTTTGAATAGTTTGGAGAACTGGCAAATGCCACCTCTCACTGGCCTCGCCCCCATCTATTCTTGCCCTCCCGAGTCCCAGCTGATTGGCTGGGTCTTCTTTTGTTGCCCTGCATAGGAGAATGGAGCTGGAAAACAGGTTAGTGGGGTGGGGAGGGAATGGGATTTTGCAGTATAACCTTCCCCTGCCATGCCTACCAAGCCACACTCATAGAATTGGTAGTAAAAAAAGGTGAATCCCACCATTGGGTAGTCCTCGACTTACGATCATAATTGAGCCCAACATTTCTGTTTGCTAAGTGAAATATTTGTTAAGTGAAACATTTGCTAAGTGAGTTTTGCCCCATTTTATGACTTTTCTTGTCACAGTTGTTAAGTGTATCACTGCACTTGTTAAATTGGTTGCAAGGTGGTTAAGTGAATCTGGCTTCCCTATTGACTTCGTTTGTAGGAAGGTTACAAAAGGTGATCACATGACCCCCAGGACACGGCAACTGTCATAAATCAATTACCAAGTGTCTGTCTGAATTTTGATCATGTGACTAGGGGGTTGCTGTAATGGTTGTAAGTGTTCTGACCCAAACCTTGTTCCAAGAAAACAAACACAAAACAGAGGTAACAGCAAAATCTTTTAATGATTCTTTTAGTCAAGGACGAACTGTATATTGTTTTTAAATGTTTCTAGCTGATCACAATTGCTTCTGCAAGACAGTTGGCCATATAAATTGATGTAACAAATCAATTCACCATGTCAAAAAGAATGTGTCTTGTGCTGCCAGATTTTGGGGAGGATGAGCCGTATAATGAAAAGTTTTGATTTTTTTTCAACCAGTTCTTTCTATGTTTTTTTTAATGGAAGGGCTACATATATCAATTATACTGTATAGTTTCTGATTCAACAGAATAGGTTGAGTTTGTTTAACTGCAGTGAAAGCCTGGAGTTTGTTGACCTCCTTTTCAAGATTCTCATGAAACATAAATTCCTTCCCCCACTGACCCAGTTAAGTGTACGAAATTCTGTAAAGGGGCTGTGTGATGAATAATTAGGTCCTGTGTTTCATCATTGCAATCAGGTTGCTGAAGGTATGGAAAACAAACAATTGCACTCACTTATACTTGTGGAAACTGTCATCAAAGAAGAAAAGGTGCAAGATGGGTTTTCACACCTTTCAAGCAGTTCCTTTAATATCTCAATTGATTTCAGGAGCACACAAGTGTTTGCTTTCCTGCTAAAATTATCTGAAAATAAGGTTTGTATTTTTTGTCACACTTTTAATTTTATTCTTGTAAGCCATCAGACTAGCACCATAGTGAGATGGGTAGCAATTAAATTTAACAAATCAATACATAAATACTGGATAATAAGAACAGTTGGTAGTCAGAAAAATGGTATAATACATTGTGTTTTCTAATCTATGCTAACCAGAGCCCTGGTAAGTGCAGTGATTAGAATGCAGTATTGCAGGCTAACTCTGCCAATTGCTAGCAGTTCAATTTTCACCGGCTCAAGGTTGACTCACCTTCTATCCTTCTGAGATCGGTAAAATGAGGTCCCAGATTGTTGCAATAGGCTGTTGTGGTTAGCCAGTAGCAGATGCGGATGGCTGAGGACAGTGAGGACTCAGATGAGGGCCAGCTGTGAAGCAAACGTTCTTTGTAGGAAGCAAAAACTCCAGCCTCAGTGGACATTGGTATTTGAAGACTGTTGTGTTGTAAAATATTTCTTATCTGTTATTCTTGGCCACCTCGCACAGTTTTGGGGAGGCTTGTGCTTATCAAAGTTAATTAGTTTGCAGCAGCCTTTTAACCAGGGATTCGTAAGAATCATTAAAAGGTTTCTGTTCCCTTTGGTTCGTGTTTGTATTATTGGAAAAGGGTTTGGGTGAGAACATAGGCTGACGCTGTAAACTGCTTAGAGAGGGCTGTAAAACATTGTGGAGCAGTACATAAGTCTATGTTTCTATAGCTGAATCATTCATGCCATAAGGAAGGCAAGTGTAGGAGATGACCAGGCCAAGCTGGAGGATGGTGTCAAGCACATCATCAGTCATTAGTCCCTTCACGTTCACAAGAAATCTTAAGTCCAGTTCATCTTGAATTCCTTTGACTCTTTTATCTATTTCCAATTTGTTTTGTCCCTTAGTAAGTCAGATTCTTGTAGCCTGCTCAAGCTTGCAATAAATCTTTATAGTGTTTTGAACTGCCTGGATCTTCTGGTTTCCCTGGCATTTGACAGTTAGTGTTTAGTTGAGGTTTATTTCTGTGCAATGTAGGCCTGTTTTGCATATCCTTCTGGAGCAATATAGCCCTACTAGAGGCATTGAACAGTTATGGACAATGGAGTCTATTAATCTCAATTAGCATAGACAACAGTGAAAATGTATAGAGCATGTAGTCCAAGACAAATGGAAACCAAAGAAAATAAATGTGTTCCATCATTTATGCAATAACTCCTCAGGTGTCTGGGAGTGGAGATCATATTACCTTCTAATTGTATATCCTGCAGACTAAACTGGTATTCATAAGAAATTGTCTCTGAGTTACTCATCTTATGAAGTGAGCTGTAGCTCATGAAGGTTTTTGTCTGTTAAGAACATTTCTGAGTCTGAAATGGTTCTACCAGATTTCTGATTTGTGACTCTCCTGCTATATTTAACCAAGAAAACAAAGGATTTTAACTCCTACATCAACATGTATGAAACAAGAGAGTTTTTTTCCCGTCCAGTTCTTTGAGATAGAATAGCATTTGCTACCTTTTAATAGCAATAAACCACTCCAGCTGCTTGTTCAGGGACATCTTCACTTAATTCTAGAAATAATGCTTTCCCCATGACACTGATAAGGAACAATAAACAATCCTGCCAGATTCTGTTTAAATAAAACCCATATGTATATTTCAAACCGTAGAATCTTATTTGGTTAGCAAAAATCTTTGGTGTAATGTCTCTGGGAAGTAATGGTGCTTGCTTCAGTTTTGCAAGCATCTTATCCAGCAACTAATGATGATTGAATGCACACAGTAGCAATAAATCTGTCCAGGGATCTCCAAGTGTTACAAAAACCTACATCTGGGAAAATGGAGTAATAGCTTGCTACTAAAAAAGGGGAAAGAAATAGATTTGGGGAATGTTAAAATTGCTTTTGAGAATTTTTTGGAGAGAGAGAAAAAATATTTGATTAAATGTAGATTCAACCAAGGCAATTTGGAAAATGACTGAAAAGACTCCAAATACTCATGCTTTCTGAAACACCAGGCCAGAATTTGGAAGGTTTATTACTGCTTTTATTTCCATGTAGCTGTTCGATTCTAATGAAAATCACAAAAGGACAACAAGTACAAGGAAATTAGCATTTTTATCACACGTGAAAGGGTAATCCAGTTCAGTCAGGTAATTATTTATAATGAATACTTCAAATAATTCAAATGTTTTACAATGCATCCATATTCCTCCTTTGGATTTTGCCCTGTAACTCTTTAAATATGCAAAGATACACAACGTATGCATTTCAAAGGTACAAAATTGCCTTTGGAATTGTGGGAGCCTCATCATTTGAGACTTTCAAGAAGAAATTGGACTGCCATTTGTCAGAAATAGTGTATTCTGCTTGGGCAGGGGGCTGGACTAGATGACCTATAAGGTCCCTTCCAACTCTGTTAATCTGTAAATCTGTAAAATGCTGTCCCAAAACTATCTGTGTGATAGGAAATCTGAAGCCATGCAAGTTTTTTATTCTATTACATGAAGGAAAATTACAGTATAATGAAAAGAGTTATTAAATCTGGCTTTTCTAAAGACCATGGATTCTGACCAAATGTACAGGCTTTTTTTCCTTGTTCCAAGACTTCACTTTCAGTTTTGAAAGTCTTCACCAAGGATGAGACCCTCCCTTATTTGGTCAACATGTTGGTCAACATATAAATTAATAAATAAATGAATTAAATATCCAGTGTCACATTCTTCTTGCATGGGTCTTCTTACGTTCAAAGTATTAACACAGTCCATTATCAGATTGATCCCCAATGAACTAATTTTAAACATTATTCTTTCTTCATATTCTGAGGCTTTTCTGTATCTGTAAAAGGCTTTCTGTATCTGCAAAAATATTACAAAATCTGTAATCTGTAAAAAGATTACAAAACGGGAAAGTAAATTTAACTATAAAAATAATACACACAGCAATACATCTGCATTAGAAGCCTGCACTATGGGGTTCAGTTTCCATTTTTCTTGAAGATGGGGTTCAGTTCCATTTTTCTTATAACTATAGTGGAAGAAATTGTAAAAAGTAAAGATGATGATCTTGACGGAGATCAGGGCTGGTATTCGACTCAATCTGGTTTGGCCTAGTTTGACTGAACCAATAGCTTCAAAGATCATCTGAGAAGGAACTGGTTTGCTCCTACGATCCTACTGGGCCTGCCCGCCAGCCCTGACTTCACAGTGACCTTTATTTCCTGCTTTTGAAATTCAGCTGCATCGTGCAACATAGCAGATTGCAGAGCATCAGCTGCTGAAGACTAAGGGACTAAATGCACGTGAAGCGCGCATTTGCCATGCAAAGCATGCCCATCAAGCCATGCCCAATGAACCGATGGTAAAACAGTTTCAATTCCCCCACTGATGGAGTTGTGCAAGATTCATTGCCTAAACAAAAGGGGTTGAAGAATTTTTTAAAGTCCACAACTATAATCTTATATTTGGGAGCTCAGACAGATGCCTCCCTAATTCATTGAACTAGAATAAGGAGGAGGTGATACTATACAATTGGACCTGCAGGGTTATGTTATTACAGTGGTACCTTGGTATTCAACTGCTTTGAAACATATTAAATTTGGTACTCAATGCATTTTGATGTGAAAATTTGTCCCATTGTTTGTTTGGCACTCAATGTACAATCTAGAACTTGTCAGTGCCAGCTGCCTTGTGACTCACTACATTATTCCTTATGGGAAAATTTTTCTTGGAACTAATCATTTTTGGTAATTATCTTACCTTCCCAAACCAATTAAGATTGAGTACTGAGGTATCATTGTTTAATAAAATAATTTTAGCTTTCCAGTAAAGTTGATTTCCTGGTCTGGTCTCCTTAGTAAGGTTGATACCAATGCAGTAAGTGATTTGGGGGCCAAGCACGGACAGCTGGAGTCTGACTATCCATACTGTCAGGCTGTTTGACTGGCTTATAGGAAAAGCAGAAGGGCATTTTCTCCATAAGCTAAAATTTCTACAAGATCATTTGATTGGCACACTGACTAGATTATTGGTATCTTATTGCCTTAGCTTGGAAGACCATCACATCATTTCCCAATGACATTGAACTGATCCATTGGGAGATAAGGAATATCTCTAGACTCCTCCAAAGGACAAAGCAACCTTGTCTTGGTGGCTGTAGAGCAAAATATAAGAGCAAATGTACTTCTTAAATTATTGAACTAATAATTTATTTGAAGTATTGCAACTCATTAAAAATGCTCCTGAAGTGCTAAATTATGTTATTCGTTGCTGTTCACATTCTAACTTCATTTATACTTTTACTTATATTTCAGAAAACTCTCTTTGAAAAATAATTTAGTTTTCTAGCTGCAATATTATGGATAATTATTTATAAGCTCTCCCTACTGAATACACCAAGACCTACTGCTAAGTAAGCCTTGACAAGATGGTGCTGTTCATTTACATTCATTATTTAGATTCATTTTGGACTGGGAGCATTTCCTTGGACTGGGAGCAGTCAGAGCAAGCCATTTAATGATGTATCTCCAAGCCTATAGTAAGTAAGAAGTTTCCTAGGAGAAAAACAAGATTACAATTGGCAGTAGAATTTATTTTATTCAGAGTTGGCATGTTCAGAGATATACTATCTCTCCATTTAAGCTCATGCTATCATTCATTGCTGCATTCCAAGAAAAAAAGAAATCAGACTGTCTGACAAAAATGTCAGTGTTCAATTTGAATTCTTTAGATTTACACAAGCTTGTCAAACATAGGTGGTATTTGTTAGGAATCTGTCCACCAATCAGTTGGGTTGGCAATATATAAACCAACAATGTATGTTTGTAGCTTTAAGACAAAATCACTGGGTTGATTTATACTTTATTCTGATTGGTTGATTGCAAATTACCATAAGAGGGAGCTAGAGATCATAGCTTGCTGTCTCTGACATTCTGTTGCTATCTAAGGTTCTCTACTGCATTTATGCTGTGCTTATACTTTGATATTTTTGTTTACTATAAATCACAAAAGCAACCGGTAAGAAGACTTTGTAATTGGATATTTTTCGGACTGTTAAATGTCTATGACCTGGACTGTTTATTGGACTGTGCTATTTCTTAAAGTAAACTTTAACTCAATTTAGTGTATCTGTGTGTGGCTGAATAATTATTCATAGCTACTCTCATAAATATTTCCTTGTTACTCAAGGGTTATTGTGTATATATCATAACAGTATTCAGCAGGTTCTGACCAGCTCTGGAGAACCGGTAGTGGAAATTTTGAGTAGTTCTGAGAACCGTCAAATATCACCTCTGACTGGAGATTTTATAGTATCCTTCTCCTGCCACACCCACCAAGTCACGCCCACAGAAACAGTAGTAAAAAAATTTGAATCCCACCACTGTTGTCAAAGCCACTCCATCTCTTGCATCACAGCAGTAGTTAGGTCAGAAAGACCCTTGTACTCAAAAGTGACTTTTTCCAGAATTTTGTTTTTAGGATTTTTGCACACTGGGGGGGGATTTAGTAGACTTTGATGTTGAAAAGACTCAAGAGAGTACCATAAATAGTCAGGCAAGGAAACAATCAAATGGATTGTTAAACAAATCTACTCAGAGTTCTCACTTGAAGCACAAATAACCAGGCTTTAGCCTACTTCAGACATATTATCTGAATACCTATATCTCTGGAAAGGCTCTAATGCTGGGAAAGGCAGTAGTGAAGAGAAGAAAAGGACAACCAGACAGTGGTGGACTTCATTTTTTTTTTATTACTGATTGTGTGGGCTTGGCTTGGTGGGTATTGCAGGGGAAGGATACTGTAAAATCTCCAGTTAGAGGTGATATTTGCTGGTTCTCCAAACTGCTCAAAATTTCTGCTACCGGTTCTCCAGAGCTGGTCAGAACCTGCTGAATACCACCTCTGAACCAACAGCAAGATGGATGGACTTATGTTGGAAGAAATATCCATCTGGTTCAGTTCCAAGCTGGGAGAAAGGCACTGGAGACAAAATGGAGGCTGGAGACTGATTGGAAAGGGGGTCCATTTATTGATGAACAGAACTGTGTTTGTAGTTCTGGCAGCTGACCACATGCAGTTGACAGTGAGAGGTATTTATATCTTCTCTTGGATTTTGCACTTGAACTTCCTCTACCTGTGCAAGAACATGTATTCTGTTTGGCTGTCGTCAGACTCCCATGGGGCCATGGACAAATCCTAGGAGTTTGTCTGAGCTACGTTTGGTTAAAGTTTGAACTGCTGGGAATTGTGCAGCTGAGATGATGAAATGAAGAGCAAGTAAACTCCAAGGTAAGTGTGAATATCCAGAAAGGCAATGTTGACAGCAAGGAGGGTACTGGGAAGTTCAGCTCAAAAAAGTCAAGTTAATAGCTTCCATTGTTCAAAAAACTCAAGTTAATAGCTTCCATTGTGCAATCAGACCCCACACCATTTGTATATGTTGTATAGCATACTGTATGTAAGAAAGGCTTTGTACATGTGATCACAAGTGCAGTTTTGACAATCCCACCCGCACCCTTTGATTGTCAAGATTAATATTCTCTTAATAATATTACTCGATATGTGCATTATTTGGCTCAAAAAAATTCCCTGTGTGATAATTCAGACTTACCTTTAGGTATGTAAGGGTAAGTTGGCAGCCTGAAACTATAGTCATGCATATTTTTACACAAGAATAAGTTCCACAGAAACAGTGGCCATTTCTTCTACCCCATTTATATCTACTGCATTGTTGGCATTTACTTACGTAAGTCAGAAAAGTAAGGGAAAATGTAGTAATGTTAACTATTCACAAAATGCACTTAGGTTGTTATTATAAAGATTCATCACAATTTTAAAACCTTCCATGGGGTTGGACAGGACTTCGCAACTAACAACAATAAATTGCAGATATATTTCAAATGACATTACAGGAAATTTCATGTTTTGCCATTAGAAATAAAATCAGCATCCATAGCAAAATTCAGTTTTTGCAACAGTGAAAATCAAAACTATTTATATAAAAGAAGATGACTTATTCCACAGGGTTTATTTGAGAAAATAATGCCTTGGCTATGTTTACAGTGTTTACAGATGACAATGCATCAATATGAATCAATATGAAAATACACTTATCCTTCTCATAATGGTATACTGTTATATTTCACTTTTTAGTGCTACTGAAGTGCATATCCAATTTTAAAATGATAATAACCAATTTCTACCTTAATAGGTTAAAGTAATAAAATGATTAGGAGCAGTGGGTAGAAATTTTGTGTGTCAGTTGCCTTATTTTCAGAACTTAACAGAATCCCATCTGTGGGGATGATATAAATAGCTTACATTATAAGACAAGGCAGAACGAAAAGAAAAGTATAAAAAAAACCATTAGCTTCTCTTGAGTTCATTGTGCTGCTTATTCACCACATTGTGGATCTATAAACTGGAAGAACACCTTCCAGTTGAATAGAACTAGAAGAAGGGGGATGTAATCATTAAGATTATTATGAATGAGTGAAACATCAGTAATATAATTAGTGCCATTATCTAAATGTCTAGACAAATGTATTTAAAACACTTTTACTCCATCAGATAAGGAAAATAGTCTTTGGAATTCATTTTCAAAAGATCAAACGCTTTAGGAAATTCTCAGGAATGAAATGCAGGTAACTAAAGTTGCATGTGAATACCTTCCACCACAGAATTATCCTTCCAGTGGCATACAGCCCCCTCTGAGTTTTAGATCCCAAAGAAAAAGATTAAAAGGCATCAGTGAGACCACAGGGTGATGGAGAGAGATTTAGCAAGCAGTGACCACAATTTTCTAAGAAGATGCCATAAGAAGTGGTCCATGGCTTTACACAGGCTTCCTCCTAAAGAGATCTTTATCTGCCTTCTTTTCTTGAGTATCTTGTTTGGCTCAGAGATTCCACTGATACTTTTTCCTTCAGTACTGTTCCTGCTGAGAATTAAATTGAGTACAACAAATTAAACATGCTGCTGATCTTACATAATGAGCTTCAAATGACAGTTGCACATACTTTCCCTTCTACATGTTCACATATTGTCATGAGATTAATGTCTGGGATGTCACATTCTAACTTACTAAAGAGAGTTGCTTTACAATGTTGACAGCCAAGCCAGGTTTTGAAAACAAAACATAATTGGCTTGATTAAGGAAAACTTTGCATTAATGGCCAGAAACAATGTAAGTAGCCTTTGAAGGTGCTTTTTGATGCTGCTTGTATGCATCTCGTCATTCATTCATTCATTCATTCATTCATTCATTCATTCATTCATTCTTGTCTTGTTTTTTTTAGTAGTTGCAGGCAGTACACATGATTATCCCTATATCAACTACCTGAGGGATGACAATAGGCCCAAGAAAACTAAATGAAGATTTAAAACTGGGAATTCCATGTTTTAATTGATTTTTTCCTTGTTTGCTTCATATATAGTCTGGCAACTCTGCCCTCCTACTTCTTAACGTCTTCAGTTCTTGAGTGGCTTCCCTTCCAATATTGGAGAAAAGATAAAATTGTGGCTAGGAACAAAGTACTATTGATGATCCAATAGCTGACAGATTTTTTTTATCTTTCAGACTATGGATCTTCCATTCTGGCCACCAGCCTCGTTATGGTCCTCCTGCTGGAAATCTGTACTCCTGTGAGAGCACACAGAATATCAGCAAAACAGAGGCCCCTTCCAGCTTTTTGCAACGTGAACTAAAAAAAATGCTTTTAAAAAAACCTAGGAACCAATAGTGTAAGGGGATGCATACAGACAGTGTAAGGGGATGTGTAACAGTGTAACAGGATGCATACAGGCAGCGTAAGGAGATGTTGGCAAGGTACCATAGCATTTTGGCTACAAGAGAGAAAGCCCCAGAGCCAGGGGGCAGAATGAAATGGGAGTTTTGCTAGTGGGAAACCCCTGATCCTGCAGCTCCATCTATTTGCAAACTCACAGATTCATAGGAGCCTGGGGGAGTGTGTTGACCTCAATCCAAAATAAAAAGTCCAATCTTTACATAAATAGCATGTTTCTGGAAGTATATTATGTCATCATTTTCCTCTAGATGCTGTGGACCCACATGTGACTTGGAGGGGTAGCTGTGGGAAGTTCAGAACCAGGTCTTAAGAACCCATGGGGAGTTGCATCATAAGTCTGAACAGTTACTAAGTAACCCAGTTCAAAATGAAGGAACACTTTGGCAGTCTTCTGATTGTCCATTCTGATAAACCTGGTGGTGAACAAGGACGTCATTGGCCTGGTGGAATTACAGTGGGAGCAACGTGATGGTGGTAAACAGACTATTGCTTCTCCCTTGCTTTTTGTCTCAATGAGATTATAGGGCTGGGAAGATACAAGTGGGAATGATGCTCTCACTAGAATTATAAGCAGTTCATTTGCAGAGGTTTCTCTCTTCATTTTCCATCACTCAGAAAGAACAATATAGAAGCCCTTCCCACTCATTCCTACTCTTGCTAAAAATGTAAAGCCCATGTCACACTGGCCAACGGATGCAAAAAGGACACGGGATGAGCAAAATGTTCCATCCGTTGTTATCCGCTCTCAAAAGGGGCAAAAATTTGCATAACCGGAGCGGATAACACGGACGCGGATAGGACGCAGGTCAGATGCAAAGCAGATGCGGAACGGAAGCCTAGCGGATGGGAGCGGATGGGAGTGGGTGGCACATCTGCAGGGCTTCCAGGGGGTCTCAGCGAAGCGGACGCGGAACGGATACAACGGATGCAGAGCGGACGCCGAACGGATGAAGCGGATGCAGAGCGGAAGCCTAATGGATGCCTGGCGTTCACTGCGCATGCGAGGAGGATGCATTGCGTCAGCCCCACGGATATAACGGAAGCAGCTCGGAAGCAGGTCGCCATTCAGAGGAAAGACCTGCTGCCGGACACATCGACTGCCTTGCCTGCCCTGCCTGCATGTCTGCCTGCGAGCCTTGCTGCCAGCCTTGCTACCAGCCTTGCTGCCAGCCTCCCTGCCAGCCTTGGTGCCAGCCTGCCTGCAAGCCTTGCTGCCAGCCGGTCTTCCTGCCAGCCTTGCTGCCTGCCTTCCTGCCAGCCTTGGTTCATGTCTGCCTGCCAGCCTTCCTGCCAGCCTTGGTTCATGCCTGCCTGCCAGCCTTGGTGCCTGCCTGCCTGCCAGCCTTGGTGCCTGCCTCCCTGCCAGCCTTCCTGCCAGCCTTGGTGCCAGCCTCCCTGCCAGCCTGCCTGCCAGCCTTGGTGCCAGCCTCCCTGCCAGCCTTGGTGCCAGCCTTGGTTCCTGCCAGCCTCCCTGCCAGCCAGCAACCCCACAACCATGCGGAAGCACACCAAGCCTCAGCCATCTGCTGCCAGCCCTGGCAAGAGGGACAGGTCTACCATCCCGCCCCCTGGCCCTCACTCTGGTTCTGCTGAGGCTTCTGCAGCACGGGCTCGCTCTTCTGGTGCTGGCGCTTCTGCTGCTTCTGCTTCTGGAGGAGCTGATGACAAGCACTCCAGCACCAGCCACCTCCACAGCACCTGCACCTTCACCCCTGAGACTGAGCGACCAAGAGGAGTGCCAGAGACTCATTTTTGTCTTATAGCTTGTGGTTAATAAAGTCTATTTTTGATTCACACACTTGCTTCATTTCTTTTTTTTAATAAAGTCTTGGTGGAAACTTTTAGAAATGGTTTAAGCCTTTGCATGCTTGTGGGATGGGTTAAGATAGCTGTGGGATGGGCAGGGATACCTTTGGGATGGGTAATAGCTGTGGGATAGATAAACCTCCAGTGCAAGCATAGTGGGACTGTATGGTCCACCCTCCCAGGTGCCACACCTACGGCCCTTTCTTATCAATAATGATGTAATAATTATCCACACATGTCAACATAAACACAACTCTTTATTAAACGCCCTGTTCATTGTAGGCCAACCAAACATACATGGCCCAATCTCATCCGTGTGATGAGACAGGCTGAAGGAAGCATCCATTAAGCATCTATCATCCTGTCTTGCCACTCCACTGCTCCAGCTGGGGAGTTGCACCAGTGTCTCAGGAGGTTGCACTGCTTCTTCGCTTCATGTGAGGTTGCACTGCTTCTTCGCTTCATCTGTTGGGGGCTTGCACATCCTCAGTGTCGATCAGGTTTCGACCTTGCCTCCATTCCCCAGGCTCCATGTCCCCATTGGCTTGTTGGAGGTCCACGAGCCTGTTCTGCAAGACTGGGTAGCGGGTGCGCATGAGATTGTGCAGGATGCAGCAAGCTTCCATGATCCTCCTCACGGTCTCTGGGCAATGCTGCATGGTGGTGAGAAGTACATGGAACCTGTTGGCCAGGATGCCAAAGGCGTTCTCCACCACCCGTCTTGCCCTGGACAGCCTGTAGTTGAAGATCCTCTCTTTACGGGTGAGGAGTCTGGAGGTGTAGGGCTTCATGAGGTAAGTTGTGAGGGAGAAGGCGTCATCCCCCATGATGAAGTAGGGCACATCTTGTGTGTTGTTGGGCAGGGGTTCTGGATCTGGGAAGCCCACGATGAGGTTGCTTTCCAGCCCCTCCTTGAGGTGACTGGCGTTGTATACCTGGGCAACTGAAGAGGATCCGTTGCCTGAAGCATCGATGTACATGAACTTGTAGTCAGCATCGACCATGGCGAAGAGGATGATGCTGAAGAAGCCCTTGGAGTTGAAATAAGTGGACCCCGACTTAGCTGGAGATTTGCAGGCCACGTGCTTGCCATCTATGGCTCCAACGGTGTGTGGTAAGTTCCACTTCTGATACCACTGCTCTGCAACTTTCTTCCATCCTTCTTCAGTGGAGGGGCACTGGAGGAGCTCCTCCAGGTATTCTTCGATGATGGCCTGCACCACTTCTCTGACCACAATGCTGATGGTGTTGGATGGCACCCTCCAGCCGTACTGCATGCTCCTGTAGGAGGTCCCTGAGGCCAGGTGGCGCAGAGTGAGTGCCACCTTGAGCCCAGGTTCCAGGCTGGGCCGGAAGCTGGTGTTTGCCTTGGTCAATCTGGGTGTCAGGCGCTGCACAACTTCGTCAAACATGGCTGGAGGCATCCTCATGAAGTTCTGGAACGCCCGAGTGTCTTCGCTCCTGAGCTCCACCATCAGCTTGTTGTACAGTCCGTCCTCTGTTCTTCTGGTGAACCATCTTCGGACCCAGACTCTTTTTGGGTGGCTCCTTTTCTTCTCGCAGTAATGTTCACAGAGCCTGCAGATGGCTTCGCACTGTTGCAGAACGATGGTGGCTGCCGAAAGGACTTTGTTACAATCCATGGTGGACATGACTGGATGCTGTGGAAGAGGAGGAGCCAGATGAAGGCTGCAGAGGTCTGCACCACTGGGCTGCTGTTCTGAAAGTGAGATGCAGGCGAGTTGCTCCCCCTTTTTATAGGCAGTATAGGTTTTCCGCTAGGCATCCTGTAGGCATCCTGTAGGCATCCTCTAGACATCCTTAATATCCGTGATCGGTCCCCTCTGCGAATGTTTTTTCCATTTTAAATGCTTTGTTTCCGTTCTGCATCCGTTCTGCATCCGTTCTGCATCTGTTCTGCATCCGTTCCGCTTCCTCCCCACGTCCGGGCGGATGGAGTTGCGCAGATGCATAGCGGATGCCTAGCGGATATAGCGGATGCGTAACGGATGCAGAACGGATGCGTAGCGGATGCAGAACGGACGAACTGGATACATTTTACGCGCAAAAGTTTTAGGCAGCCCAAAACTTTTGGAGTGGATGAAACGTCCATAAATGGATGCTGGATGGATAGAGAGGAAGCCAAACGGAGGCAGTGAGTACATCGCATTTTCGAATGGATGGCAAGGTTTTTTGTCCATTTTACATCCTCTTTGCATCCGTTGGTTCAGTGTGACATGGGCTTAAATTGATAGCAGGCAAAGTCAGTCTCCCTTTCTGCTCTCCTTCATCAATATCAAGGTTTACTCCAGGGTTTTCTTCTCTCTTTCCATCTGTTCTTTACCCAGGTTCCTAGCCTCCCTTTAATGGAATCTCTATCTGAAATCTCTCTGCACATCACCAGGCTTCTGCTTGATCACAACAGTAAAATATCTTTTTCAGAAAACTAGAGAAGATGCTATGTGAAAGGTACATTCTACACTGAAGCAATTCCTGAACAGTTCCTGGACAGTTCCATTTTTCCTAAATGCAGATGCTTACTCTGAAAATGACACCTGCCATTTGCAGTGTCTCTTCTTAAAATCCCTATCAGCATGTTAGAAAACACTTCCTTTCTCTTGATGACTCCCTATTGCTATGCCTTGCTTTCTGCTGCTCTCCCCCTCACCCCCCATTCATCTTTATGACTTTTGACTTTTTATTCAGAGAAGTGTTAGTTTTAAATATGGTGATTGCAAAACTGTAGCTATAACTCATATTATTCCTAGCACAAGTTTGTGTTTTGCATGCTCTGTGGGGTTATACCCTCCCATTTTTTTCTTCTTCTGCAACGATTTATTTTATGGCTCTAAATAAAGTGTTTACAGAATGCTCGGGGGATCAGCTCAAAGCCATTTGCAAAATAAAATGCACAAAATCAAAACAAAAATGATTGCTCAGCTTTCCAACCAGAGTTTGTGTTCCATTTGTCTGCCTGACTCATTGTTTATTTATTGTAGATTGAACAAAATGCAATGATCTTCCTGGGCTAAACAACTGGCGTGGGTCCCATAATTTATTTGATTTGATTTGTTTTAGTTTGATTTATATATCCGTTGTCTCAAAATGACTCAGGATGACATACAGGCAAAAACAAAGAGAAAAAAATAAGATGTGTTTGAGAAGAGAAACAAAGGAAAGAGAAACACTTGAACTTTAAGATTATTTCCTTTCATAATAGAATCAAATAATATTTATCAATTTGGATGATAGTATAGGTCACTTTGCACAGTTAAAATTTCCCACAGATTTTTTTTTTAATGAATGAATTCACAGATACATATTTTCCATTAATGATCATGTCCATCTCCCTTGTGTAATTGTAAATTAATTTAAAGCATTACAATAAGTTCCCTTATATTGTTCAATTTAATATTTAATATTTCTTACTTGGCCTAAAAGATGCCTGAAACTGCTTAGCTAGTAAAACACAGATACAAATTAGAATTTCTTAGTGAGGAGCTGGGTCATCATGCAAAGCAAAAAAAAATAAATAAATGCATGCAGTTTGTTTATTGAAAGAAGCATCCCAAAAATCATTTAATCTGGAAAAAACTAATAACAAACCCCTAGAGCAGTGTGATTGCCTGGAGATGGAGTTTTCACTTCGCAATCAGGAGATTGTGTGTTCTATCCTGCTCTAACCTAGATTGTGGCAGATATTTCTCTTTCTGGGTACAAAGAGAAAATATCTGCTGTGAACTCTGTGTGGGTGTCAGGAAGGGCATCCAGCCAGTAAAGGCTCAGCTCCATTCAGTCACCCTGACTCTACCCCAATGTAAGGATTACAGGCTTGTTTAAAAATAATAAAAATATTAATAATATTATCCTGATATCATACTTGATGCATCCATTTAGATATGTCCACATGTTTCTATCTCCAGTAAATGTCCACTTATACATTTGCAGAGATAATTTCAAATGAAATATCCTGTCAAGAAAGCCATATGTTCTAACTTTTATCTTACAACGACTTAAAGAAATTTGAATCCAAACAACCAAGCACTCCTCCAGAAGTGCTAGATTTCAGGTCTTATTATCCACAACCAGCATGGCCATAAAGAATTAAAGGTATGCATCATAGGCTCTAAAATCCTACAGTAGGCACATTTTTGCCCTGGACATAATATGTTTGAAAGGGATCTTAAATTGTAGCTTTGCAGCAAGTAAAAATACATATGAAAAATATCATATAGCAGTTAAAAATGAAATGTAATTTTAGGAGTAGAGTTTCCAAAGCACATGAAGGAATTCTAATATTATATTCTGCACTGCTCAGGCCCTATTTTTAATATTGGCTCCTGTTCTTGGCATCCAATGAGAAAAGATTTAGTATAGTACGGAGAAGAACAATGAACAGTACGGAGAAGAACAATGTAATACTTCATCATAAAATGGAAGCAATCTTTAAAGTCCATAATTCCATTTAACCTGATATGATTCTGTTAACCAATATTTCAGAAAACCATATATTCCCTCAAAATATACTGAATTGGCATTAGATATTATAATCACGGCAAGAATTTCATATTCTTTTTACTAGAAAAGATCTCTGTTGCTCTTTATGGAAGAATGGTTAATTAAACTGTGGGAATATGCTTTGATGTCTAGAATAACTAACAAGTCTGATGTACAATTTGGCATTATTTGAAAACCATTTTTCAATTACAGGTCTATATATGGAATTATACTGCCTTATACATTTGGGTTTTAATGTTTACATTTCAATTCAAAAGATAGCCTATGGTTATTTGAAATGTATTAGTTATTCACCCATATTTTAAAACTTGCATGCTCCCCTTTCCCCTGTGTAGAGTTGTAATTGCAGGAATGTATCAATCTCGGATGGCAAATCTCGGATAAAGAATGTTTCCAAGCAAATACAACTCAGGCAAACAAAGTCACTAATCTATGGATAAAGAAGGCTTAGAGAGGGGAAGCAGACATATGTTAGACTTTAACTAGAGATAATTAATTGTATGGATTACTGTACTAAACAGTAACGAAAGTTAAGCAGTAACCAAAGTTAACCAATGATGGAGGATAACTAAAAACGTATATAAATGCAAAAACTATACTCCAATAAAGATCATCATCATAATTCAGTTGTTCATGATCAAACAACTTGACTGCCTCATCATTACAACAAGTGGTGCCTGAACAGGGACCCTCTTACTTCGTCCAGCAAGGATTTGGTGCGCCTTCAACCCTTTGTGGTTTCTTCAACCTTTTGGTTTCTGTAAATATGGGGTCTTCGCTTTCTGAGGAACAAAGGAAGCATGTAGATGAATTTGGCTATTTGTTGAAGAAAAATAATACCGAGGTACCACAGAGAAATCTCTTAAGACTGGTCCAGGAGATTGCAGCTCATTGCCTATGGTACCCAGAAAAGGGGTCTTTAAAATTAACTGATTGGGAACGTATTGGGAAAATATTGCATACTGAATCTCAAGCAAAAATATAAGTTTTGCATGTGTGGCATTTATGTAGGCATGCAATTGAAACATTTGGTCACAATGAACTTTCTGTTTTCACAACTCCACCTTCACGTTATACTAATGCTGTCATTTGTTCCCCTTCTTCATCTGAATATATGTCTTCAATTCCCTCAGCTCCTGCAGATACAGAAAGCCTTCTGACTCTATTGTTCAGTCTTCTTTTCAGAAAATGGTAGAGACTTGTAAAAGGGATGCCTCTGTCTCAGGAACAGAACTTGCAGAATTATTGTCTGTTTGTCCAGTACAATATCGTCCTGGTCAGAGGCCACAGCTTGGACTGCAAGTAGCAGAATGGGAGGGTCTGCCTTATCAGATCTTAAGAGAGTTAAAAAAGGCAGTTACAGACTATGGGATTAGTGATAATTTTACAAGAGGACTTGTAGAAGGAATAAAAAAATGGTTATACAATGATCCCTGAAGATTGGAAGCAAATATTTCATGTGATTTTAACATTCATGCAATATGTGATTTGGGAAAGTGAATATATGAGACATGCTCAAGCTGCTGCTTTAGGAGGAGGAGGAGCATATACAGTTGAGCAGCTATTTGGTTCTGGACCGTTTGGTACAATTCCTACTCAAGTTGTTCTTCCTCCAGCTATGTTAACTATTGTTTCTGAATGTGCCTTTCGTGCTTTTCTTAAGGTACCCCAAGTTGGAGAACCTAGAGCAAATTTTTCAAACATTCAACAGAATGCCAATGAGTCTTTTGCTGACTTTGTTGAGTGTCTGTCCAAAGCAATTAGATAGCAGTTTGATCATCAGGAAGCTGCTGGTGAACTTCTTCTCCAGTTAGCTATTGAAAATATTAATGCAGATTGTAAAAGAGCTTTACAGCCGTTAAAGGCTACTGCTCATTACACTCTGGCAGATATGCTGCGAGTCTGCCAGGATATTGGATCACAAACTTATAAAATGCATATGTTAGCAGCTGCTATTCAGAAGTACAGTGACCAATTGGTAACTGTTTTAAGTATAAGAAGCCTGGCCACTTTCAGAAGGACTGTCATTCTATACCTTCTATGCCTCAGAATCGTCCTTCTAAGAAGTACCCTATTTGTAAAAAGGGATTTCAATGGGCCAATCAATGTCGGTTTTGGTGAAGAAACTTGCCAATGGGTGTGGCACCCACCCAGAATCCAAAGCGTGCCTTTCCCATCACTCTGACTCCTCCAGCAGTCTCTCTCACTCCTCCCCAGCCACAGCCAGTAGCACTGGGATTGATCTAATCACTCAAGAGGAAATTGAGTTTAAATTTTTCTTGGAAGTTAAAATAGTTCCATCTCAATTTAAAGGTCCTCTTCCTTCGGAATGAGTTGGCTTAATTTTGCCTCGTTCTTTTGCACACAAAAAGGGCTATTTTGTTGTGCCTGGGGTAATGGATTCAAATTACACTGGTGTCCTCATGATTCAGATTTGGGTGAATCTTCCTCATGTTCTTCCTTGTAATTCTTCTGCTTCTCAATTGCTTCTTCTTCCATATGAAATTCCATCTCCTGGTATAGGTAATCGTGGGGATACAGGATTTGGATCAACTTCTTTATCTGTAGGCTTACTTCATCAGCTGAACTCCTCTCATCCTTTGTTTATGCTCTTCCTTAATAAACAACCATTTCAAGGGTTATTGGATACTGGAGCCGATGTTACTGTCATCTCCTCTTTACAGTGGCCAGTACAGTGGCCAAAAATGACAGTTTATTCATTGTGGGAAATAGGAGGTTCTACAGCTGCTTGGCAGAGTGTTCAAGAAATTAATGTTACAACATCTGCTGGTAAGTCCTTTTTCCTACAACCTACAAAATTTCCTACAAAATTCTATATATTCATACTAATATTTGGGGTCGTGATGTCCTTTCTCTTCTTAATGCCCACTTGATTCTTGATGATGGCTCTTCTTAAATGGCTCTGTTCTACACCAGTTTGGGTGGAACAATGACCATTATCAAGGGAAAAACTCACTGCTTAACAACAATTAGTTTAAGAGCAATTGGCTGCTGGTCATATAGAACCTTCTACTAGTCCTTGGAATACTCCTGTTTTGTTATAAAAAAGAAAAATGGGAAATGGTGTTTCCTTCATGATTTAAGAGAAATTAATTCATGTATCCAACCCATGGTTCCTTTACAATGTGGTCAACCAAATCCTAACTTAATTCCTAATTTTTATAAATTATTGGTAGTTGATCTTAAAGACTGCTTTTTTACTATACCTGTGCAGCCTCAAGACCAAAAAGCATTTGCATTTACTGTCCCAGTTATTAATAATAGCATGCCCATAAAACGATATCATTGGTGAGTGTTGCCTCAGGGAATGCTTAATTCCCCTACACTTTGTCAATATTTCGTGGATGATGCCCTTCAACCCTTTCTGAATAAATTTCCTTCCTATTTAGTCTATCATTATATGGATGATTGATAGCAGCTCCGGATTTTGATGAATCTAAAGTTGTTAAAAGAGCTATGTAACTCAATTTTCAACCTTTAAGCCATACTGTTATCTTCATTACATCTATTGACACTCATTCACACTTCCTTTGAGTTACTGCTTCAAAACATGAATGTACGTCAGATGTTATTTCTCATTGCCTATCCTCTTTTGCTGTAATGGGTTGGCTTTCTCAGTTTAAAACTGACAATTGTCCCACTTATATAAGTAAGGAATTTCAAACCTTTTGTCAGAAATGGAATATTACTTTAGTGCACAGAATTCCTTACAACTCTCAGGGTCAAGCTATAGTTGAGTGAGCTCATCGGGCTTTTAAGGCATTGCTTCAGAAACAATTACAAATTGAGTCTGGCCCTTACCCATCTGCGAAAGATTCAAAATCTCATTGCTGTAGCATTATATACTTGGAATTATTTAACCTTTTTAGATTCTCTTGCAGACTCACCTGTTAATTTGCATTTTCGAACTACTGAATCTTTAGCAAGGCCTTTGGTAAAATATCGCCAAGCTTCAGATCCAACCTGGAAAGACCCTACACCGCTGATCACCTGGGGTCGCAGTTATGCCACCATGGAAGATACTTCTACTCGACAAGCAGTGTGGGTTCCAGTGCGCTGTGTTCATCTGTATTATGGCATGGCATCAGGGCCTTCGCAACCCGATTCTGGATTTCAATCTTCATCTGAACACGAAAGTCCGTCTTCCAAGGTCGATGCACCTGCAACCCATCACTTGGGGCCAGGTTAAATCTACTACATATCAAGCTCAACAACAACTGCAGCAGGCCTCATTACCTCAAACTCCTGAAAATCTTGTTGCTACTGTTTTTGCTATTATTACTGCTAACTCTGTTACCATTTTACTTTGTATTTTCTTGTTTATGGTTAATGGTGTTTCTGCTCAAAATGACACTTCTGTGGTTCGTCTTTACCCTAATTTGTGGGTTCGTCATGCCCAATACATATTTATGACCCATGGCACAAATATTACTTTATACTATGAGTCCCCAGTGGCATTTGGTCAAATTTCTTTTACCCCTAACTTGATCATGTCTTCTACATTTATTGTCCCACAACTACAATCTATTTCACACTCCTGGCTATTTTCTACACACCCTATGTAATTGAATTCTGTCCGTTGGCGTTACTTGAAAGTTAGACAACGGGTCTATGTTTCTGTTGTCACGCTAAACACACTTGGCTTCATAATTGGTCTGATTATGATGCTGCTCAGCACATATTTAAAAAGCTAGGGAATTATAGTTATTGTTCTGACTTCTATTGGTTGTCAGGTATCTTTAATTCTTCTTTGCATGGAATTAATATTGCTCCTGATATGTGTCCTGACAATTTTTCTATTTTTAATGCCTATGGTCAATCTAATACAGGATCAATATGCGCTGGTTGGCAGCTTAAGGATCCTAATATGTGGTTCTTTTTTGATTAATATGCTACTAACGTTCATCCTCAGAATTATCAATGTGCAACTATAGGTTATTTTCCTCTACCTGTTCAAATAGGTACACTCCCATCAACTCAACAGCGGCGTTCCTCTCTGGGGCCTACATGTAATGATGAAGTCATTATTGACACACAATTGTCTTCTGATTCTACATTTGGCCATGCATTGGCAGGGGCTGTTACAGGAGTCCTTACTTTAGGCTCTTATCCTGGCATAATTGCTCAAGAAAATAGATGATCTATTCTTGGTCTCACCTGCAGACTTGAAAAATCCATCAATGCTACCGCTGCTATTATTCGTGATTTACAGCATGAAATAGAAGACTTAAATCAAAATGTCTTACAGCAGCATTTTGCCATAGACTATCTTTTAGCCCGTCAGGGAGGGTTCTGTATGTTAGTTGGATACCGTGAATGTGCTGTGCATTTTCATTCTTTGAATAAAACTATTGAAGATGAGCTTGCCAATTTACAATCATAAATTCAAAATAATATCCATGCTCATTACTCACCTTTTGAATGGCTAACCAATTGGATCCCTGATTGGTCTTGGCTCAGACAGTTTTTCTTTCATGCTATAATTATTATTATTGGACTAATTGCAACTTGTTTTATTTAATGTATTCCAAATTTATTCGCATTGTTTCATCCTTCTTCCCCCTCTCTTAACCCTCTTCAATTGCGATACATTTATAAATCTTTGAATCTTCCATTTAAAATAAAAAATGAGGATATGTAGAGTTGTAATTGCAGGAATGTTCCAATCTTGGATGGCAAACCTCAGATAAAGAATGTTTCCAAGCAAATACAACTCAGGCAAACAAAGTCACTAATCTATGGATAAAGGAGGATTAGAGAGGGGAAGTAGACATATGTTAGACTTTAACTAGAGATAATTAATTGTATGGATTACTGTACTAAACAGTAACGAAAGTTAAGCAGTAACCAAAGTTAACCAATGATGGAGGATAACTAAAAATGTATATAAAAGCAAAGACTATACTCCAATAAAGATCATCATCATAATTCAGCTGTTCATGATCAAACAACTCAACTGCCTCGTCATTACAACACCCCTGCTTTAATGTATTTCTTAAAATATTTACTTCACCAACATTATTTTTCTTTCTTCTTGAAATTTTAGCAATCAGAAATTATTTGTGTAAAAAAGAATACATGAACAAACTGGAAATTTCCATAAAGCCATGTTTTTACCCCTTTTTCACTGTTGCTGTTCTGAAATTGTTCAACCAGCATGCCTTTTAGGTGGCCATAGGGAGTCAGCAAAATAGGCAGCCTGCCAGTTCATTATCTTTCTCCTAACATTACACTGTGTTTGTTTGTAAAATTAGGAGAATGCAGAATAATCTCTTACCCACATTAAAAGACTAATGCAAGGATCTCACCACAGCATGATGCTTTAACCTCAGGAGGAGGAAGGCAAGAACAGTAGCCAAGAAGAAGGAGGAGGTTAGAGTTTCCTCTTTTGGAAAAACATCTGCATCCATACTTCAGTGACAAAATGGTCTTTGCTGCAGTTTGCCCCTAGAATGGGGCAACTCACCACAGTCAACTTGCCAAGGTCAATTTGCTGCAGCCATCTTGTCATAGCCAACCAGGAATGGCCAACTCACTGCGACCATCTTTTCATGGCCAACCTGGCATGACCATCCTTCCATGGTCATCTCACCATGACCAACTCAGTGTGATCATGTTGTCACAGCCAACCCAGCATGACCATCTTGCTGCAGCCAACCTGGTGTGGCCATCTCACCATGGCCAACTCACCATGGGACAGCTCACTGCAGCTAACTTGCCATAGGACAATTCCATGTGGAATAATTCAACATGATAAATGTTATTTGCCACTGTTTCCATTTGACAAAAATTGAAATAATGTTGAAGAAACAGTGGTGTTTAATATTTATCCTGTTGAATTATCCCATGTGGATTGTCTCACAGCCAGTTGTCCATGGTGAGTTGTCCTGGATCCATTTATTCCTGTGCTGCTCTTGAGCTAGAAGTTAACTGGCTCTGCTACCCAATAATGATGATGGCATATGATGACACAGATTTGAAATTTGTTTTTATTGCTTTAATGTTTTTTAATTTGTTCTGTTTTATAATTTTACAATTATGAGCTTCCCAGAGTTACTTGGTTGAGTTGGGTAGCTGTAGAAATTGAATAATTAATTAAATAAATAAACCAATGCAGGAGTAACATAAAATGTGTTTGTGCCCTAAGTCTAATGAGAAAAAGTTGAAGGAACAAGCCATTTTGTTACTCTGGGAAAAATGATTGAACAGGGCATTATATCACATTTCAAGTATCTAAAAGGTACCATGCATGAAAGGAACTATTTTCTATCAGCAGCAGCAATATTAATACGAACATCATCATCTCAAAGTAATTGAACAGAATTTGGGAAGGCAGATTTGGGTTTGAGGAAAAAAAATTCCGTAGAGAGAAGACTGTTTGACAGTGGAGGCATTGTCTGAGGGAGATATCAAGGATAAATAGCCAGCCAATCATCTGGAAACAGATAAATAACTGATAATCAGAGTTGGAAGGGTCATTATAGGCCATCTAGTCCAACCCCCTGCCCAAGCGGGAGACCCTATACCATTTCTGACAAATAGCAGTCCAATCTCTTCTTGAAGGTCTCAAGTGATAGAGGTCCCACAAATTCCGAGGGCAAGCTGTTCCATTGGTTGATTGTTCTCACTGTCAGAAAGTTTCTCCTTATTTCTAGGTTAAATCTCTCATTGTTCAGTTTCCATCCATTATTCCTTGTCTGGCCTCCAGTCACTTTAAACAATAGCTTGACCCCTTTCTCTCTGTGGCAGCCTCTCAAATATTGGAGGACAACTATCATGCCTCTCCTGGTCCTTCTCTTCACTAGACTAGCCAAGGCCAGTGCCTGTAACCATTCTTCATATGTTTTAGTCTCCAGTCCCCTAATCATCCTGGTTGTTCTTCTCTGTACTTTTTCTAGAGTCTCAACATCTTTTTTATCATGTGGTGAACAAAACTGGATGCAGTACTCTAAGTGTGGTCTTAGGCTTTATAGAGTGGTATTAGTACTGTTAGGAAATGTGCAGAATAACCCTTGTATAAAAAGGATATGCACACGGAAAATGGATTTGTGAGAACAGTTATGAAGAAATATACAACCACACAGAGTTGAACAAGTTGTATTAATGTTTACTTGAAGAAATAGCAGTCTAATAAACAGTCCATGTCATACACGTTTTTAACAATCCAGAAATATCCAGTTATAAAGTCTTCTTACATCTAGTTATAAAGTCTTCTTACCGGTTCCATGTCTTTTACAGCAGACAAATATCAAACCATAATACAACAAATAATCTTCGATATCAACAAAATATCAAAATAAACAGGGTTAGTATCGATCCGTAGTCAGTCAGTATCAGTATTAAGAGAGATCATCAGTGAAAAAGAGAAAGAGAATTAAACCATGATCCATAGTTCCCTCTTATGGCAACTTGTAGCATAATTAACCAATCAGAACACAGCATAATACATTGCCGTATTTTTCCTTAAAGCTACAAACATATATATTTGTAGTTTATATATTGTCAACCCAACTACATTATTTATATATACATAACATTCTCCCCTTTGGGTTGGTCAATATATAATACATTATGTCTTTAATAACTCATACAATTTCATAGAGATTAGAAGATTCTTTATCTCATGCTTTATACAATGCTTGTTTGAACTCTGTTATATTTACATCTCTCTCTAATTGACCTTCTAGAAAACTCAGTACATGTTGTTTGTTTATTTTCTTCGTCTACCTCCCCTATCGAATCTTTTGCAGTTATAGATGGTTCATCTTTTACTGATTCATCAATATTCCTATCATTTTTATGATCAGTGAACAGTGGAGTTTTTACAGTAACACTATGTTTTTTATTATTATATTCTTGTTTAAACTTTCGCCAGCCAACATGCTCCAGAAATATAGCACTTGCAATCCAATATATATTAGTAGTATCTGGCTCCCAAAATTTAAATAATCTATGATTAGTTCCATAACCTACAAAATACAATTTCTTAGCTCTATATTGTCCCTTTTGCCTTACTTGCATGGGAATATGAACCCATGCTGGGGTTCCAAATGTATGCAAATAATTAAGATCTGGTTTTCTTCTATGCCAACAAGTAAATGGTAATTCACCATCATTAAATTTGTTACATTATTCAAAACCTGATTAGCATACATTATTGCATCATCCTACAGTTGCTGATATACCAGAATCAGACATCATATCCCTAGCCATAACCTGTAATGTTTGTCTTATACATTCAATATATGAGTTATGTTGTAGTCTATAAGGATCAGAATGTTCGTTCAATTCCAGCTTTTTGTAACATGGTATCAAATTTGTTATTAGTAAATTCAGTATCATGTTCATAATTAATTTAATAATTTTCTGTTTCTGTTTTCTTTCAGTAAATTTTAGTCATTTTACAAAATACTGGTATGTTTCTTTCTTTGTTTTCATTAGGTAACAGAAACCATATCTGGAAAAATGATTTGTAATACTCAATATATAACAGGCTCCACCTATACTAAGTTTCTAGGTCCAATGATATCAGCAAACACAACCTCTAATGGTTTGTTTTCAGTCCATTTACAGAATTTTCAGAAATTATCTTGTTTTCCTTTTTATTACATATATTGCAATCTACATACTTTATACAAGGTTTTAAATCTATACCAGAAGACAACTCAACAATTTTCTTGATCATTTTGAAATTTATATGTCCCATACGTCTATGGAATAGATAAATACATTCATCATGAGGCTTCTTATTCTCATAAACTGAGTTAACATTACTTGATGGATCATCATTTATAATAAACAAACCATTTTCCAATCTTGCAGTAATACTTGTTTGTCTATTAAACATGTATCTCCCTTAAATGTTATTACAAATCCTGCTTTTTCCATGTCTCTTACAGATAGCAAATTAAACTTCATTCCAGGTACATATAACATCAGTAAACTTTCGTGTATACATGAACAATATGCAGTACCTTCTCCATATCTTTCATTTTCCATCCATTCGCTAATGATATATGCTGTTCACTCTTTCTCATGCTAACAAATCTCTCTTTACTTTTAGTAAAGTGTATTTACATGGCAGTGTGTTTAGTAAATACACTGCCATGCTTCACTATCAACTACCCATATATCATGGTTTACATTTCTAGTTATATTTGATATTGCAAAACTAACATTCTTATGAGCTGTCTATATATTATTCTGTTTCTTACCCTTTTCACAGTATCTGGCTATATGTCCTTTAGCCCCACAAGAAAAACATTTCTCAGCAATATAGACAGTTGAAGACAGTTTTTCTTCCTGTATTTGTCTTTCTCTCAGTTGATTTCTATCTTGCCACCTTCTTGACTCTTCTAACGGTCTTCCAGTTATACCAGTTAATGTAAGTTCATCTCTGTTTAAAACTTCCAGTGAAGACACATAATCATAAGTTTCATCCAAAGAAAAAAGAATAATGTAAACCTGCTGTAACTCAGAAAAAATCAGTTCTTTTTCTTGTAGCTTCTGAAAAGTCTTTTTCATAAACTCCAAATGAGCTAACATACACCCACCTTTTATAAGACGAGCTCAAAGCAGTTTATGTGTAAAGTATATGTGTGCACTCACGTTATTTCAAACATAAATCGTTTTCAGAATGTCCCAACATCTAGCAGCAGATTCTTGACCACGAATATGGACTAGCTGCATATAACTCAGTGTCAGTCCAATTATACTAAGAGCCTTTTAATTATCCCAGTTAAATTCAGTTATTTTCTTTTTATCTTCATCATTCAATGGATCCAAAGTTGTTACATCCGGTGGAATATTCACTACAGTCCATAATCCTTCTTTACGCAGAACTAGGCTGCACTTCATAGACCAGGAAACATAGTTTGTTCCATCCAACTGGGTTATCAGGGATAGACTGGTTGACTGTTCTTGTGCCATTGTAACAATAAACCACAATTAGCTGTCTGAATATGAAACTGTATATTCACACTGGTTCTCAATATCTCTCTGGGCCCATAACCAATGTTAGGATATGTGCAGAGTAACCCTTGTATAAAAAGGATATGCACATGGAAAATGGATTTATGAGAACAGTTATGAAGAAATATACAGCCACACAGAGTTGAACAAGTTGTATTAATGTTTACTTAAAGAAATAGCACAGTCCATAAATAAACAGTCCATATCATACACATTTTTAACAGTCCAGAAATATCCAGTTATAAAGTCTTCTTACATCTTACATAGTTATAAAGTCTAAGTGTAGGATTTTACTTTTCTCTACATTGAATTTCATTTTGTTCGATACAATCCAGTGTTCTAGTCTGTCAAGATCCATCTGAATCTTGAGCCTATCTTCTTGGGTGTTAACTATTCCTGCCAGCTTAGTATCATCTGCAAATTTGGTAAGTTCCCCTTCTATTCCCTCATCTACGTTGTTCATAAAGATATTGAACAGTACTGGGCCTAAGACAGAACCTTGTGGCACCCCACTGTTTACTTCCCTCCATGTAGACTTAGACCCATTAAGGACTACTTGTTGAGTATGGTTTGTCAGCCAGTTGCAAATCCATCTAGCGGTGGCGCTATCTATTCCACTTTTTTCTAGCTTACTAAGAAGTAGGTTGTGGTCTACTTTGTCAAATGCCTTGCTGAAATCTAAATATGTGCACAGTATTTTGCTGGTCTATTAATTTTGTCACTATATTGAAGAATGAAATAAGATTGGTTTGGCATGATCTGTTCTTAACAAACCTGTGCTGACTGCTAGTTATTAGTTTACTTGTTTCTAGATGTTGGCAGATCTATTTTTTATTATCTCTTCCAGTAAATTCCCAGGTATTGATGTTAGGCTGATTGATCTATAGTTTCCTGGGTCTGGATTTTGTTTTTGTTTTTTTTGCTTTTTTGAAGATGGGAACCACATCAGCTATTTTTCAGTCCTCTGGTAGTTCCCAGGTGCTCCAGGATTTTTTGAAAGATATGGTGCAGTGGTTCTGATATGACCTCTGCCAGCTCCTTTAATACTCTAGGATGTAATCCATCAGGTCCTGATGATTTGTGTTCATCAAGATCAGACAAGTGTTCTCTTACTATTTTTTTTGCTTACTTTAACTTTTATTTCTGGTCTGTTTTTTACAGTTATGTTTTTGGTGGGTTGAGCTATAGTTTCTTTTTGTGTGAAGACCAGTGCCAAGAATGAGTTAAGCAGTTCTGCTTTCTCTCTGTTGCCAGTTACTTCCTTGCCGTCTTTTCTCTTTAGTGGACCGACTGTTTCCTTTTTTTTTTCTTATTTATATGTTAGAAGAAACTTTTTTTTTATTATATTTAACTTTTGTTGCAAGTCTTTGTTCTGAGCCTTTGCTTTCCTGACTTCATCTTTGCAGATTCTGGCTATCTGCTGATTCTGGCTATGTCCTTCTTTCCATTTTTTGTACTTGTCCTTTTTTGCTTTCAATTTGCCAGGGAGATCTTTGTGCAGCCATGCTGGTTTCTTCTTGGATTTCTTGTTTTTCTTTCTTAGTGGTATTGTACTGGTCTGGGCTTCTGTGATCATAGTTTTCAGAGTTTCTCAAAATTCTTGAGTTGTTTTCCCCCTTAGGAGTTTCATCCATGGAATCTTTCCCAAGTTCTCTCTGAGTTTATTAAAATCAGCTCTTTTAATATCCAAGACTATGGTGTCATTATGTTCTATTGCTTGTGTTTGTGTTATGTTGAGTTCTAGTATGACATGGTCACTCTCACCAAAGGTTCCTGCAGTTTCATCTCCCTCTATTACTTCTTCTGTTTGTAAGAATTAAGTCCCTCTAGTTCCATCCTCTTATCTTTTGGACAACAAAGTTGTCAGCTAGGCTGGTTAGGAACTTATTTGATTTCTCACTTGGTGCAGAATTAGTTTTCCAATTGATATCAGGATAATTGTAGTCCCTCATTACTATTGTGATGTCTTTCCTGCATATGTTTGTCAGTTGGTTGGCAAAAAAAAATCTATTTTTTTCTGCTTGATTAAGTGGCATATAATATACACATATGGCCATGTCATTTTTCTTTTATATTGACCCATATTCATTCTAGGAGATTTTCATCTTTGGTTTCATGCATTTCTGTAGCAATATAGTGGTCCTTTACATACGGTACAATTCCACCTCCTCTTTTATGGGTCTGGGTTTTTTGAACAGTTTGTATCCTTCTACCAGTATGTTCCAATTATGGATTTCATCCCACCAAGTTTCTGTTATTCCAACTATATCGTATCTACCTTCATGTATTCGTAGTCAAGTTCACCCTGTTTGTTGCCCAGACTTTGTGCATTTGTATATAGGCACTTGAGATCTTTATGTCTGACACTGTGTTTACTGTCTACATAACCTGTGTTGTGCCTGCCTGCCCCTACTTTCTTGCACCTGTTTCATTAATGCACATGGTATGGCACTCACTATTAAATGCTTGGTTTTGGTTGACAGCAAGGTTGATCTTACCTGTACAAATTTCTATTTTACATGCACTGGTATCCTAATTAATTTTAGATTGCTGCGGACAACAATGTTCTGTATACATTAATTCTCAGTTTAAGTTCAGTTCAGTTTAAATGTTTATCCAGGAAATCTGTGAATTTAATACCAAGTAACTCAGTCCCTTTCTTTGATGGATGCAAACTATCTCTTTTATACAGTTTTTCATTGGACCAGCTACAGACATCATGACTAATAAAACCAAAGCCTTCCCTTCCTGTCATGAACAGGGAGTTGTCTAAAAACTCCTTCTATGTCTTAAAGTTTCCCCTATGACTCTGAGAATACTAGGAACTGAAAACTAGAGATGGAATTCCTTGTTGCTTCCTTTTTTTTTTTTTAAATGAGAACTATGTTCTTGCCTTTAATTTTTTTTAAAAAAGGATGCATATCATTACTTATTTAACTATCATTAACTATCACTATCTCTCCAAGGCCAAAACACTCCAAGACCCTGTAGTACCAATTTCCCTACCAATTTCCCAGAGGCTTTTCAGATAAAGAGAAAAGAGTTTCTCTTACACTTCAAAAGTTTCGAATCTTGTAATACAGCCAGAATATTTTGCTTTCTGCATTAGCATTGAACTGGCTGTTCTTTTATTCTTTAATCAAATTCTTTGATCCCCTTAACTGAGACCTACTGGCCTGCTTCAAAATTAAACCTTACATTTAGGGGGAAATGTGATAATGGTGTGCAGAAAGTATTCAAAAATGCCTCACTCAAAACTTATTTCAAGAATTTTAAATGTTTAGCCATTTCAGCTGGCTGATTCCATTTTTGAGTACCAGAACCTTTGAAAAATAATTCTTCTACTCAGATTACTCCCAATCTCATTTTTTTAAAAAAACTTTCGTTATTGATCCATGGACAGATTTACACACTGCACTCAGCTGCAATATAATTCGTTTAGTAAATTTATATTTTACCTTGTATTCAGAAGCTTGCAGTATCATATAGGGAACCCTCCTCTGAGGTATCTTTCAGAATTCTGAAGACATTTAGGAGGGCGGAGCTGGTGTTGTGATGATCCGGCACGCGATCTTGGAGGTCTGAGATCACTGCTGATATCTTTGCTCCTGGATGGTCCGATCGGATCTAAACCATCCCAAAGAGATGGCGAATGTAAAGAGCACATCCTGACAATCCCAGGGACATTGCAAGGTCCCTGGTAGATCCAGGAGAAGCTCTTTTTGCCAGCGGCAAAGAGACAGCCATTAAAGCTGCTGAAGTTGGGACAGCTCCAAAACGGAAGAGAACAGAAAGAGAAAGTGTGCCAGTTTGGTGAGAACTTTTTTTATATTTTAAGATTTGAAAGAACACCCTAAAGGAAAGAAAGAATCTGTAAAAGTTTTGACAGAAGTGATTA
>BLBF01000005.1:67076212-67152319 GCA_015471245.1 Laticauda colubrina | reverse complement strand
AAACTTAATTATTTTACTGAGGCTAGTTCAAGATTTTAAAGATAAGTCATACAATAAGAGTGGGTGATAATTTTTCTTGTAAGAGTAAATAATTGGAAGCTGCACAGTATGCCAAGAGCAGATGAGGTCGGATACAATCATGTCAGTAATGCTCTGTCATTCTAGTACCCATTTTTCTATACTCTTCTTCCCTATCATACCACTTCTTAAGAATTATCTTTCAGCTCTCTCTACTTCCTCCTCACACAACAAGCAATAAGGGAAAGGGACATTCCTCTTGTGAGAAAACAGATTGCTAGCAAAGGGCTTCTGAAATTAGACTGAGGACCTCCTGTGGCCCAAACCTGTTGCTCACCCCTCATACATTTGGCAGACACCAGGAAAGTTGCATTATGTAGCTAGGCATGTGGTGAATTGATAATCTTGCTGATTTATTTACAAACCATACTTAACTGCAAAAAAAACCCACCTTATTTCATTTTCAGCAAATTTGTAGGAATGTGATGGAATAATTATGGCTCAGTTTCAAGATGAATGTGTTTGAAGCAATTGCCTAATCACTTAGCTGTGGGATTAACACTACACAGACCCACATATGATGTGCATTCTTGCTATTCCAAATAGGTTACGTAAGTTGGCTAGAGACATAATATGGAAATATGGTCGGCAGAAATCCAGAGCACTTGCCTCCAAAGAAATATATTTTTTGGGTTTCCAGATTGTATTTTACATGCAAATGAATTATCCACATATATTTTTTTCATTGTGCCAAATTAATCACACATGGCAGACCCTTTGGTGCCTCCTACTAGACTAAATATAAATATTCTTTTACCTTTGTGGATAATCTTGAAGAGAAATGAGCATAAGCTCTTAAGCAACTGGGTCTCATCAAACTAGCTGATGAATATGGAACCCTGCCAAGCACCAAGCATATGAACTGGTTTGAAATTAAAGATGGCTCCTGGCCATGTTATACCTAGGAAGTGTTATGTAATCGGAAACTCTTTTGTACATAAATTGTATGGCTGTGGTGTCTTACATCTGGAGCTTAGATTTCTTGGTTAATGTAAAAAAAGAAATTTGCTTCATGTGTGAGTATGTACACATACATATACACACACCATATATATGAAGTGGAAAGGATTCTAGGTCCCTAGTGGAGAAAAAAGTGTAAACCATACAGACCAAAAAAGGATCCCATCAAAACACCACACATCCTAAGAACACCCTAGAACAGGGATAAATTCATTTTCACCGAGGGCCACGTCAGCATAATGGTTACCCTCAAAGGGCCACATATAACTATATGACAGTATAAATGTAATCAAATGTAACTACTCCTAAATGTTAATTAACTCTGAATTTGGTATTTATTCAAATCACAAATATTACATATGCATTTGCATAAATGTAAAAAAAAGGTTGCTAGTAGCTCTGTTAATATAACATAAAAATTACTTTGTCAAGTTAAGAAACCTACATTACTCCATCAATCAATGATCAATCTATCCAAGTGAATAATAATAGAAAAACATCATCCAACATCAGTTATAATAACTTTGTTCAAATCCTTTTTTTCACAGCTAGTAGGGGCAGAATAACAGAATAAGTACAACCAACAATTGTGAGCTGTTAAGAACATATGTGACAGATGTAGCATTTCACAAAAACAAATGGCTGTATGTAGCCATATAGCCATTTTATAAACTTATAAACACTAAATGCATTAGTACACATATAAAGTTATATTTGTAAATAACTCAAAATAACAAAATCAGGGTTGTCTCAATTCACAACTATATTGTCTCAAGTTTTTAGGTGAAGTTCATGAGAAGATGCTGACTGTCCTGGAACACACAGAGTGGATCACCTCTCCATCATAATCCATTGATCATGTTCTAAAAATAACAAAATGTCAGCACAATCATTATATTGCACAGTTTAACTATTCTTCTTGATTGAAATACATGTTATTATATATTAATTAGGTTTTAAAAAAATGCTTACTTATGCATTTTCTGGCTGGATCTTTGACACCGTTTTTCCGAAGCCAGTGTGTCAATGTCTGGTTTTAGGTCTTGTGCTGAAGCAATCCGTAGAACAGCGTGAGGTTCTCATCAGTGATACATGATCTATGCTTGTTTTTGTTTAGATTCATTATTGAAAACATCTGTTCACACAGATAGGTGCTCCCAAACATAGACAGAACACGGGCTGCATGACGTCGAAGCTGTGGCATTGAACCAGGGGGTATTTTACAGGAAAAGTCCTGGATCGCAACATCCTTGAACTTTGCTTTCAGGCTATGATTGCTTTGAAGCTCGATTAACTCCATCTGAAGGTGCTGGGGTGCAGTGCAGACATCGGTGATGAAAGGATCGGCAAAGATGGAAAAGTCTGAGTACTGCGCTTTAAAGTCAGAGAAGCGCCGATCAAACTCATTTATTAATTGGCTCACTTTGGTAGCCAACTGAACACATGAAAAAACATCAGGAAATGAGGCTGGAAGAAGGCGGAGCTTCCTCGCTGACAGACCATAGATCGTGACTCTCTGCAGCTATGGTCCGTGCTCTTTTATTGGAGAGCCCCGATCATTACGATTAGGGGCCAAAGCTGCCTTGGAGGGGCGGCGGAGTAAGAGGAAGCCACAAACCAGGTTGAGGGGAGCCGCATCTCCCCCCATGGGCTTGTTCTTTTTCCCCCCAAAGACGACTGCAGCGGTGGTTTAAAATGGCCACCCCAAAGAGGAGGACTCAGTTGGATTAAGATTTGTGCAGGAGGGAAGAAAGAGGTGGATAGCATCTGAACTGGGACAACTGGGCAATACAATTGAACAAAAGTACCCTGGGATTAAGGTAACATGGAATTTTTAAGAAAAGAAAAGTGAGCGATGAAATTACAAAGGGACAGGGGAAAAAAAAAGAAAATATATTTGACAGCTAAGCAGGGCTTCGAACTGGGAAAGGAAGAAGCCGGAACTAAAGATTTAATTAAATTGGACCAAAATGTTTTGGGAATAAACAGGCATAAAATAAAGCTGGACTTAAGATTGTCAAAAAATAATAATAATAAAGTTTACAAATTGGAGACTGGACTGTGCTGGAATATTGGGGTTCGAAAAACCCTAAATAAAAAATAGGGGGAAAAGGGGAAGACTCTGTATAATGGAGAGTGCCACCTTTTGATAAAAAACTTGATCTCAAACAAAAAGGAAAACATCCTGTTTCTGAATGAAGTTGTGCAGATATAACATTAAAGAAATTTTGAAACAAAGTAAGAATTTTAGAAACCAGAACCAAAATAAAGAAAAAAGCAAGGAAAGACTGACATTGGGATTGATTGATGTTTTTGGTCCAGACCCTCGGCTGGAATAACTGAGAACTTTAGAAGATTGAAAGAAGGAAAGTAAGTGTTTTTTTTTTGTATGTGGATTTTAATGATCATAAAATACAAGAGTGTGTAATGATGATATCTCTTCGGGAATTAAAAATGGAACTTAAAAATATGGGAGAATTACTACTGGAAAGAAGCAAATCATTTTGCTCTGAGTTAGAAAAAATGCAAATGGCGATTCAAGAACAAGAAGAAAGAGCTTCAGAGGAGGAGGAGTCGATTCAAGGAGAAGACATTTTAAATAGACAATTAACAAAGAACAGTACAAAGAAGTGGAGAAAGAAGGAAGGTCAAAAAGTTGAAATTTAAGAAGGCAATCAAAAGGGGGAGTACCTCTGAAGTCAGGAAAGGCAGAAAGACCAGCAGAAAAGGGGAAAGGAACACATTAAGAAAGAGAGGGATGAGAAAACTGGAATGAGAAAAGATATGGGGAAAAGAGGGGGAGGAGAAGCAGAAAGAAACAGGCGCATGAAATAAAGAAATACGGAAATAGTAAAATGTTGAAAAGAAATTGTTTTTTCAGAGATAATGGTTGATGAATTCATAAGGGGATTCTGCAGGGTGACAAGGGATAATAAGAATATTTCTGTAATTAAAAATATTTAGAAAATAGAGTAATATAGATATTGATAACTCTTATTAAAAATTAAGGGGGGAAAATACGCTGCGGAATCTGAATGAAAAGATGTAATGATTATTATTGTAACTTCTTAAAAATAATGGTTTATTGGGAATCAAGATGAGGGAATAAAGGTATATTTTAATCATTGAGGTGTCACACTCAAAGCAATAAAAGGGGGAAAACCAACACTTGTTTTTTTTTTCTTTAGTGTTAAAACTTGTATTAATTTAGAATTTATAAAAAGAATGTGTAATGGAAAGGGAATATGACAGACTAAAGAACCAACTAAATTAATAAGTCATAGACTATTAAAAGCAAGGAGAGACATTGGCAATCTATTATTATTATTATTATTATTATTATTATTATTATTATTATTATTATTATTATCATCATAATCATCATCATTATTATTTAGCAAACACATATTGTTTATCTTTATTTTTAAAATAAATATTAAAGAATTATATCTGAAATAATTGAAATGAAACAAAAAGATGTTTTGATTGAGATTAATGAAAGAGGCTAGAATTAATGTGTTTGTTTCTCTCTTTAATGAAAATTTGGAATGGAAAAGGTAATAATAGAATTAAGTTTGTATATATGACTGTATAATTGCTGTCATATTTGTATGTAAAGGTGATGACCCGGAAATATGTTGTCCACTAAAAAGAGATTTTTGTTTTTAATGTGAAAAATTGAATAAAATTTGTTTAAAAAAAACAACAACACCAGGAAGTGAGGCTGAAATCCTTTGACAAACAGGAAAGTGAGATTGTCCTGTTTGACTTGGCACATCCACAGATCAAGTTTACGCTGGAAAGCTGTGATCATGTCGGACATCTGTGTCATGACTTGTCTATGTCCCTGCAGCTTCTGATTCAGTTGGGCGAGATGCTCGGTTATGTCACAAAACATAGCAAAGTCACACAGCCAGTTGGGATCTGACAGTTCAGACACGAATTTTCCTTTACTTAGCATGAAAAGAGCAATATCTTCCCTAAGTTCAAAAATCATTTGAGGGCTTTACTCCTACTCAGACAACATATTTTTGTATGGTATGGCACGTCTCCATGTTCTGAGCCCATTTCTTGCAAGAACAGCTGGAACTGATGGTGATTCAGGCCATGAACTCGAATGAAGTTCAGTTTTCATGACCGTGGTTACTACATGATCCATCCCCAGCACCTTCCCACACAATGTTTCTTGATGAATGATGCAATGAGATGTTTCCAGGGGCATCTGACAATTACTTTTCAGCATTTTGTCTTTTATTAGTCCAACCAAACCCACTTTTCCTCCACACATTGTGGGTGCACCATCGTAGTTAATCCCACCAACTTTTCCCAAGGCAATGCATTTTTACTCATGGACTTCTCCACCATATCAAAAATGTTCTGTCCCGTTGTGGTCCCATGCATGGCAGTTACATCCAACAGCTCCTCAGTGACAGAGAGGTCCAACTTCATGCCTTGAATAAAAATGGATAGATGCGCTGTATCTGTGTTGTCTGTGCTTTCATAAAGAGCTAATGAAAAAGCTATGTAGCTACGTGTCTCTTGGGTCAGCTGCATTGACAGGTTTCCTGATAGTTCTGTAACTCGGTCCACAATGATGTTACTTGATAAACTGACATTTTTAAAAGTCTGTATCTGGTCGGGGCACACCTTCTCACAGACCTTCAGCATGCACTGGTTCAAAAACATGCCCTCTGAGAAACACTTTGAAGCTTGGATGATTTCTGCAATGATGAAGCTAGCTTTCACTGTCGCAGTGTTTTTGGTTGTGGCTTTCGTGAACATATTCTGCTGCAATTGTAGTTTGCTTTTTAATTCTTCGACAATCTGTCATTTTTCTGAAAGGCTAACTTTGGCATACTTAGCTCCGTGTTTGGTTTCAAAATGCTGACGTAGATTGTATACATTGACAACCGATAAGGCCTCATAACATAAAAGACATACCAATTTCTCTCCTTGAAGCACAAACATGTATTCACCTTCCCATCTTTCTTAAAACATCCTTCCATCTGCATCAACTTTCCTGTTCCTGGACATTTTGAGATCATTTGTAATTCCACAAAATTCAACTTGCAGAAAATAACATTGATGCAGATACACTGCAACCTAGTTGCAGGATGTCAACTATTCACTGGTAACATAATTGGTATGTGTTAGGAATATAAGTCACCTAACAGGTTTTTGGGTTAGAAATATATAAACCAGGATAAAAATTTTAAAACTGTATTTTTAAGAAAATGCAAAATTGTAATTAGGTGTGGTTTCTCAAACGGCCATAAGATGGAGCCAGAAATCTGGCTTGTATTAGTCTGAGTCTCAGAAGAGAATGTGAGTGTATCTCTGCTTCCTTCTGTTGGAAAGTATTGCTGTTCCTCCATTTTTCCTAATTGACTGCTATTTCTGGATTTGATGTAAGTTTGTTACTGAACTGTTTTTGACACTGGAATTTGTTACTGGATTATCCCTGGATTGAAAAACTGACTGATTTACCTATGAATGACTTTGGACTGCCTATTTTGAACTTTGCTTAAACCTTTCTGGAAGTAAAAACCTACATTTACTGTACAGTGTATCTGTGTTCTGTGTGTGTATTCAAGCACTACTCTCAAATATGTCTCCCTATATGCACTCATTCTCATAACAGGGAATTACCTCAACACTGGTTATGGGCCCAGACCATACTAGACACAGATAACTGAGAGTTAGTGTGAATGCACAGTACTGTACACAGACAGCTGTTGACTGTTTAATTGTGGGTTACTATCCTGAAAAAGATGGCACAAGACACTTCAACAAGTCTATCACTCATAACTCGGTTGGATGAAAGAAACTATGTTTCCTTGTCTATGAAGTGCAGTCTACTTCTGCGTAGAGAAGGTTGATGGAATGTAGTTCAAAATCCACCAGATGTAAATGCTTGGGATCCAAAAAATGAGGATGATGCCAAGAAACTTGCTGACTTTAAATAGAACAACGAATGAGCTCTATGTATAATTGGACAAACACTGAGTGACCAGCAGCTAGTCCATATTTGTGGAGAAGAGTCTGCTGCTAAGTGTTGGGAGAATTTGAAGAGGATTTATGTTCATGACAGTGTAGGTGCACACATACATCTTACACGTAAACTGTTTAGAGCACATCTTCTGAAAGGTGGAAATATGTTAGCTCATTTGAACTTCATGAAAAGAACTTTTCAAGAGCTACATGAAAAAGAACTAATATTTTCAGAGCTGCAACAAGTTTACATCATTCTTTCCTCATTGGATGAAAGTTATGATGACTATGTATCTTCACTGGAAGTCCTGCCCAGAGATAAACTGACATTGACTGACATAACTGGAAGGTTGTTAGAAGAAGCAAGAAGATGGCTGCATCGGGACCAACTGAGAAAGGAACAACCAAAAGAAGAGGATTTATCTTCAACTGCCAAAACTGTTAGGAAATGTTTTTCTTGTAGGGCTAGGGGACATATTGCTAAATTCTGTAAGAAAGGAAAACAACATAATACTAGTAAACACCAGATTTAGATTTGTCTAGCAATTCAATTGTTAACCATGATTTGTGGGTTGTTGATAGTGGAGAATCACAGTGCATTACTAAAGGTTTGTAAAGATGTCCACAAGTAAACAACATGTTTCATTGGCAAATGGATGGAAGATTAAAGCATCAGGTGAAGGTACTGCATATTGTTCTTGTATAAATGAACATTTAACTATGTTATATGTACCTAAACTGAAATTTAATTTATTATCAGTAAGGGCTTTAGTTTATCTTGGTTATGTAGTAAACTTTAGGGGAGATAACTGTATAATAGAGAAAGAGGGTAAAAGTGTTACTGTTACATGAAAAAATGATTTATATGTGATACATGATGATCAGTTGAAGATGGCTAACTCAGTTTATAACAATGTTAAGTCACATGATGAATGTATACATTTACTACACAGACGTCTCGGGCACATTAATTTCAAAATGCTCAAACAAACTGTTGAATTGTCAGAGGGAGTAAAATTGAAACCCTGTAGCAAGTATTTACATTGTAATGCTTGTAATCAAGAAAAGAGTAAGGTTACTCCAGCAAACAGACTAAATGGGTTTAAGACCAAAGAACCTTTAGAGGTTGTGTTTGCTGACATAATTGGTCCTAAGAAACCAAGTTTTGTAGGTTCCTGTTATATTTGAGGATTCTGGATCATTACTCACGATATGGTTTCTGCTATCTTATGAAAAACAAAACAGAAACATTCCAATATTTCTTTAACTGGCTAAGGTTTGCTGAGAGAAAAATGAAAAGTAAAGTAATTATTTTAGTAACTGATAATGGGACTGTGTTTGTTCACAAAAGATTCCAAACTATGCTGAAATTGGCTGGTGTTGAGCATAAACATTCTGTACCTTACAGACCACAACATAACTCATTTATAGAATGAAGAGGGCAAACATTACAAGCCATGGCTCGCACTATGTTATCTGATTCAGGTTTACCTGAAACACTGTGGGGGGAAGCCATAATGTGTAGCAACCATGTTTTAAACAATGTAGAAAATACAACAACTGGAGAATTTCCATTCACTCGTAGGCATGGCAGAAAGCCAAATTTAAGTTACCTACACACATTTGGAGCTCCAGTATGGGCGCATATTCCCTCACAAGTAAGACTGAAAGGGCAACATGGAGCTAAGAAGTTATTGTTTGTGGGTTATGAGGCCAACTATATATCGTTTAGATTCTGGGATCAAGGCACAACTCATGTTTATTGTAGCGCTAGTGCAAAATTTCTCAAGAACGTTGGGTAGGATAAACTGGAACAGGAGGAGGGAGAAGAACAGGAGCAGGTGGCACAGGAAAGTCCACCAGTTAGCTCTGTATGACCTGCACATTCAACCCAAGTAACACGACCACCTGAAATATATCAGGCTAGTGTTGTATGCCAAGTGAATACAGTTCCAAGTAATTATAGTGAACTAAAAATACTAAGGATCAGGCTGCTTGGCAGAAAGCAATGGATAAGGAACTGGAATCATTAAAAAGACTGGAGGTATACGAAAATGTTAAGTTACCACCAGGTAAATATGCCATAGGATGCAAATGGATATATAAACTTAAGACAGGTGTGGATGGGACTGTTACCCATAAAGCCAGCTTAGTAGCACAAGGATTTAATCAGACAGCGAATGACTATTATGAGATGTTTGCACCTAGTCTGAAAGCTACTACATTAAGGGCAGCATTAGTGTGGGCAGCTAAGGAGTTGTAAATCATTTAGATGTAGAGACAGCTTATCTGCATACACTGTTGCAACACACCATATGTTTAAAGAAACCTTTAGGTATCAAAGATGACAATACAACTGATTGTTGGAAATTGAAAAAGAGTCTTTATGGTTTGAAGCAATCTGGATATGAGAGGAACCAGTGTACAGTTAAAGAATTAACTAAAATAGGTTTTGTAGCTGGCATGGCTGATCTGTGTTTGTTTAAAAGAGAAAGTAATGGTGTAATTTCATTATTGTTATTATTTACTGATGACATAGCATTAATCACCAAAACTAAACAAGAAGCTATTAAAATAATCTCACTGTTGGAACAGAAATTTAAAATAAAACAGTTAGGAGAAGTCAAACAATATATTGGTTTAAAGATAGATAGAATGAGGGGAGGATACAAGATATCACAGGCAGATAAAATTAATCAATTACTAAAAAGTTTTAAAACGGAACTTTGTAAGCTGGCTAAGACAGCAATGAGCCAGGAGTTTAACCATTGTGATGTTCAAAGTCCTGTTTTTGATAAGAACATTTATCAGTCCTTGATTGGTAGTTTATCTTGTCTCAGTAATTGGTCAAGCTAGATATTGCATATAGTGTTAATCAATTAGCAAGATTTAATGCTGAGCCAAGCTTCTAAACATGTGTTAAGATATCTGAAAGAAACAATGCACTATGCATTGTATTTGGAGCCAAAAGATGAACTGAATTTGACGTTTTGCTACAGACATAAATACACGAAAATCTACATTGGGTACTGCTGTATTATTGGGAAAAGCATTGATTGAATGGAGATCTATTAGACAGAAACATCTAAGTTTGTCAACAATGGAGGCTGAATTCTCATGTTTGTCTTTATTATGTACAGATTTAGTTTTGTATGAACAATTATTAATTGATATGGGAATTAATATAACAGATTCTATTGTAGTTTATGAAGATAACCAATCAGCAATACAGATGGCTTCAAATATTGCTGTTAAAACAAGAATGAAACACACATATTTAAGATATTTAAATGTGCGACAATGTGTGCAAAGTAAGATGATTAAGCTGGAATACTGTATGTCAGAAAACAATAAAGACCCAAGGCTCCATAAAGCATAAGGCTAGCTGTGAAGATTATATACTTAGAATGAAAGGTTATCTATATTATCTTACCCAAAAGGGGAGAATGTTTGGAATATAAGTCACCTAACAGATATTTGGGTTAGAAATATAGAAACCAGGATAAACATTTTAAAACTGTATCTTTAAGAAAATGCAAAACTGTAATTAGGTGTGGTTTCTCAAACGGCCATAAGATGGAGCCAGAAATCTGGTTTGTATTAGTCTGACTCCATTTTTCCTAATTGACTGCTATTTCTGGATTTGATGTAAGTTTGTTACTGAACTGTTTTTGACACTGGAATTTGTTATTGGATTATCCCTGGATTGAAAAACTGACTGATTTACCTATGAATGACTTTGGACTGCCTATTTTGAACTTTGCTTAAACCTTTCTGGAAGTAAAAACATACATTTACTATACAGTGTATCTGTGTTGTGTGTGTGTATTATTCAAACGCTACTCTCAAATACGTCTCCCTGTATGTGCTCATTCTCCTTATGGGGAATTACCTCAACAGTATGCATTCTGGGAAATGTAGTTTGTGGTAAATGCTTTCTTTTACTTTATTTATTTAAAGACAATTGGAACTGTGTAGCTCTCGCAGGCCACATAAAATGATGTGGCAGGCCACATTTAGCCCACGGGCCTTGAGTTTGACACCTGTGCCACTGAGGATCTCCATATGAAAATAACTTCAGAAGGGCAAAAGTTTACTCATTGTCATCACAAGTATTTAAGTTAATTTATTTCTTCCATCAGGATGTGAATCTGCTAAAACAATATTGAGAAGGAGCCAATTAGCTATTGGTTGAAGATCAAATCCTGTCTTAAGATACACAAAAGCACAATAAAAATTAATATATGAAAGAAGCAGGTTAAATATTTCAGGATATGGATATGTTTTTTGTGGTGGACTCCCATGGAAAGAATGAGACACAGAGGCTGGTGTACTCGGGATGGGAGTCTAGAGCAAATTCTAGTGCCCCCTTTTATTGAGAAATTCATACATAGTAAGCATACACATTGTGGATTACAATAATTAGATATAGCACACAAAACTGTTTACAATTGTCTGAGCTGCTTAATTGTTTCTGGTGTTTGTTTTTAATTTCCTTGCTTATCTCAGTGACCCTTAGGCAGACATGTATGTATAAGGTCTTAGACTAATCATTACCCAATACTGAAGTCAAAGTTTTATTCCCACAGTTTTTATTTTGCTTCTGATACTATTCTTTAATATCCCATTTCCTAATACATATATCCAATCCTGCTTGGATAAAAAAATGCATAAATTTTCCACAGACAGCATTCTGAGAAGATTGTACTTAAAGATGTGATAGCAAGCAATGGTGTATATTCAATGAAATTTCCAGTATGGTTCTCAGACTTTGCAAATAAGATAGTTGGGCGGGAGGGACCAGAGGTTCAGAAGCCAATTACATGAACTTACTGACACCTTGAATTATCTAATAAATATATTGGAAATTAAATAACTTTTCAGAGAACTGAAATTACATGTTAGCCTATGATGAGATTAATACCTTGATGCCTGCATTCATAAAAGCTTGCAATTTATGCTTTGTATAATGACAGGATACAATGATCAAACTGAGAACCTCAGAGTCTAAGTAGTGAATTCCAACTTCCATTACAACAAGTATAAACAAATTTAATGGTTTTACAATTCATATAAGATTACAAACAATACCTCTTCATTCCATATTCCAATCTTTATCTATAGACAAATCCATAATATCACTTTTTAAATCCAGACATCAAGAAAAGTCCATAATGCCAGATTTCTAACAACTTATTTTCATCTTATTAAATATAACAACTTTCTCTTCCTTCCTAAAACCTTAAATTTCAGTTCATTCAAAATTATAAGATTTATCTTCATTTCTTCTTTGTCATATTACAAAAATAGTAAAAGTAAAAATATGAATACTGTCCCCTTAGCTACATCAAAAAAAATTTCTTAGATCATCTTTTAATTAAGCTTTTTACCCAAAAGATTTTTCAATAATCTTGAAAGGAGATTTAACTTACTACAAAGAGTTTTATTTTTGTTGCAAAAGGAAATCTGTCTGCTTTATGATGTGATTAAGAGATAGGAAAAGTCCAAGGTTTGTCATTGCTCAACCACTAAACTAGCTGCAAAAGTTTTTCAGTTTCTGCAGTTAAATTGTAAAGAATATCATCTGGAAAACATGTAGTTAATCTCATGATCTCTGATCCAAGAAAATAAAAACCAGTGAGAAACTGCCGCCTACCTGGTTTCTCAGCTGCAATGGCTTTCCACAATTTGAAGAGCCACAGAGAGTATCAGGTCACCATCCTTATTGAAAGCTAGCAAATTTCTTCAGGGTATTCACAAACCTCTTTTGTAAATGCAATAAGAACAAAATTATGATATCAAGTGAAATCAGTTGCAGTTGAAGCTGCCCATCAGCCTTAAAGGACAATGCTAGATCCATTTTACAGGATGCCACCTCGTTCTCTAAATTGGTTTCTCAAAAGTCTTGCAAACCTCATGTTCTGCAAGTACTTTTGCAGATTTATAGCAGATTATATATATCATAGAGCTAAAGACAATTTTAGAAATAGAAAATAGAGGATTACCATTGTATTGAGATTCAATACATTGCTATAATGTATTATCATGTATTATCAGAATGTAATATCATGGATACTACCTTCTAGGAATCTAACCCAGCTGCTTATGTGTGTTTTGCACTTAATATTATTAACATTCTTCCCAACTTATTTAACAATTATTTGAAGTTATGCCAATGCTGAATGAGGGGGATCTATGACAGGTCCTCATTGTTGTGTCTCTCCAGCATCCTTGTATTCAGGTGATCATGATTTGGGTGCTTGACAAAGGTTCCCAATTAGCCATCATGTGTTAGCCACATGAGACCTTCTTTGCCAGCTTCTGACAAATCACCATGAATAAACATGAATTCATTTATGGCCTCATTATCTTGTCCTTTAAGCTGCCTAATCATCATCACTGGTGATTTTGTGTGTTTGTCTGTCTGTTTGTGTGATTAAATGTGTTAGCTGACATTGGAGTGATACTATTTCTGGTTATCAAAAGTAGCTTTAGAAATTTCAGTCAGTATTTTTCAGTCTTCAGGTTTAGAAGATACACTATACCAATTAAAAGATGCTTATTGTGGTTAAAGAGTCATGTAAGTTAGGGTAAGATAATGGAATCTATTAACCATGACAATGGCAATGTGCCATGCTGGGAAACTTTGTGGAATTAGTAAAAATGTTTCTTTTAATTTTAGTAGCAGCAAAAGGTCATTGTTTGGATTTCAAAAAATACCATACTCTTATCTTCATGTTTTTCTGTTTCACGAGAGGTAGAGGGAGTAAGCATCAAAGATACTTTAAGCCATCCTGGTTGTGTTGATTTACATGACTATATTTTAATTGTTCTGCTACAAATATGATAATGATCTACTATGAAAATATCCATATTGATGGAGGAACTGAATATGAATATATAAAAGAAGCCATTCATTACCCTCTCCCCATTGTGTTGGTTTGCAAAGGTGAGGCAGAAACTTTCAAGAATAGTGTTTCTGTTCATGACATTAATCTAAGTGAACAGATAATCTTCCTTAAATGCATTTTGTTCAGCAAGAACTAGGTAGCATGCCATATGACCTAAATCTAACATCTGTATTTCTGTTTTATTTCAGGCAAAATTATTGCCAATTGTTGAAACTGTATCTGCTACTACAGTTTATCTGTAGAATGAATAATATGTCAGATGTTTCATTTAGTCCATGATGGCAGCTGTTTTATGCTTTGGGGACCCTCAAGAAAGCACAGATATTACACTAACTGGAAGATCCCGTGACTCTCTGCTCCATCTGGAAAACTAACATTAAGTGCAGGAAGCAGAGAAAGGAAATGTGTGCTTAAATATTTGGAATCAAGAAACAGCAAGAGACCTAACACACATGTTTCTCACCCAGCCATTCCCATAAGGTGGCTTAGGATCCATGACAGATTTCTAAGCAAGTTATCAGAATGCAGTTAAGAGATTGTGAGAAATAGCAGCAACAAGGCATTAGCAATTTAAAATGACAGGCATGAAGTGATGAAGAAAGTGACCGATCAGTTTTCAAAAGCTGCTGGTCAACTGAGCTACAATAGTGTAGAACCATAAAATGTAGTTAGTTCAAAACTCAGAGATGAAGTGTTTTAAAATTTTCTGAGTGACATGAAGTCTTTGTTGTAAATCCAGCCAATCATGATCTATTTAATAAACTATGTTAAGACAACTCATAACATGGTACAAACTATTAGTCCAGTGGCCAAGTTAGTTAATAAATAAATAAATATAAGAATAATGCTTTATTTCTTTTTATTTGGGAGCAAATCTCATTGAATTCAATAAGGATAATTTTTATATAAATATTTCTAAACTCAGGATCAAATCTGTCCATAGGCATGCTTATGACTATTAAGTTGAGAATGATGGTCATGAAACCCAACAAAAATAAAATTCTGGATGAACAAACATGGAAATAAGCCTTATGGTTCATTGCAGTTGTTCAGACTGAATTTAGCATTTTTTCCACATAGTGAATCCTTTCCAAGGATCATGGATGGGCAGATGTGATGTTTGATGGTGTCAAAGGACCATTGCAGGATATTCGTTGTTTCAAGCAAAGCTGCCTTTTGCAATTGCCTGATGATTTTATCAATGCTTGTGGTATTCAAGTGGTGCTCCATTTGTTTTGGAATTGTACTCAGGGCACTTATTATTATAGTAGTAGTATTAGTATTCTTTTGCCACAGTTATTCTATTTCTATTTGCAGATCTTTGTATCTTCTCATGTTCTCCACTGCTTTATCATGTATTCTGCGATCTCCAGGTACTGCCATGTCCACTATCCAGAATTTTTTGTCTTTCTTATCAACAATTGTTCAGTCTGGGGTATTCTATGGCAGGTGCCTATCTGTTTGAATTCTAAACTCTCAGAGCACTTTAGCTTCTTCATTTCTTATTACTTCATCTATTTTATGGTCCCACCAGTTCTTGCTTGCAGGCAAATGCTTATTGTTATGGTTCGTCATACTGTCAGCCAGATGTTTGGACTAGATTTGGCATTTTTATCTAATTGAGTTCTTCCCAAGGACCTGAGGTAGGCAGATGTGGCAGTTTGATGGTGTTAATGTGAATTAACACATGTTTAAGCTGCAAAGCTGAGTTTTGCCACTGGTGATTTTTTTCAATTATTATTAATCATCGACAAAATGACTATCAGTCAATTGCAAAATGTACATGGAACAGTACCTGCAACAATACCACTACACAACAACTTCAACTTATCCCAGGTCCTTAGAAAGCACTTTATAGAAATTTTGGACATGCTGCCGAATTAGAACAGTGGGAAAAGATTTGGAATACCAATTATAAAATCACAAAACCGGCAGCTTACAAGGAAAACCAACACAAAATGTTTTAGCGTTGGTATATGGTGTCTTCATAAATGTCTAAGATCTACCCAAATCTAAAACCAAATTGCTGGAAGTGTGGACATCAACAAGATATCTTCTTTTCACTCTTGGTGGTCATGGCCTGAAGTGAAGAAATATTGGAAAGTGATTCATATGTGGTTAAAGGAGTTAATTGAAAATAAATTTGATTTTGTCCTGAAGCTATTCCTCTTAGGAATAATTAAAATAAATTATAATAGAAAGATAAAATATTTTATATTACATATAATAACAGCAGCTAGAATTTCCTATGCCCAATACTGGAAGAAAAACGCCATACCTTCTGAAGGTTTAATAATTAAAAAAAATCTTCAAGTGCATGGAAATTGATAAATTAACTATGGAACTAAAAGGGAAAGCTGACATGGAATACAATGCAACATGGGACTACCTATAGTTAAAAAGACCTGACTTTGACATAAAAGACATTGCCAGTCATAGTGACAAAGATGAAGCTCTTTTCTGTTCTTTTTTTTTTTTTTTTGTTATAATGACTCTTACAAGTTTATGCTAGAAAGTAACAATGGACCAATTTTTAGATTTAATTTGTTATACATATTAAATGGCAACAATTATTTTCCAGCAGGGATTCTGGGTTTTGAAAATTTGCAAGCATAATTCTTCTACAAAGGGAAGCAAATTTTCTTTTTTATCTCTTACTAGTTAGACTCAAATCTACATTCTTTATCATCTTTTCTAGCATAGTTCTGCATCCCACATAGTTTATTTTTTAAAAAAAAATCAAAGCCTTTTAGAAGTAACTAATAGGGCACTCAATCTAATGATGGTGTGACTACCAGGTATTGTGGCTTGTTATGAGCATTATTGGTTGAATACCAGATTCTAAATAGTAGTGGAATGTGGAGAAACATTACTGCAATGATCAGGTAGTTTTGCCTTGCATTAGCCATATAATCTTTTGAATAAGCTATAGCTATATTGTTTGTCCATATCCTGTTCCAACCACGAACTACCCCGCTGCATATAACATTCTGCAACAGAAAAGCTCTGTAGAAATATGACCACACCTGCTGTTGCAAACTGCTCAGAAATGCTAACCACAGGGGCCTGTCCGAAAAATACTGGACATGATGTAGAAACTGCTTTTTACACATAGAAGACATCTACTGACACCCAAATAAGGATATCCATCCCACTCAACTGTGTTTGCAAAACATAGTTGCCATATATGTGTATTCAACCCAATGTGTCAGTTTGAGTATGGTTAATCAGGAACACATGCTTGTCTTCTGATATTTTGTAACCCACCCAAACCTCAATAAAAGAGCTTGTCTCGAGCTAGTTCGGGGCTCGCTCACCCCGAGGAGAAAACGTGTGTCGTGTCTTTCCTCAAACCCATTCGGCAGTTCGTGGGGAGCCCTCCAGGAGAGCAATGCCTCAGCAGAAGGGCTACAAATTTATGAAAACAAAAAACAAAAAGAAGATTTTGGTATATATCATCACATAGTGGAAAACCACTATGTGTTTGGGAATAAACAGGAATGACTCATAATTCATAACTAACAGCATTTTGCACATTAATAGCACTAAAGAAATAATAGCACATCAACAAATAGAAATGAATGTGAAAAAAAGTGTGACTGTTAACAGTACAAATAGAAACCTTTTTTCAAATGTGAGAAACAAGAAAAAAACACATATGAAATAATCAGGTATTACTTCAGGTCCAAAAGACATAACTTTTGAAATGCAGCTCATTTGCTACTTACAGAGTATCTTTCTTGACCAGTCAGAAGTGGGGGTGGGGAGTCAATTAAAATATCTGCTTATTTGCTAGGGATCATTTCTGACCCAAGAAACATACTTGAATATGTCAACTTACAAAAGGAAATAAATTGGGGTAGGGTATCCATGCTCATAGAATAATTTCCTTGTCTCCAATCTCTTCTACTTTGGTTAAGAAAAAGACAAACTCTCAAAGGCACTGTTTAATTACCTTATCTTGCTTTTTAATATCCTTTTATTAGCTATTGTTACTTTTAATTTATTTTGTGCACACAGAGAAATTAATGGCGAAGTTACTGTTAGCCTGCAGGTGGAGTAAGCATGACATTGTTGGAGGCAAAGTTTTGTGTGCAATTAAACTAAAATACTGCCTCTGCTGATAATCAAGAAGTGGGGGGGGGGGATGTGTTCTTCTGGTTAGAAATAAGCCATTGCTCATTAACTTGACTTAGAAAAGGAGTGTTTCTTTGCATCGTGATATGGGGTTAGAAAAGTGGGATTCTTTCTTTTTTTTATCCTTTCCATATCAAATTGAAATATGTTTTTTAAAGATTTTGCATTACATTGTGCTAAAGAATCGAAACCAGTATCACATTAAAATAGAACACTGGATTACTGCCATTACGAAAGCTATTTTTAAATTGATGAATGTTGTCAATCTCATATTTTATGGATCTGTTTTATTTCCTTCAGTTTTATGTTTTAATCAGGATTTTTAATGTTATCATGCATTTTAGTGATGTTATTCCCCTGAACACTGTTTATAGTGGAAATATAGGATTTAATCATTTTCTAAATAAAAGAATTACACAACATTCAGTATATTAGCACAATATAATTAGTCATTCTGCAATCCTCGTCATTCTTTTCTGAATGAAAGCTGAGCAAATATGCCAGAACAGTTGAAGGTAAACAATCTTGGATGATCTCAAAAACTAAACAGTATCAATTTGATGAATACATGGATGGAAGACTACCAGACAGTCCTAGAAACTGTAAGATAATCTAGGATGTGAAAGGCAGTTGCAAGCCACTTCCACAAGGCTCCCAACAAAACATGGACATGTTTACATGGTCATAAGGAATCCAACTCAAAGACTTTAAACATGTACTATGACAGTGGAATATGTCATTTTCTGGATGAGTTGTAGTCATCCTACATAGATAATGGTGAAGGATGCTGGGAATTGTATTTCAGAACAACTAACCGGCTACAGGTTGTTGATTTTTTAATAGGAAACCATCAATCTCTACTTTTCCCAAGCCTGTGATAAGCAAGCCACCTGCCATCTCAAAACAAGTTCTCCATTCCATTCTTCCTTCTCATCCCAGGGGATAATAATCTCTCTAATCATATTGGAAAGATTATGAAAATGATATGCGTGAAGCTTCAATTATGTCAACCTATATATGTTTCCAGTTTTCTCCACTTGGTGGAGCCCTCAATGTTGGCAAGACAATATGGATGATCAATTACTTATAAAACTTGTCATTTTATATTAAAAACACTGAACACTTTTATTAGTTGTGTAAATAATGAATTAGGTTTAGCGGATTAATATATTTTAATATATGACAGGGAGAAGCGATAATGCAATTTTAATATCAGGAATGAAGGAAATTCCACTGCAGATAGTTCATACTTTACTTGAAGACTAGCAAAACTTCCTTCAGTAATCAAATTGAAGAGCACTTTTATTGGTAACAGCAACTGGATTAAACTTCAGTAAAGCACATATTATATTGATTTGGGGAAACCTGCTTGTGTATTCAGGGACACTACTGATAAATAGCCAGAAGGCATGATGCTTTAATGATGTTCATCACAATATTACATTATATCATATTCAATAGAAATTATTCTAGGAATTTATTTTATAGCCCTTATAAATTTCCCATATGAAAATTGGCTAAATCTAGCATGTCAATTCAGATGAGTTGGGCCAGCTGGGACACTGCAGGGTTGCCATCATACTTGAGTCATTTATAAGCCTTGTGGGCAAAGTGACTAACTTTTTTTAAAAACTGAACATCATATCAGTGAACCAAATAAGCTGAAAGACTCTTGGACTGCTAATAATTAGCAAATTTGTATCACTGCCATTTTATAACTACCTTGCAATGACCCTGCTAATGGGAAATTAATAGCACATTCCTAGCAATTGTATATACTGTTGAGCATTGAGGAAAATGGCCAAAACAAGAATGCTTCTTCTGTAAATGTAACAGATTGTACTTGGTCCATAAATAAACAATCATTACTATACATTATTCTTTGATATGAGATGAGATCTCTGTTATAAAGTAGCAGCATTTTATTTTGGATAAAATATTATTATTTCAGTTCATCCCCAGTCAAGAGGAGTATTGATTGGGGGAAAAAACAGAAGCATATTGTGATTTAGTCATAATATCCAAGAGAATCGGGATATTAGAAAATGAAAAAAGGCTTATGTTGCAAAATAAAAAGAGGAATAACTTAAGTCTGTGTAATTTCCTATGGAGCTGTCAGTTTACAAACTATCTATTTAGAACCAAGTCTCACTGAACTGAACAGTCCCTGAAGAAGCTTCTTGGATGAGAAGTGAAACGTCTTCAAAGAAAAACCAGAAAGTCCAGTTGCAACTTGAAAAATCACCTTTGGGACAACCATGACCTGGACGACTGAGAATCTCCATAGACACTCTGGAGGAAACAGATTACCTGGACCCATTTCAATTTGGATTTAGATCTTAATATGAAACTACTGGAAATACATTAGTTTCTCTGGTGAGATGTGGATGAATAGAGCATAACCATTCTTTGGTTGGACTTTTAGTTCTCTCATCTATATTACCCTTCTGTACTGACTACAAGGAAATATTGCATTGTGATGGCTTCACTCTTCAACCACCTGAGCAATCCTATAAATTCATAACAACCAAGAATGGAAAAGAAGGGGAACTGGGGCATCTTTAGTTTATCCCAAAGGATGAAGGGACTCTGAAGTCACATGTGATCCATTCCATTCTATTAAGTGCTCCTAAACTAATGGAATCACTCAAATCAGTAAAACTTAGCTAATGGAGCTTTCTTATTACACAAGGAATATAATTCACAAAGCTACTGCTACAGATAAGAGATAAAGAACAAAACATTTCCCAATGCCATGTTGCAGAAGCTAATCAGACTATAGTTGAATTTCGCTTCCAGGATGGCTACTACTTCTCCAGTGGTGGGGAATAAATGGGGGGGGGGGTCGTGAGTGAAGCAGAGCAAAGGTGCTGCTTCTGTCCTGGCCAGTTGTCTGGATCTTCTGCTTGCTCCACTTTTCCTAGAAGCAGCTTCCTGCTGGATCCTCCTTCACACAAGAGCTTATCTTTTCCTACTGAAAAGGGGCCAATTCCCCACTTGTAGTTGATCACAACAAGCCACTGCAACCTCTTTTTCCTGCAATGTCCCTTTGTTGTTTTGCCTTCATCTGGTCTTCAGACTCTCTTTGTATTGGTATTTCCACAGCACTTTCCTCCACATTTTGGCACCATCCAAGGACAGCCTCAAGCTATGTAAAATCTGTTCCGTTTTGTCATTTGTCACCTAACTTGGATGAAAGCCAGTGATTTGAAGCGGAGAATAACAGAAGTAGAATAAAGCAGGGGTTGGCAACTGGGAGCGGCAAATTTCACGCAGGTATTATTTTCTGCCCACTCAAGGATGGCTTAGAATGGTTCTTCAAAATCAACGGTGGATAAAATCCTGGGGGGGGGGGGGGGGAGGGGAGGGAAGAGGAGGGCCCGAGAAGACATTTCTACCGACATCACTACAATCCTAAATCGAAGCTTCCGTGCATAAAGTAGTGCACATTCACCCATCGCACGCCGATTACGCTTAGTAGAGTTCAAACGTGTCTATTTGCATGGCTAAGAAACCCCAGCCAGATTATTTATTTATTCATTCATTCGCTTATTTATTTATTTGAGCCGCACGGGATTTTTAAGCCCTGATCAAGGGTTCAAGCGCTCCGCAAGCAACCTTCGGGTGCCTTTGCTCATCACGAATGAACTGACCCCAGATTGCCGCCCACACTACATTTCTCTCCCCCCCCCCCCCCGTTTCGTGCTGCTGCCTCCTCCTCTCTTCCCGCTCAAAGAAAGAGCTCTTTGAAACCAGCAGCACAGTGTGCCTCTCTCCCATCTTTTCTTCGAAACGGGCCGAATCCTTTGTGCTTCCGAAGCCGGATGGGAGGAGGGAGGAGCGCTGAGAGATGGCCGGCCGCCTAGCCCATCCCTTCGCGAAGATTGCTACTCATCGTCGCCACGACCCCGAAACCGAATCCCAAAGGGCTCTTTCAGCATTCGGGGCGTGCCTAAGGACCTCCCATTTTGGGGGAAGCGCCCCACCGGGAAGGCATCGGCCAGCAACGGGCTCACCTCTCGACGAGCCGTTGCCGCTTTAAGGGGAAGACCGCGTCGGGCGGTGGGTTGGGTCCTTGCGCTCCCCCTCGCCTCCCCCCACGTGGTCTCGGTTCTTGAGAATTTCAATCGCTAGAGGGGTCTGTGTCCAGGCACCGGCCCCGCAGCCGAGGCTGGGGCGTCCGTCCGGAATCGGGGTTCCTCCTCCTTCCACGGGAGCCTCCCCGCCGGCCTTTTAGGCAGGCTCCTGCCGGAATCTGGAACCGGCCCACCGGCAGCCACCATGAACCGAGGCAGCCCCGATCGGATGAGTCGCGGGGTAGCGCAGCTGCCGAGTCCCGGAGCGGCGGACTGAGATCGCGGCAGCCTCCAAGCTCAGCATCAGCCGCGGGAGGAGAATGCAACGAGCGGGTCTGGCCGCGCTGGGCTCCGTGGCCGTGCTCTGGCTGCTAGGTTTGGCTTCCTTGGTGGGGCTGTGGAGTGGACGGATCGGGGACCCGAGAACGGTCGAACTGAAGTTCCCGCAGGAGCGAGCCGATTCGGCGTTCGGCAGCGTCCAAGGAGCGCCGGCAGCACCGAGCCGTCCCCTCCAGACAAGTCGCCTCCAAGCCGCCCAGAAAACTTTCCGAGCGCTGCTGACGCTGCCGGGACAGCCGACGGAGCTCCAGGAGGGGCAGGGAGAAAGCGGGCAGGAGCCGCCGCTTCCTTCGGCTCACCCTCGGCGGGAGAGGCAAAGAGCAATGGGTGCCGAGGAGGAGCACTTTCCCTTCTTGCCGGTGCGCGGCGGGGTTTTCTGGAGCCAGACTTTGGAGGCTCAGGTGCCGCCCGGCTTTTCGACGGAGGAGACCGCCTCTTGGCTGCGGGCGGCCCGGGAGGCGCGCGTCGTGTCGCTCGAGCGCGGCGGCTGCGGCCGCAGCTCCAACCGGCTGGCCCGGTTATCGGACGGGAGCCGCGCCTGCGTGCGCTACGGCATCAATCCGGAGCAGATCCAGGGCGAGGCGCTCTCCTATCACCTGGCCGGGCTGCTGGGCATTCAGGAACGGCTGCCGCCTCTGACTCTCTCCCGGGTGGAAGCCCGCGGCGGGCAGTGGGCGGAAGTGCGCGACGAGCTGCGCGGCTCCCATTGGGCCGAAGGGGCCGTGGTGAGCCTGGCGCGGTGGGTGGACAATCTGACCGACGTGGTGGCCCCCGCCCCCTGGCAAGCTGAGGCGGGGGCGCCGGCGGCCGGACGGAGGTTGCAGCCTCTGGCTGCGGGGGAGCTGAGAGGCCTCAGCCAGGCGCAGCTGGTGGAGTTGGTGCAGTGGAGCGACTTGATTCTTTTCGACTATCTCACGGCCAACTTCGACCGGCTGGTCAGCAACCTGTTTAGCCTGCAGTGGGACCCGCGCGTCATGCATCGAGCCACCAGCAACCTGCAACGGGCCCCCAACGGGGGATTGGTTTTCCTCGACAACGAGGCCGGCCTGGTGCACGGCTACCGGTTGCTGGCCATGTGGGACAAATACAACGAGCCTTTGCTCCGCTCCGTCTGCGTCTTCCGCGAGGCCACCGCCCAGAGAGTGCGGGAGTTGCACCGCCTGCGCAACGCGGCGTCCGAGCTGCTCAGGCTCTACCGGACTCGGGAGCCTCTGGCCGAGATTCTCGGCTTCCTCTCCGACCAGCAAGGCCAGCTGCTCCAGGAGCGAATCGACTTTGTCCATAAGCACATTTTGCACTGCAAAGCCAAGGCCGCCGCTCCGTGATGTTCTTTGGCGAAACTGCCTTGGATTTATGAGACTCGGAAGAGATTCAAGAATGAGAAAGACGTCTGAAGGGGGTCTATTCAAGAGCCTGGGGGAATCAATAGCCCTAAAAGGAAATCGAGGCTGGAACCCACTTGGGGGTTGACAGGAGCCCCTCCCCGCAGAATGTTCCCAAGATTTCACAGAGGAATATGTGGCAAGCCCAGCTAAAAAATGACCATGATTCAGAGTTTTGTTTTGTGAGGATGAATAGCCAGTAGCTTATACTAGTTCCTGTCTCTCAGATACTTTGTTCCTGGAATCTATATGCAGAATATGATCTTTCTTTATCTGACACTCCTAGTGTTAAGTTCTTGAAGAAAAAGCGCCTTGCTGCCAATTTCACTCTTCTTGCTGAGGAGGCCTGGATGTTTGGGAGAGATGCGTTCACATGGCCTTCTGCACCCTGAGAACCTCTTAGATGCATTGAACCACATCATACACCAGGCCCCAGCTGGCATGTTGGCCAAGGGTGATAGAAGTTGTAATCCTGTTCAACAGGAGGGTGCCATATTAAAGCTGGATTAAAATGTCATAACTCAACTCCCCCCCCCCATTTTTCAGTATTAGATGTAATAATACCCCCTTCTACCCCTAATCTGCACTATTGAAGTCAAATTAAAAGGTCATGTACAAAAGCTATGGTTGGCAGTGAACATCAAGAGCTACGTGTGTTTCTTTGTCACACTTTTTTTTTTTAAAAAAAACACCTTTACATAATACTGTTCATTTAATATTTGGATATTGTAGCTCCACTTACAGAACATCATTTTCTAGTGAATTTCCAGCCAGAGTGGACAGCAACAAAAGTCAACAGTTGTAATAAGTGTGCAGAAAAGACACTGTTAATACCTTTTATCCCTTAACAGTTAGAAGCATTTGGCAAAAAAAAAAAAAAAAGTGGTTCCACAGCATTTCTGTTTTATATGTAACCCACTACTATATAATAAAATGGAGGTGGGGTATTTCCAGGTTTATAGTATTGTCAGTGTAGTAAATTTTGATGCATTAATTTGGAGAAGGGAAAATAAGTTTCTTGCACTTTACTTTCTTTATATATATACATATATATATATATAAATACAAAATCTTGTTATTTAAAAAGGTCTGCATTTTAGGTACGATACATGTTCTTAAGCCTTTCTGTAATATACTAAAGAACTGGATATTTCAGTAAAGATATGTTAATGTTTTGCCTCTTTTGTATCCAAGTTTTGGATTTCATTGTTCTATGAAGTATTTCTTTTTCTTTTTCCATATTTTGAATGGATATTTTTCTTTAGCCCAATAGAGTTAGTGATAAGAGTTATTCCACACAATAGGGGGAAGACATTTTTTGTAGATTGACTTCCTGCATTAAAAGTATTCAAAATCAGATGAGTACCACAGGCTATATAAAACATACACCTAGCAGATTTTGCTGGTCTTTATAAGTGTCCTTCCACATGTTTCCAAGAAAATAATTATTCTTTCATTTTGATTCTATCATTTCAAATTTCAGCACAGCCTATTCTTGACCGTTTGACTGGTGTAATAATCACCCTTCAGAACTATCAAAACATTGTACTTTTGACTATGAGCAATTTTCAACAGTGGTTAATTTCTTTTCCATTTTAGTTTCTGGCAAACAAATTACAAATGAAAAATCTCTGCCAGGAATAATTTAGGACTTTGTTTTAGTTTGGTTTCTCTTCTGACTGTGGAGGTGGTACCTACAGAAGCTGAAGTTAAAAGTATGACTTTTGCTAAGGTTCACTGCTTCAATCCAGCACGAATGAATGGAAGTTTCATCTTTTTCACAACAGTCCTCTGAGTTTTAATGAATTAGTTGAAGGCATGTCTTAGTAATTTTTGTATATGGATATGCTGGTGTGGACTGATAACTTATGTATCCAAAACAATATTGGGGCTCAGATCTTTTGATAGTTGGAAGAACCAGTTCTGTACAAGTGAAAGCAAACGGGGGAAATACAGTCTTAATTTCCCACCAACTTTAATCACTTTGTCATATATAGTGTTATAGATCAGAAGCAGAAAGATTTTTATAAGAAGGTGGAATAAGCGGGTAGAATGTGAGTTCTTGAATTCTTTCTGCAGTGCCCATAGTTGGTGTGTATATTTTTATCTGTGTAATGGGATACAGAAGCATTTCTAGTCTCTTTGCAGGGCATCTTGTCTGGTTATATGCATGTGTATCCTGGGAAACATAGGGCAGGTTATGTATATGCTTTTCTAGGTCACATGTCCAGGAGAGATGTGAGGCAGAAACATTTCTGGTGACAAAATTTTATGCAGAAAAAAAAATCACTGGGGATGTTGTTGTTTTTTTAAATTAGAAAATGGGAAATTTATCATTTTCCCTTTCCTCACATCAAATACTGTAGCCTAAATACTTGTGCAATCTATAGATATTGGGATGGATATGTTAATAGGAATAATTTGCACAGTAAACTTTTCTGGAAAAAAATCCAATCCAGTTTTTTTCTCTTTTGACCAAGAGGTGAAGAGCGAAGAATTTAAAATGGAATCATCAGCAACATTCTGATTCAGTGCTTCTCCTATAGGGATGAACTAAGGGTATTTAACTCTCTTTTTTTTCTGGAATGTTTTTCTCTGAAACTCCGCAGCATATCTTACCCATTTTTGAACTCCCCTTTGCCAGCTTTTTCCTCCACACCAAATATGCTGCTGTTCTGCTCCACTTTCACAGAGTTAATCCTGCTGACTGATGGACAGAATCATGAGCTCCTTTACATAATTTCTGGGTAATATTTCATTAGGTTGAAAAGAATAAAAAAGGTTCTTTCTATAGTTTCTAGTAAATTGCAATCTTTCAAGAAGCAATTTTTCAATGGTAGGCTCTCTTTGATCCTTTTGAACTCTGTTTGAACCTGGTCATAATTTCTTCAGAAATCAAAAACATTGTGGTATTTGTAAACAGGTACATTATATCTGAGAAGCAAAATTCTGGACAATCTCTAGATGGTGGCAAAGAGTTAAGAGTTTTGTGTATTTCTTTTCTATTTTAGTGGAAATCCATATTTTTGCAGCCTAGCTATTGTAGCCCTAGTTAAATACTGAACCTTTAAATGCTTAACTAATTTATAATTTTTGAGGGGGATGGACAGCTTCGAAGTATGAAATATATATATATATAAATAATCCTCAAACACTACAAAAGCCTCTAGAAGGCTCTTTCCCTCCACAGCTTCAATTGACAAGGTTCTTTATTTAACTCTTATTTATAGCTCACAGCTTTTTATCACTCAGCACAAAGCACAGGCTCCCATGTGGCTTCTTTTGCCATTTACATGATAATATGGAATTTAACTGTGTAATTTTTTTTAGCGTGCATGTCAGCATGAGTTTTGTAGCTTACTCAGATGCAGTGCCTCAGACTCCTTTCACCTAATGAAAATACATTTAAATAATATAGCAGCGGCAGCATATATTTAAAACCATCTGTAAAGGTAAAAGGCAGTGCTGTAAACATCCTAAAATCTTCAAGCTTTCTAGAAATCTTAACTGGATCACAGCTTTTGTGGCTTAACAGATGATTCATCTTCCTTGCTACGGTGTCAAAACTAAGTCTCGGATAATTGTACCTTTCTGAAAGAATCATGGGCATCTGCTTTGATGATCAATGAAGATAATTTCAAAGGATATCACAACAGTAGGTTCAGAAATGAGGGGCTACTTGGAAAGCAGAGAAAAAAAAAGAGAGAAAACTGCAAGGTGTGAAAAAATGGCTTCATAAGGGACAAGGGTTTGGTTATAGATTCCAGAAGTATGTGTGACTTGGTTCAGACATGTTATAATACTGCTTTTAACCATGAATTACTGAATAAGAAATATTCTAGAATGCTGATACCATAAAGCTACAAATCATTTACAATCATAGTGGGATACTGAACCAAAACAAACAGTACAGAGTGATATGCATTTTGTCCTTGGTTCCTATTTTCTATATTGTTTGATCTTAATGTTTCATTTAGAAATAATTGCTCTTTTAGCAAAAGTACAAAGATTTATATATATCTTCATAGTGCTTTACAGCACTCTGGGTCCTTTACAATGTCAGCATATTGGCCCCAACAATCTGGGTCCTTGTTTTACTGATGTCAGAAGGATGGAAACCTGAGTAAACCTTGAACCAGTCAGAATCAAATTCCTGGAATGAGCAGTGAGTTAGTCTATCATACTGCATTCTAACCACTGCACCACCACAGCTACTATGAAACTGGGTTTTCATGAAGTGTATAATCCATCATCAGATTTCTGTGGGACTAACACATACCTGAATATTCCTGCTTCCCCAGATTATCTCTATTTAGAAAATGGGGGAAAAAATAGTTCTAGCCTATCATTCTATATCAAGCTTACTGCAATTCTGAGAAATCTCTGGTCTTGGTTCCTGTGACTTCACAGCTTATGATATTCTGAGGTTACAAATGAGCTTGGCTTATGTAGTTTCGCACTCGGAGAACAACTCAAAGAACAGAAGTATTGCTTTCTGGGCAAAGGTTTTCCAGGGATTTAGTTACAATGGGCACAATTTACTCAACTGTTTTCAGCAGCTTTCAGGTAACGGGCAAGATAAGGCAGGTAGCTTTAACCTTGCTTATCTTTGAATTTATATTGACGCTGAACTGGAAACACTCTTTGTTCTGCAAAGGCCAAAATAATAGGTTTAAACAAGAATTGTATTGTATTCTGATTTACTTTCATAAAACTGGATCCTAGTAACTTCTTGCTGTTATTTCCCCAAATTATTTAGTAAGAGAAAGTAACAGATTCATTAATAATTTTCTGGTTAAAATTGGATAGAAATGCATCCTGAATCAGTTGATGAAATCAACAGTATGGGAAATAGTATTGCCCTGATTAAAATGGACTCTGAATGCTGCAAAAAAGGCAATATTTCTTTTTTTTGCACAACACTTCTGTTCATTCCATGATCCTGTATCACTTTAGAGATACATCCTTGAATTGCTATAAAGTTAAGGAATGCTCTTTTGTTTATTTTGTAAAAACTAAATAGTTTAAAATAATTCTTTTTTGGTTACATTTCTTGCATTCCAACTCCTTTTCAATATCTTGCTTTAACCCAAGCAAGAAGATAAATCTCTTCATTTTAACTTTATTTTAAGTAAGCCAGTAATTACTTGATAGACCATGGGAGAGCATTATCAGGTACAGGATTTTTCTTTTAATATCCTTTTCACAAGGAAAGCAAGGGCAATATATCTGTTTTACCTTTTTTAAAAAAGCTTCAATTTTCCAATCTTAACTTGCTCAGAATTGGAGAATATTTACAGAGGGCTGAAGCAAAAAAGGCTAATAGTTTTGTGTAGAGTGTGTGGTGAAATCATCAGGCTTCTGTACCGTGTTCATCTGTGAGTCAGACTTTCACAGCCGTTTCAGTTTTGCACAACTATAATGATGTGGGAAAATTCCGAAACAAAGCTGAATACCATATATGTAAGTACCCGCGAAAACTTAAGAAAACGCATATATATATATTCAAGACATCATTCACTTAACAACAGATTCTTAAATAAACCACAATTTTCTGTATTCACACCTTTGCTTATGTGCAGATCAAATGTTTAGAAACAATCTCTGATCATTGAAACAATTATATGAAAATGTAGTATTGTGAAATCATCTACCTATATCTTTTTATTTAAATAATTTTGTTACAATGACTAAATACATGCTTTTGTACTAAACTACAAATTCTTTAACTCTTGTTTATTAAATTATAACAGCTTGTTTCACACACCATATCATAAATCATGATTTACAAACCAGAATGTGCTGGACTTGCACAAAAATCTTCAACAAAACCACGCAAACCACAGTACAGGTTAAGATAACATGGGAACTCAGCCAATGCATGTAACTTACACCCTAATTTTTGTTTTTAATTTTAGGGGGAAAATGTTTCCAACATGAATTTAATTTTGTTCTGTATTGGTGTCAAGAAAATTACATGGTCCTTTTTATGAAGTAGCTAAAAGTAATTTTTCATAAGATCATATTATGTTTTTTAACAGACTTTGGAGTGAGAGATAAAAGATTTTCTTATTCTCTCCTTGTTGTCATCTACCAGTAGTAGGTATTTGATATTTTGGCACCCCAAAGCAATAGGTCCAGTTTAAGATGCTGGTTACTCCCTAACAGTTGTTCTTTGTTGTTATTTACTGGACTATTGATTACTGATAATTTCTGCTGATCCTGTAATATCAGGCACAATGGGCATGCTCCAGATCCCTTCAATTAAACAATATCATTTAATGAGGTGTAGGAAGCGTGCCTCCTCGGTTGCAACTCTGCCTTCCCCAACCTGGGGAATGGCACCTCCCCAGAAATTTGTATGGGTCTAACATTGATGATCTCTGCAAATCTGATTCCTAATCTTGGCAGCAATTCCCAAGCCTGGGTAAGGTTGCAGTTGAATCATTGTGGGTTTTTAAAAATTAGTTGTTTTTTCTAAATATTTGTGGTCTCATACTCTCTTATTGTTTTGTGGAAAGGGAACTTCACGAAGACAGTGGTGTCACTCAAGCAGGAAAAGCCCAAAGGAACGTCAGGCCAGCCATAATACAAACTTACATAGGAAAAGGAATCAAATAAAAGGTACTAAAGAATGTCTTTAGGCAAAAGCCCAAGTAATTAAGAAAACTAGACAAATAAGAAAAGAAAACCCTTACAAACACAGGACATGCCAAATAAGCAAAACAAACAGACAAAAGACACAAAAATACATAAATTACAAAAGAGACAGATAGGAGATTGCCACAAAACAAATATAAAAAAACTTTTTTTTTTAGAAGAGATTAGGAAAAACTGATAATACAATCAAACCACCCTGCAGAGTTTGCCTTCCACACCCCACGGAGTTTGCCCTCCGGCGGGAATAAAGACAAACTCCGACAGGATTTGAAACATTAAACACAAATATGAACATTCACACACAAAAGGAGAAAAGGGTATAAAAAACCAGGGACTTACCATATGAAGGTAGCTAGCCCAGGAACGCAGACTTCTTGCTGTCCCCCGCCTTCCTGAAAAAATAAAAAGATCCAGCTTTCAAGCAGTTGTCCATATCCTTGCGCCGGAGCTCTCCCAGCGGAAAAACTGAATCCTCGAAGGAAAGGCATTTTGGAACCTTTCAACAGTTGCTTGCTTTTAAAATATTAAGCCGTTCAGAGACTATGGAGCCTTCAATTTTAAAAATTAAATAAAAATGTTACCAAGGTAAATTAAATGATTAAACAAACTATTCAGAGATCTGCCCCAGTAAGGAAAAGAAAAGGCATGTACAAGAGGTGAAGAGAAGTTACTCTCCTTGCTTTCCTTTTCTTTTGCCATATAAGGAATTCTTTTAAAAACCCAGTGGAAGGAGGTTCTCATTCAACATGGAGCAACTGAATAGTCTCTTTCAACTTAAGAGAATCTAGAGAGAGAAGACTGATTAGCTGCATGAAACTAGAGTATCTCACTCTTCAGTAACACTACATATGTTGCTAGAAGTGATACTTATAAAAGGAATGTAATGAGCCTCAGCAGATAATTAATTTAGTAATAGAGTGCAAGAGGCAACAGATAATTGAGATTAGTAGTAGATTTACATCTCTTGCACTGCTAATGACATTCAAGAGATGCTAAAATTGGGGATTAAAATAATATTAAAAAGGCCAATGCTCCCCCCCATCCCCCAAAAATCTTAAAAATCACTGATATAGGTGAGTTAATCCATGCCCTTCCTCTGCTTCCAAATGCAAAATTATCCCTGGCATGAAAGATAAGCGTGTCTGTTCTGTTGTTGCTTTTCTGAGGAACAAAATAAACAACAACTGGCTAAGTTTCATGAGAATTCCACTGCAATTCCAGGACTATTTTTGCCATGTCTGCAAAAGAATAATTGAACTTTAAAGTCAGCACTTTATATAATTTTGTTTTCAATTTTGAGAAAGTCATAGTCTTGTTTCACAAATCTAAGTGGCTAAATTTGCATATGATTTATTTATTTGCTAATTATAAACAAGTTGACAGGTTGGAATTGGTTAAATAACAGGAAAGGAGCAAGTTAGGGTTATAAAGAACAACTGATATCTATGTTCAAGGACTTTAGTCCAAGAGTCTGAGGATTTTGTCTAATTGCACATATTTTCACCTATATTTTGCAGTGAGATAGGTGGCTAAATGAATGAATAAATAAATTAAATAAAGTTAAATAAATATCGGGATCCTTCCTTCCTCCCATCTCGTGTTTCTCCATTTGCACTCTTCATCTATTTTTCCAAAATTAGGAGTGGAGTTATCCTTGTTATAGAATGGCTTGTCACCACAGTCTTTTATCCTGACTCTGGAGCAAGCAGAAGGGAGGGAAGGGCCCATGTAGAATTTGCTGTCTTGCTGTAGGAAAAGAGCCCTCGGAGTACATTCAGTGCACTAACTTGAGGCAGAGCATTCTATAGAGAAATATATAAGCATTCTGGGAAGTTTAATCTTACATTCAGAGGGTTTCTAATTTTTGCGAGTATCTGCTGTCTGAAGGCTGTGAGTATCTGGATGGAGCACAATAGACTGAATCCTGGCAGGGCTTTAGGTTTTGGGTCCTCTGGTTCTATGTGGTCTCTGGTGAAGGACAGGATTGCAATCTGTGTGCAATCTGGTAATCTTCCTAGACTCACAACTCCTGCTTGAGAAGCAGATGGTAGTCGTGGCTGGAACTTTTGCACAAATTTGTTTTGTGTACCAGTTGAATGAACTCTACATGAGGCTGCCCTTGAAAAGTATCTGGAAATTTTAGCTGATACAAAATTCAGAATTGCGAGCAGTTACATGTGTTTCTGTTATACAACTCTGGATTTTACAGCTCTGCTGCACTGGATACCAGATTGTTTCCAGATGCAATTCAAGGTTCTGGTGTTGACCTTTAAAGTCCTACATAGTACAGGATTGGGTTATATGAGAAATCACCTCTTCCTGATTTCAGTTGCCCATCCCATCAGATCCAATTGAATGGACATGTTACACACTCCATCATCTAGAGAGTGAGACCTTTGGCAAGCCCTAGGCAGTGGAAACTGCACTGTAGAATCTTCTTCCTGAGATGAAATCAGCCTCATAACTGTTGAACTTTTGAAAGACCTTCAAGTCCTGATTATGCCAACAAGCGAGGTGATAAACTTGTGAGGTGACCAGAGGTGGTAATCAGCAGGTTCTGACCAGTTCTGGAGAACCAGTAGCGGAAATTTTGAATAGCTGTAAAGCAGGTTAGTGGGGTGGGGAGGGAATGGGATTTTGCAGTATCCTTCCCCTGCCACGCCCACCAAGTCATGCCTCCCAAGCCATGCCATGCTACAGAACCGGTATTAAACAAATTTGAATCCCACCACTGGAAGTGACTCATTATTATTAACATCTAAAATCTGTTATTTTCTTGTTTCGTTCTGCTTTTATAGTTTTTGGTTTTGGTTTAGGAAATGATTATTTTATATTCATTGCTGATTGAATTGTTTTACACCACCCTGTCACTTTTTGTAAAATTGATGGCTATATAAATTTGATAAATGAACAAATAAATAAAACAAACAAACAAATAAATAATAAAATTATTTTCTGCAGCACCATCCTGCCAAAGAAACCTTCATCCAAAAAGTGCATATAGGATCATATGTGCCAGGGTTTCAGATGTCTTCAAAGATTGCCTTAGACTTGGAGGTAGTTGAGATTGCTGCATTTCTAACAGAAAGGGTCAGAATTCCTTGTGGAAAGACTTCTTTTGAGTTTCCACTAATATTTGCACTGAATCAAGGGAGTTTTAAGATGAAAACGCCTTACAACCTATGCTACAAACTATACAGTGTCACTTCCAAGCTTGTGCAATGTTGCATCTCATTTTTGTCAGCAGCAATAACATTTTTAAAAAATAAAATACAGCTGAGCAACTTTTTTTCTTTTTTTACAAAAACTGCATGAACACATACCACCTGGTTTAATTAAGTTAAGCAGACAGCATTTTTAAGTGTAGATATTTTGCTACAAATCTTCCTCCTTTTTTCTGACATACATGATTATGAGAAGGGGCTCATGCTAGGTCAGGGGTGTCAAACTCACGTCATGGCTGCATCATGTGACGTATCAGGATTTTTTTCTCCTTTGCTAAACTGGGCGTGGCCAGCACATGATGCATGTTTTCACTGGCAGAGGATTGCAGGCCATCACAGCCAAAACTGGAGCTCACAAGTCCATTTTCTCTGGCAGAGTCCTTGGACCACTACAGGCGCCAATATGAGTGATGTCAAGCTGGCCATACCCATTCCACCCACCCATCCTGGCCCCCCAAGGTCAAACATAACCCTGATGAGATCCTCAGTGAAACTGAGTTTGACACCCCTGATCTAGAGCAATAAATAGTTAATATGGCTGGTATTGGTTCTAGTTAACATACAGTGATAAGCTTTGAAAAAGCAACAGAAATATTCTGTTGCTCAACTTTTGGTTTGGGTCTCTTCAGTGACAGACTGAAATCCATGATCGTGTGCAATTTCAGTTTGTGCTTGCTGCTTTAGCACCCCGATCCTTTGGATTCGGGGATGAAGCCACCCCCTAGAGATAGTGAAGAGGGGGGAGATTGCTAGCCAAGTGGAGGGGAGCCGCATCTCTCCTCCTTGGCTGGTCTAAACTCCCTTCCCTAAATGTGGTTGCAGCGGTGGTCAGAAATGGCCACCTCAAAGAAAAACCTGACTCGATAAGATTGTGCAGGAGGAAGACAAAGAGGAAAAGAGGACAGACCAAGCTAAAGCCCATGTCACACTGGCCAACAGATGCAAAAAGGACACAGCGGACGAGAAAAATGTTCCATCCGTTGTTATCCGCTCTCAAAAGGGGCAAAAATTTGCATAACCGGAGCGGATAACACGGACGCGGGGAGGACGCAGGGCGGAAGCAAAGCGGATGCGGAACGGAAGCCCAGCGGATGGAAGCGGATGGGAGTGGATGGCGCAACCGCAGGGCTTCCGGGGGGCCTCAGTGAAGCGGACACGGAACGGATACAGCGGATGCAGAACGGACGCCGAATGGATGAAGCGGTTGCACAGCGGATGCACAGTGGAGGCACAGCGGAAGCCTAATGGATGCCTGGCATTAATTGCGCATGCGGGGAGGATGCATTGCATCAGCCCCGTGGATATAACGGAAGCAGCTCGAAAACAGGTCACCATTCAGAGGAAAGACCTGTTGCCAGACACATCGACTGCCTTGCCTGCCCTGCCTGCATGTCTGCCTGCCAGCCTTGCTGCCAGCCTTGCTACCAGCCTTGCTGCCAGCCTTGCTGCCAGCCTGCCTGCAGGCCTTGCTGCCAGCCGGTCTGCCTGCCAGCCTTGCTGCCTGCCTTCCTGCCAGCCTTGATTAATGTCTGCCTGCCAGCCTTGGTGCCTGCCTTCCTGCCAGCCTTGGTGCAAGCCTTCCTGCCAGCCTTGGTTCATGTCTGTCTGCCAGCCTTGGTGCCTGCCTGCCTGCCAACCTTCCTGCCAGCCTTGGTGCCTGCCTGCCTGCCTGCCAGCCTTCCTGCCAACCTTGGTGCCTGCCTCCCTGCCAGCCTTCCTGCCAGCCTTGGTGCCTGCCTCCCTACCAGCCTGCCTGCCAGCCTTGGTTCCTGCCAGCCTCCCTGCCAGCCAGCAACCCCACAACCATGCGGAAGCACAGCAAGCCTCAGCCATCTGCTGCCAGCCCTGACAAGAGGGACAGGGCTACCATCCCGCCCCCTGGCCCTCACTCTGGTTCTCCTGGGGCTTCTGCAGCACAGGCTCACTCTTCTGGGGCTGGCGCTTCTGCTGCTTCTGCTTCTGGAGGAGCTTCTGACAAGCACTCCAGCACCAGCCACCTCCACAGCACCTGCACCCTTCACCCCTGGGACTGAGCGACCAAGAGGAGTGCCAGAGACTTTTTTTTGTTGTATAGCTTGTTGTTAATAAAGTCTATTTATGATTCACACACTTGCTTCATTTCTTTTTTTTTAATAAAGTCTTGGTGGAAACTTTTAGAAATGGTTTAAGCCTTTGCTTGCTTGTGGGATGGGTAAGGATAGCTTTGGGATGGGTCAGGATACCTGTGGGATGGATAATAGCTGTGGGATGGGTTAGGATAGCAGTGGGATAGATAAACCTCCAATGCAAGCATAGTGGGACTGTATGGTCCACCCTCCCAGGTGCCACACCTATGGCCCTTTATTATCAATAACGATATAATCAATCATCCACACATGTCAACATAAACACAACTCTTAATTAAACGCCCTGTTCATTGTAGGCCAACCAAACATACATGGCCCAATGAGACAGGCTGAAGGAAGCATCCATTAAGTATCTACCATCCTGTCTTGCCACTCCACTGCTCCAGCTGGGGAGTTGCACCATTGTCTCAAGAGGTTGCACTGCTTCTTTGCTTCATGTGAGGCTCTGTTGGGGCCTCCTCAGTGTCCTCAGTGTCTATCAGGTTTCGCCCTTGCCTCCATTCCCCAGGCTCCATGTCCCCATTGCCTTGTTAGAGGTCCACGAGCCTGTTCTGCAAGACTGGGTAGCGGGTGCGCATGAGATTGTGCAGGATGCAGCAAGCTTCCACGATCCTCCTCACGGTCTTTGGGCAATGCTGCATGGTGGTGAGAAGTACCTGGAACCTGTTGGCCAGGATGCCAAAGGCGTTCTCCACCACCCGCCTTGCCCTGGACAACCTGTAGTTGAAGATCCTCTCTTCACGTGTGAGGAATCTGGAGGTGTAGGGCTTCATGAGGTAGGTTGTGAGGGAGAAGGCATCATCCCCCACGATGAAGTAGGACACATCTTGCGTGTCCTTGGGCAGGGGTTCTGGATCTGGGAAGCCCATGATGAGGTTGCGTTCTAGCTCCTCCTTGAGGTGACTGGCGTTGTATACCTGGGCATCTGAAGATGAGCCGTTGCCTGAAGCATCGATGTACATGAACTTGTAGTCAGCATCGACCATGGCGAAGAGGATGATGCTGAAGAAGCCCTAGTAGTTGAAATAAGTGGACCCCGACTTGGCTGGAGATTTGCAGGCCACGTGCTTTCCATCGATGGCTCCAACAGTGTGGGGGAAGTTCCACCTCTGATACCACTGCTCTGCAACTTTCTTCCATCCTTCTTCAGTGGAGGGGTACTGGAGGAGCTCCTCCTTGTATTCTTCGATGATGGCCTGCACCACTTCTCTGACCACAATGCTGATGGTTTTGGATGGCATCCTCCAGCCATACTGCATGCTCCTGTAGGTGGTCCCTGAGGCCAGGTGGCGCAGAGTGAGTGCCACCTTGAGCCCAGGTTCCAGGCTGGGCCGGCAGTTGGTGTTTGCCTTGGTCAACCTGGGTGTCAGGCGCTGCACAACTTCGTCAAACATGGCTGGAGGCATCCTCATGAAGTTCTCGAACGCCCGTGTGTCTTCGTTCCTGAGCTCCACTATCACCTTGTTGTACAGTCCGTCCTCTGCTCTTCTGGCGAACCATCTTCGGACCCAGAGTCTTTTTGGGTGGCTCCTTTTCTTCTCGCAGTAGAGTTCACAGAGCCTGCAGATGGCTTCGCACTGTTGCAGAAGGATGGTGGCTGTCAAAAGGACTTTGTTACAATCCACGGTGGACATGACTGGATGCTGTGGAAGAGGAAGAGGCAGATGAAGGCTGCAGAGGTCTGCACCGCTGGGCTGCTGTTCTGAAAGTGAGATGCAGGCGAGTTGCTCCCCCTTTTTATAGGCAGTATAGGTTTTCCACTAGGCATCCTCTAGGCATCCTCTAGACATCTTTAATATCCGAGATAGGTCCCCTCTGCGAACGTTTTTTCCATTTTAAACGCTTTGTTTCCATGCTGCATTCATTAGGCATCCGTTCTGCATCTGTTCTGCATCTGTTCCGCTTCCTCCCTGCGTCCGGGCGGATGGAGTTACGCGGATGCAGAACGGATGCCTAGCGGATATAGCGGATGCATAACGGATGCGTAACGGATGCGTAGCGGATGCAGAACGGACGAACTGGATACATTTTCCGCGCAAAAGTTTTAGGCAGCCCAAAACTTTCTGAGCGGATGAAACGTCCATTAACAGATGCTGGATGGATAGAGAGGAAGCCAAACGGAGGCAGTGAGTACATCGCATTTTCGAACAGATGGCAAGGTTTTTTGTCCGTTTTACATCCTCTTTGCATCCGTTGGTTCAGTGTGACATGGGCTTAAACAACACAGAACATCTAAGCAAGGTATCCTGAATCTAAAAGTACCTGGAGGGATACTTGTGAAAGAAGATCTTTAAGCAGTGAAGGAGAGAGAAAAGGAGGTTAAAACCCCCTTTTTTTACCTTTATACTGACAATTACAAATGGAATGGAAATAAATTTATATTAATCTATTTTGAGACTAATAGGCAACCTTAAGCTGAAATCTTAGTGTCAAAAGGAGAATAAAGATTTTTTTCTTGGTCATTTTAAAGCCCTAAAAAGGAAAAGAGTGGAGGCAAAAGGGTGGGACTTGGAATAATGGAAAAATGGAGTGTCATCTGGAAAAATAAAGAAGATTAATCGTGAAACTTTGAAAAGACTCCCAAGATACATTGTAACTGAAATCTTATTAAAAGATACAGTAACCCACAGAAAGGAAAAGTAAAGGAAAGAAACAAGACTGGAATCATTTGGTGATTTAAAAAAAAGGTTTTTGGCATTGATTTTTTTTTCTGTTTTTACTTAAAGTCAATCAGGTGGTTGTTCAAAAGTGTTTAAAATGCCATAACTCCTGGAGGAATTGAAGATGAGTCTTAAAAAACAGAAAGAAGATGCAGAAAGGGGAGGAAAATCCTTTGGCTTCATATTTGAATTTTTTGAAATGGAGATCCTGAACTATGAAAAGCAAAAGGAAAAGCTTCAAAAGCAAGAAGAAGGGCAGGACAAAGAAGCCATTTTCAATGATCAAATAATGCAAAGTGTGGTAATAAGAGGAAAAAGGTGGAAAGGAGTTAAAAGTTTGAGATCAAAGGGAACAGTCAAAAAGAAAAATAGTCTGAAAAAGAAGTATAAAGCAAAGAGAAGCAGAAAAGAAAACTACAGAAGGGAAAATTAGAGAGAGAAGGGTATAAAAAAAGGGATGAGAAAAAGGAGGGAAAGATAGAAAGGGAAAAAACTTATGAGGGACAAAAACAGGAAATAAAGAAAAAGGGGAAACTTACTAGGATTAAAGGTATTTGCTTAGCTAGAAAACACAGAAACAATGGTTAAATTAAGTTAAAAATGAGGATTCTGCAAAGGTACAAAAGATAGTATTGTGACAGTAGAATACTGTAATGAGTTAGAAATGAAATAAGTAAATAATCCATGAGATAAAACTGTATTGTTATGCAATGATATGTTTATTTATAATTAATGTAATAATAAAGAAGAGAGGGAAACATTGCAATTGTTTCTAAAGATTGATAAAATATTGAAAAGAAATGTAAAAGATTTATAAGGAAATTTATACCAGTTATTAGAATGAATTTGAATAATTATTTTGCTTATTAATAATAAATAATTTATAAGATAAAACTGTATGACTATCCAAAGGTATGCTTACTAACAGTTAAGTAATAATGAAGAAGGGAGGGAAACATGTCAATTGTTCTCAAAGATTGATGGATATTGAAAAGAAATGTGAAAGGTTTACAAGGTTCATTCCAGTACTAGAATGATTTTGAATAACTATTTTGTTTACTAATGTTTATGTATATATTGTTTTTGCTATGTTTTTAGAATTTTTCTTTTTACATTTTCAAGGGGAAGTACCAAGCAGAGTCTGAATGATGAGATCTACATGATCTAAAATAGATATTAGAAATTTGAATGTTATAATATTAGAATGCACAAATTCAACGTTTAATGAGATTTCATATGATAATAACAATTAGATTTAAAGGTGTTGCACTTTGATTGGCAATCATAGGGGGAATTTTGCTTCTTAAGAATGTTGGAAGAGAACATATGAAATTGTAAACAAGACAGATGAAAGTATAAGTACAATGAATAAAAAGATATAGAAATTTAGGTAAAAGAAATACAATTGAATAAGAAGAAAATGAGATAACCATAAAAGAAAATTAAGAGAAGTAAAGGGAGAAATAGTGAGAAGTTGGAAAAAGAGTAATAAGATATGAAATTGAATACATAAGATGAATATGCACATGAAATTGTGTCTGTATGGAAATGTGATAACCCGGAACCATGCTGTACTCAAATAAGGTGTTTTATTTATTTTGTTAAAATAATACTTTATTAAAAAAAAAGAAATATGTTGCTGGCATACATCTGGTAATGCGTTATAAAATAAATCTTCCCACTCACTGTCAGATATAAGAGTTTTGTACAGTGTAAGATTTCATTCTTTCCTCACTTGCAGTAATGACTGAGAAATGAAAGAGTAGTCTCTGTCTGCTGTCAGCCACAAGCTATCAGGGATATGACAAATATGGTTGTCATTCAGAGACCCAGGCCATAGACGTATATATGTTTTTATGAACTACTGTATCATTGGCTTTTATTTTCAGAATGTACAAAGGGGGATAGTAATCATCTGCAGCCTCATAAAAAACAATTACTTTTCTTGAAATCAATCAAAACTACTACAAGGAAAAGCAAGTTCAGCCTGGGAAAAATGCAGCATGTTATTTTCTGGTTTACACATGCATTACTAAAGATTTTGTATATAATTTATGTTTGTGATAAAAGAAGTGACCAAATCTCATCTTGTACAAATCAGCTCAGAATTGTTTCCTCTGAAGGCAGACTATCCCTAAGACAATTAATAAGAATTTAGGAATCATTGACATCCTGAACAGAAAAGGATTCCCCCCTCTCATTTTAACAGAATTGAAAGGGACTTTGGAGGTCTTCTAGTCCAACTCTCTACTCAAGCAGGAGACCCTATACCATTTCAGTAAAATAGTTGTTCAATCTCTTCTTAAAAACTTCCAGTGTTGGACCACCACAACTTCTGAAGGCAAGCTGTTTCTCTGATTAATTTTTCCAACTGTCAAGAAATTTCTTATTTCTAGACTGGTTTTCTCCTTATTTAGTTTCCGTTCATTTATTCTTGTTCTGCCTTCAGGTACTTTGGACCAGTTTTCTCCTTATTTAGTTTCCGTTCATTTATTCTTGTTCTGCCTTCAGGTACTTTGGACCAGTGGTCACCAACCGGTGGGCCACAGCTCACTGGTGTTCCGGGATAAAATTTTGGTGGGCTGCAGAAAAATGTCATCCCCAAAGCAATTAATTTGTGCAGGAACACAAGGCTGCGCCGGCCACATGGCCTGTGGGAACTCTCCCCGCCCACTCCTTACCTAGCAAATTTGCCTGCTAAGTTGCTATTTTTCCTTTTTTTTTCTTTTTCCGACCATCAGCTCTTCTGCTGTGCCAGGAGATTTAGATTAGCTAGAAAGCAGGAAATCATTGGATTTCTTGCTTTCTAGATAATCTTTAGATCTTCAGCTTTGCTTTTAAGCAGAGCCGAACCTTCCTTAGACTGAAGCAGTGCAGACTCATCTTGCTGATGGCAGAAACACAGATCTCTAAGTGAACCTGTAATTCTGTGAGCAACTCAATCTGCCTGCCTGCTCTGCAAAGTTGCTCTTTTTTAAATAAAAAATTCAATATTTACATACATGTGTTCTGAGTTAATTTTGTGAGTTTGCTTGCTTGTAAATTTTATGTGACAGACTCAGCTAGCTGATGGCACAAAGATAGATCTCTGAGTGAATCTGTGATTCTGTGAGCAACTCAATCTGCCTGCCTACTTTGCCTGCTTTTGGGTAAAAGTTGCTCTTTTTTATAAAAAATTCAATATTTATATAAATATTTATAATATTTACATGCAAGCCATACCCAGCCAATCACATGACCACCAAGCCACACCGACAAATTAGGCCACACCCATGGAACTGGTTGTTGAGAAATTTGAATTCTACCCATGCCAGTGTGTATATGTGTGTGTGTGTGAGAAGGGGGGCATGCATAAGCACATCAATGTGCCTACCGTCCCTGTACTATTGTTTCTTTTTATTTTTCTTATATGTATCCATTTCATGTATTCATAACTATGTTTATACTTCTACTTGTTACCTTATAATTGCTTGATAAAATAAAAGAAATAAATAAAAAAGGGAGAGAAAGAGAGAGAGATGTTAGATCAGATCTCTCTCTCTCTTTCTCTCTTCCACCAATGTCAGCAAGCCACCATCAGTCAAAATTCCTATTAGTAGTCCCCGGGATTTAAAATTGTGAGTTTGGTGGTCCCTGAGGTCCAAAAGGTTGGCGACGCTTGATTTATGAAGTTATTGAAGAATATTGGACCTAAGATAGAACCCTGAGTTACCCCACTGCATACTTCTCTCCATGTAGATGCAGTTCTAATAAGGACTACGCATTGAGTGAGATTAGTCAGCCAGTTACTAATCCATCTGATGATGATGCTGTCAAATCCACATTTTTCTATTTTTTCAAGTAACAGATTATGGTCTATTTTATCAAATGCCTCAACAAAGTCTAAGCAAATTATGTCACAGCATTTCGATAGTTCACTAATTTAATCACATTGTCAAAGAATGCAATAAAATTTGTCTGGTTTGATAAAATTTTTGTTTCTATCATAATGTTTCCATTCTGGAAATATTTATATATTGTTTCTACGGAAAACTATTGCAATATTAAAATTATATTAAAATATAGCTATTAATATTTTCTTTCTTTATCAGAAGCAATTTTGGTCTACTTTTTTTAACAAGCCCTGAAAAAATAAGTAATTAGATGTAAAGTAGACCAACTAGTGTTTCTGTAGTGTCAATAATTTGCCATGGTACTTTTTGAGTGCTCTCTCCCATTCAATTTTTTAAAAGAAAATATTTTAATTAAGAAAACCAATATATGACAAACTGGAATTAGCTTCCACCATCATATTGGTTTGCAGCAATGCTTTTGGGTTCCAGCTTCTACCAATTTTCATTCCCATTTTGCTTTCTATTCATGAATTCAAACTTAATCTGCTTCTTTGTGTCACAGCAAAATGATTTAGAGGCACTTCGGATAGTTGGGAAAGAAAAATGTGTAGTCCGAAGTGGCCTCTTTGTGAAAGTTTTCTGGGGTCCTTCCTCTTGCCAACATCACCCTTTGGGGACAGAAATGCTTAAAAATACTATGTAATTCTCAAAAGAATATTGACATGGTCAAAAATGAAAATAAAGGCAATCCTAAAATCTAAGGAAAAATACAAAGCCAAGCCTTCACATTGAAGTCCTTACTAGTGCAAAAATATCAGAGACAGTTCAAGACATTAAAGATTTGCCACCTAATTGTGTTTCCCATCTCTCTTTCTTCCAGCAAGTTGGTTCTTGTAGGAAATTAGCATCCACACCTCTCCTAGAAAATTGAAACATCATAGGAAATATTTAAAAGGCAGAATATTTCCCCTGAAAAGAATAGAAACTCAAGAACAGATACACCTCAGAAGCAGAAGCTCACCCCCACCTTTGTTAATGAGTGGGCCATTAAGGCCTGGGACAGAATTCTTTACATAATAAAAATTTCCAGGTAAAACTATAGTAGTTGCTCAAAAGCCCTTTCAGTGCATCATCATCCAGCAAGGCTCAACCAAGCCTGGAACTCAGGACAGCCTACAGTTTCCCTTGCATGGCCCCATGGGAGTCTGACAACCAATCAGAATACAAGCTCCAATTCAAATCCCAACAAAGGTTATAAAACCCAGGCACTCTCAGCATATCAATCCTTCTTGATCTGTTTTCACGTTGGAGCATGTGATCATCCTTTTCACTTTGGAGCTCTAAGCCATGTGGTCCTGTCCACTATTAAACCATCTTCCCAAACAGCCTCCATGTTTCCAGAGTCTTTTTCCCCACTTGGAACTGAACCCAGAAGGATAATTCTTCCAACAGTTCCTTAGAATGCCTTATTTGATAGAGTGGAAACCCTAAAGATAATTGGAAATAAACAGTTGTGTCTAACTTGAAAACTTTTGTTTGATTGGTTAACTATAACTATTGTGGATATTATATGGAATGCTTGCACTTAAAAAAAACAACACTACAACTGGCATCATTTCACCCCTTAGAGATTCCTTTTCTGTTTAAAACAGAAAGTTCTAAAATAGAAGTGAGATCCTGTGGAGCAGATGGTACATATTATTGTTTTCCCCCAGATGCCAGCCTCCACCATTGTCATCAGCAGGGAGCCAGAATTGTGTGATTTATTAATCAGTGCATAGTTAGTATTACCTCTGGCCCAACTAATTATGCACAAGTGGAGATGAAACTTCTCATTCAAGGCATGTAAAGAAGTAGTAACATCTCACAATTTACCCCAAAGCAGCCTGGTAACATATGTTCATTGGGAAAAGAGGACCATTCAATTCTTTTGTGAAAAATTAGGTATCTGAGAGACTAATCTTGCTGTCTTGAAATGAATGTAATCGTCTAAGCACAGGCACTGTATTGTACCCAAGATTTCTAAAATTTACATTTTAATTTTATTTTAGATGGAAAGCGCAATCCATCAGCAGCAATTTTAGGGGACACCTGAGGTGTTACCAGAATACACTATTCTTTCAAGAATCCTCTCAGGATGAGTTCGAGACAAGATGAATCCTCATTTTTGGCCTGTTTTGTTTCCCTATGCTACTATAGTATTTATTGGCTTTTCATAGTTATAATTTTTCCATTATTATTTATTGGATAAAAAGATTGCCTGTTTCTTAACATCTGGAAAATAATTTTCTTTATCTTGTTTTTCTCAGGGCAGTCCTTGAGCAGGTAACTATCCTTTCTTTTTTCTTTTTTTAATATATCAGAGTTTCAGGCAATTTAATTAAAGCTGCTCAATGATTTAATGCATGACTTGTTATTAAGCAATGATTGCTGACTAGGGCCAAGTCAGTGTTAAGTGTTACAGACCTCTGTACTTGGGTTTGCACAGTTCAAAACCAATGAACCAGGTTAAGCAAAAATAAAAATAAAAATTCAAAGGATATTTTTGGAATATAATGAGTTTCTTGACTGATGGTGAATTAAACCTGGTTCCAAAACAGATAAATGGTAGAACATGCAAATGTGGAAATCCTGACATCTACTGACATTTAATCTATCTCTTGGCCTTGCCTTGCAGTGTAAGAATTCTTAAATAGCCTTGGCAGCACTAAAAATGGCTTGATATGCTCTGTTCTTTCTTGATGAAGAAAAAAAAAATCAGAGTTGAGTTACAGATGAAGGCCTTTCTTAAAGAATGTTAATGCGGCTTTTCAAGTGCCTGTCACTACTGAACAGAAGATTTTACCAAATGATTGACAGCTTTCACACTCATTTGTGATGTACATGGATCTGCAGAATGTCAAATTTTCTGGGAATATACAAAAGGGTTAAATAGAATTCTGACAGACTGCATTTCAGTTTACTGTTAAAAATGTTAGGTTTTTTTCAATTTGTTTGAAGCATAAGATTGAAAGCTGAAATCCATAACAGTGCACCTCTACCTTTGTTTTTGCACTAAATCCCTCGCGTACCAGCAACAAAACTTTCTGTCAACCCTCATTGACACTAAATCAAAGCTGGGGTTTTTGTTTCCTTTAGATTCATTTCCTTTAGAATCAACAACATGATTACAGGTAGTCCTCACCTAAAAACCATTTGTTTAATGACAGTTCAAAGTTACAATGGTACTGAAAAAGAGTCGACTGGTTCTTGCACTTAAAACAGCTGTAGCATCACTGGGGCTATGGGTTTAAGATTTTGGCACTTGAGGGGAGGGAGGAGTTGGCGTCGCGACGATACTGCATGCAATCTTGGAGGTCTGAGATTGCAGCCAATATCTTTGCCCCTGGACAGTCCAAACAAACTTAAACCATCCCAAAGAGACGGTGATAGTGAAGGGCATGCCCTGTAGATCCCAGGGGTATCACAAAGTCCCTGGTTGATCCAGGAGAAGCCCTTTTGCCAGCGGCAGAGAGGCCGCTACCAAAGCTGCTGAAGTTGGGAAAGTTCCGAACCGAAGAGGTTGAAAGAGAAAGTGTGTTAGTTTGGTGAGAATTGTTCTTTTATTATTCTAAGACTTAAAAGGACTTTAAAGGATACCCTAAGGGGAAAAAGAATTTGTAAAAGTTTTGACAGAACTGAATAAGTGGCGGTTTTTAAACAGAAGTGTCAAAGTAAGGCTTTGTTTTCTGTTTTTTTCTTCTTCTTATGGCTGGACTTCTGTCGTGATTTGCACTTGCTAACTGGACTCATTTTTTTCTCCATTTATATCTATTTTTTCTTTTCTTTTTTGACTTTGTAATATTTTAGGTTAGAGGCTCCCTTTGGTTATTTTTATATATTTGTTTTTTATTCTTTTTAACTTTTATTACATTTTGTCTGGGAAAGGAGGGGGAGAGTGAGAGTAAAGAAACTTTGTAACACTGACAACTAGAGGCTTGAAAATATCTCAGACAAAGCTGAGAAAGCTGAGGAAGAAAGCTCTGAAATTCTTTTTCAAGGACATTGCTACATGATAAGATAGAGAGAAGAGCATGGAAGAGTACTACTGCAGATGTTCTTCTGGATTTCTATCAACAATTGAAACTTGGCTTTGAAGTTTGGAGAGAGCTATGACAAGAGCCTTGGATAATTAAATAAAGTGCAGTGTGTCTTTTTAATTTTCTTAAGTTGGGTCACCACCCCCCTTCCAGCTGTACTGTTAATTTTTTCTTTTTAAAACCTTTATTTTTGTAATATTTTCATCTTTGCTTTGTATTTTAAAGAGAAAGCCTCAAAATTTTCTTTTTTCTTTTCCTTTCTTCTTTGAGATTTTTTGTTTTTCAATATGCTTTTTTTTATTTGAAAATTCTCAATTGGATTAAGGTGTTGAAGAACCTGAAGAAATATTTTTATTTTTTTTAATTCTTTTTTACTTTTTGCTCTTTTTAAACTTTTTTTATTCTTCTCCTTCCCTTCTACCTAATTACTGATTGGATTAAGGTTAAGAAGAGCCTGAAGAACTTTTTTTCTCCTTTTCCTTTTATTATTATTGAGTTTTTCTCTCTACCATTCTTATTTTTCATTCTGGATTATAATTGGCTATTTCATAATTGGATTAGGGTTTAGAAGAACCTGAAGATCCTGAATTGTTTAAAATGAGTAGGAAGTTTATAGCTTCTGGCTCCTCACCTTCTACTTCTACCTCCCCACCATTTGGAGGACAACGTTCAATTCAGACAATGTAAAATCAAGATCAAGATCAAGAAAGAGTGACTTTACAGATGATTATGCAAGGAATCCAAGACCTTAAAATAAAATTAGATACCATTGAAAAGAGAATAAAAAACATTGAGCAAAGAACAGAGAAAACTGATGAAAAGGTGGAGAATATTCAACAAATGATGGTGAAATATGATGAGAGATTCCCAAAAATTGAAGAAGATGATAAAGAGACAAGAAGATTGGAGATATCGATATCAGATTAACAGTGGTTGAACAAGATAAAAGTGGGATATTGAAATGGGAGATGGACAGATCAGAATTCTATCTCAGATTTCAAAACATAGAGGACGAAAAAGGACAAAATCTAGCTGAGATAATGATAGAAATATTGGCTGAAGCTTTGGAAATAACAGAAGAGAAGATGATGGATGGAGTAGATGAGGTATACCAAGTTTTTACAAGATATGCGATGAGAAATAACCTACCAAGAGAAGTTCATATCAGATTTACAAAAAAAGCCATTAAAACACAAATATTACAAGTGGTAAGAGAGAAAACATTGAAATACAAAGGCAAGGAGATTGTGGTTTTAAAACAAATACCCAGAAGAGTGAGAGAGATGACAATACCAATTTCTGACTAAAATGCAATTGAAAAAAAAGATGAATTATAGATAGCTAATCCCAGAAGGGTTAATGTTTTCAGGGCAAGAACAGAGATATAGAATTGACTCAATCGAGAAAGCAGAATTATTTTATGCAGAATTTTTTGGAAGGAGAGAGGAGGAGGCAGAAAAAGAGATTTCACTAATTGAATTTCAAGACGGCCAAATGGAGACTGAAAAAGAAGGTGCAGTAGATGGATCGGTGGAGACTAAAGAACAACATGAAGCAAGATCTACGAGAGCTGCCAAACCTAATTATAAGGCATAATTATGGAAGAAAAAAAACTGATTACAATGAATATAAATGGACTTAATTCAGCTGTTAAAAGAAGGAATATTTTTCACAAATTAGAGAGACTAAAATTTGACATAATTTGTCTCCAAGAAGTACATATTAAAAAACAATATGAACAATTGTTGATACAGCCAAAATTAGGGAAAATATTTACTTCTTTGACTCAATGTAAGAAAAGAGGAGTGGTTTTATATATTAAAGAGACCATTTCAGCAAAATTGATTTATACTGATGAAGACAGAAGAGTATTAATAGTGTAAATAATGGACAATAATTCAAAAACACTATTGATTGCAATTTATACTTCGAATGATAAACAAGAATAATTTTATAAAAAATTACACATGAAAATAATTGAACTGGACGATGTCAATATAGTTATGATGGGAGATTTCAATGGAATTGAAGACAATAAACTGGACTATATAACAACAACAACAACAAAGCAAAATAGGAAGACTCTCCCCAAATCCTTTTTTAAAATGATAGATGAAATAAATTTAAAGATATATGGAGAGAAAGAAATGTTAAAACTAAACAATACACTTTTTACTCAAATAGACATTTAACATGGTCCAGAATAGATATGATTTGGACTTCAACAGAATTTATATCTAATATTCAAGAAACAAATATCGAAACAAGTTCTTGGGCAGACCACAATCCAATGACAATTAAATGGAAAGGACAAAAAAGAAGACTGAGATGGACATTAAATAATACTATTCTAAAGGAGAAGGATTTTATACAGTGGATGGAGAAAGAATTGGGTTTTTTCTTTAGAGAAAATAAAAAAGAAGATACTTCAATCCAGAACGTATGGGACACAATGAAGGCATATGCTAGAGGCTTGATAATAGACTACACAAGGAAAAGGAACATTAGGAAAAGGCAAGCCACGGAAGCTTTAGAAGATGAGTATAAAAGACTCGAAAAAGAACTACAGAAAACGCCACAGAAAAAAACACATTAAGCTAAAACTGGATACAATTAAACATAAAATGAGTTTAATAGAGAAAGAAGAATAAACACAGAAAATTAGAAGTGCGAAACAGAATTATTTTGAGGATGCAAACAAACCAGGTAGATGGTTAGCATACAAATTGAGAAAGAAAAAAGAATCAAGGAAAATACCGCAGTTAATAGATGATCAAGGTCAAGTTTGCCATGGCAATAAAGAGAAGAAGGAAATCATTCGAGGCTTTTATGAGAAATTATATGAGCAAGAGAATATTGATGAGGAAAGAGTTAAACAGTATTTACAGAATGCTAATCTACCAAAGATACCTAAAGAGACAGAAAAAATGTTAGAAAGCAATTTAACCATGGTGGAGTTAACTTAAGCACTTAAGAAACAAAATAATGGGAAGGCACCAGGCCCAGATGGACTTCCGGCAGAATTCTATAAAACATTACAAGAATCGCTGAATCTTCCATTGCTAGAAGTCATGAATGAAGTTATGCTAAAGAAGAAAAAAAAAATGGTACCTAAAAAATGGTCAGAAGCCTACATTATACTTATTCCAAAAGAAGAGACTGATCCATTACAAATTAAGAATTATAGACCCATTTTTTTATTAAATGCAGATTATAAAATCTTTGCTTCAATATTGGCAGAGAGACTCAAAAAATAATTTAAATAATTTTATTCATTCTGACCAAAATGGATTTCTGCCAAAGAGATAAATTAAAGATAATATGAGAGTAATATTGGACAATATTGGACCTCATCACAATATTATGAGGCTCACCCCGAAAAACAAATGACTTTGACATTTTTAGATGCACAAAAGGCATTTGATAATGTGAACTGGAGATTCATGTTATTATTATTGGAACAGATGGGCTTTGCCAGAAAATTTATTCAAGCAATACAAGCCATATATTATAAACAAACGGCAAAGGTAATGATAGAGGGAGAATTAACAGACTCTATCAATATAAGAAAAGGTACAAGACAAGGTTGCCCACTATCACCTTTGCTATTCATATTAACTCTGGAAGTGTTAAATAAAAACATTAGAGATGAAAAGAGTATAAAAGGAATGAAAATTAAAAAGGAAGAATTTAAATTGCAAGCTTTTGCGGATGACTTGGCCTTTATTTTAGAAGACCCTCTAGAAACAGCATCAAAACTATTGGAAAAGATAGAGGCATATGGCAAGGTGGCCGGCCTGAAAATAAACAAAGATAAGACAAAGATTTTGACAAAGAATATGTTACTAAGACAAAAAGAAGAATTGGCAGATGTATTGAAAATTCAAGTCACGAATAAGGTTAAGTACTTGGGGATACATTTGACAGCAAGATGTAGAGAACAATTACATTAAACTTAAACAACAGATAACACTAGACTTGACGAAATGGGAAAACCTACAATTGTCAATTATAGGGAGAATTTCAACAATCAAAATGAATATTTTACCCAGAATTCTATGTTTGTTTCAAACAATACCAATTAGGCTTGGAAAGGACTACTTTGAAGATTTAAACAAAATTGTGTTGAAATATATATGACAAGGTAAGAAAGCGAGAATAAAGTTAAAACTCTTACAAGATGCTAGAATTAGAGGAGGATTTGGTCTGCCTAATTGGGAGTTGTACTACCAAGCTACAAACTTGACATGGGTTAAGGAATGGATAACATTAAGAAATACTAGATTGTTGGCATTAGAAGGACATGATTTGTTGTTGGGGTGGCATGCCTTTTTATGGTATAAGGGAACTAAAATACAGGGTTATTTTAGAAGACATTATATACGGGAGTCGCTGTGGTTAAATTGGCAGAAGATTAAAAGACAATGTTATTTGAAAATTCCAGTCTGGTTATCGACTATTGAAGCATTTTCTTATCCTATAATATATAAGAAGGAACAAACAGTTAGATATGGGGAAATTTTGAATGAAAAGGGTGAACTTAAATCGATGCAAAAATTAGAGGAACAAGATATAAAAATGAATTGGTTTTCATATGCGCAAATACATTCAAGGTATGAAAAAGACTTTAAAATAGAAAGTTTCTATAATAAATTGACTGATTTAGATAAGATTTTGAGAGGTACTGATGAAAAGGTGATTAAAAAACTGTATGGATATTTATTAGAAATTAAACTAGAAGAACAAGTTAAAGAAACAATGATTGCTTGGGGGAAGAATTTTGGATATGGGATTGATCTAGAGAAATGGCAAAAATTGTGGTCTCAAAATTATAAAATGACAATGTCAACAGCATTTAAAGAAAATTTGTATAAGATGTTTTACAGGTGGCATTTCCCCCCGACAAGAATAGCAAGAATGTTCAAGAATAAATCCGAAAGATGTTGAAAATGTCATCAGATACCTGGCTCATATTACCATATGTGGTGGACTTGTGCGGATGCAAAAAAAATACTGGACTAAAATCCACACGTGGTTGGAAAAAATGACTAAAAAGTATATAGATTTAAAACCGGACATATTTTTATTGGGAATTCTACCTGATACATACAGCAAAGATTTAAAATATTTGATTGTAAATGTATTAACAGAAGCTAGGATTGTATTTGCTAAAAATGGGAAAAATGAGAAAATACCATTGCAGGAGGAAATTATCAAGAAAATACTGGAATGTGCTGAAATGAGTAGATTGACATTTGAAATTAGAGAACAAGATGATAAACAATTTTACAAAATTTGGGACCTTTTCTATCAATGGCTAGATAAGAAAATATAGTTATAGAATATGTAGAATTATCGAAAATAATGAATATATAAATATGTATTTCTTTTTATTATTATTATTATTACATATATAAAATGTTTTTAGGATATATTTGGAAGGACTATATGAATTGTTATAAAATAAACTAAGTAAAGTATAGCTATCTCGCAAAGTATGAATGAACAAAATAATAGTCAAATGATCGATTAATAATAATACTAGGATATTCAATTTTTGATATGAGTTATTATGTAATGTAACTGTAATTGAGACTATGAAACCGATGCACAAAAAATTTATAAACCAACCGACACACTGTTTGTACACTTATGGAAAAAAGTTGATGTTTTTATGTTTTGTTTGTTTTTGTTTGTCCTTAAAAATCAATAAAACTTAACCCCCCCCCAAAAAAAAAGATTTTGGCATTTGGCAATTGTTTTGCATTTATGACAGTCATAGTGTCCGACAGCCATGTGATCGCCATTTGAAACCTTCTCAGCAGGTTTTTGACAAGCAAAGTTCATGGGGAAGTGAACAGGGAAGGGGGCAGTCACATGATTTCCCACTTAATGACCACACTACTTAATGACAAATTTTCTGGTCTCAATTGTCGTAAGTCAAGGACTATCTTTAGTCACAATTTGCAATTATACCAAGAGTTTTGATCATTTACAATGTTTGATTTTGTTTGAAGTTCAAAATATAATATAAATTGCAGAAGGCTTCTCATTCATTTCAGTCCAGTGAAAGAAGTAGAGGTTCTAGGACCCTTCTGGCAATGGCATGTATATACTGCCAACATTCTCCATCACAGTTGCTAAAAATCAACAATTACAAATTCTCAACATTTTGAGGTAACAAACAAGGTCTTCCATAAAATACAGGTGGTCCTCAATTTATGACCAATTGATTAACAGTGATTTGCATTTAAAATGGCCATGCAATGAGTGCTTTTCAGACTAGAAAGCACTCCTCAGCTGTCATAAATGATTGCACCACCTGCCATTTATGACAAGTGGTGGTCACATGATCACTTGTTGGATATTTAGTAATGGATTGTGACTGGTCACAGTGTTTTGTGGTCACGTGATTGTGATTAGTGATATTTTTTGTCAACTTCAAGCAAAAAATGCCATTCAAATGAACGGATTTGCTTAATGACTATCGCATTTTGAATTGTCATAAAAACACTTGTAGTCATGGGCTTTTTGACCTATACCCAAAAATGATTGATAACCAGATTTCCAGCTCCAACTGCAGTCATAAGTCAAGAAGTTCTTGTAGATTTTTAAAGAAAACAGAGCTACTTGCTCCACAAAACACAAAAAAATCTTGTCATTTCCGTGCGTGTTGTCTCTCCCCATCCATTTTACATCATTGCTATTTATGCTAAACAAGATCCTAAAAGGCTGTTTATCAGGTATATTTCAGGGAATGGGAGAGGGCTAACTCGATGCATCTTTACATGCACTCAGTCCTATTGTCATTTCTCAGCAAATATAATTAAACGGCAGGGAGAACTGAGACCAATGGAGAAAAGCAGTTATGACTAAATTATTGTTTGAATGGAATCAACCCGAACTAATTTTTAAGCTTCTTACTGTGCTGTAACTGGGTCTGCAGAGACATGTAACTAAATGCCTACCTTTAGTTTGTCTTCTTTCCACATTACTCTAGCTCTCCTGCCCTGAATTTTAGATTGCAAGCTCCTTTGAGAATTCACAATTTTGTCACTGTGTAGAGCTCTATATAAAATTATAAACATTATGTAATAAGTATAATAATAATAATACACTATTTTAATATTATTGTTATATCAAGGTCACAATATTTTATTTATTTATTAAGAGTAGTGCATCCCTTTTTAATATATACTATTTTAGAGATAACAATTTGCAACACAGAATAAAAACCTAAATCTGGCTGACAAAGATAAATGAAGACATTACAACTTTCAAGGACACAGTTTTTCCTAGATAGATATTGAATGTATTTCCCCGGACATATTCTTCAAGAATTTATGTCAATGTCACAAAGGTTTAAAATTAATGTTGCAAAAATGCAATGGACTTATTATAGCAGGAATTTATAGGTATTTCATTATTACTCATATTAGATGTATATAGGATGTCCTCTAAATTAATAGTATCTGTCTGTCTGTCTGTTTGGTTAAACTTAAACTGGCCATTTAAAATAAAATATCTTATGGGGCATATGTTTAAAAAATTAAGAAGTCATACAAAAGAAGGCCTCATTATTTGACTTACTATGATTCTGCTGCTATGGAATCAATATTATTTCTTAGCTGATCTCATCTAGTTATATCATACAATCCCACTTGTTTTTGGCACTGAAGGAATTATTGAGGTTTTTGTGAAACTGCCACGCACATAACATAGCTTCCCTATGTGTCACAGTATACACCCAAGAAAGTCATCATTTGCAAGTTACTGAGCAGTGAATAGAATTTGGAAAATTGGAGGGCAAGATATTGCAGAAAAGTCCAAGTCCATAAATCAGGAAATTTAAAAACATAGTTAGAATCAACATGAATTCATATTATAACCAATAGGAAGAGAATAGGCTTAATGGCAGTTGCAATACTTTTTATATCTTCTTTGATTATTTTTTACAGAATCTTTGGAAGATATTGGAGATATTGAAAGAGGTGGTGCAGTGGTTAGAATGCATTAATGCAGGCTAATTCTACTGACTGCCAACAATTCAATTCTGAACAGCTCAAAGTTGACTCAGGCTTCCATTCTTCAAGGTTGGTAAAATGAGAACCCAGATTGTTGGGGGCAATATGCTCTGTACACCACTCAGAGAGGGTTATAAAGCACTGTGAAGTGGTATATAAGTCTAAGTGCTATTGATTTTGTTGTTTATAGAAATTAGAATACTCCAAATACCTAAATCTGATTGGCCGAGCAGGCCGCAATAGGATTGGATAATAAAGTACCATTGCAATTGGCCTGCCTGATGGCGGGAAAGCTTAAAGAACTGTCATTGGCCGCAAGCCGCAAGCAGCAGCTATAAAAAGGGCTGCCGTGGCTTTGGCAGATGTTCTGTTACAAGTCATTGAGTTGTTATAATAAAGAGCTGTTTGTTGGAACACCGGTCTCGCGTACCTTTCTTCTCAGAACAGAACACTGGCAACGAAGGTGGGATTGTTGTAGAAGAGTGAGACCGAAGCATGTGGCAACAAGAACTGAGCAACCAAAATGGCCGGTAACAATGCGCCACCTGCACCATTCAACCCAGCTGAAGAAGATTGGGAGTCATACACTGACCGCTTCCTAATGTTCCTAGAAAGCAACGAGCTACAAGAAATAACTGACCAGAGAAAGAGAGCCGTATTCCTCACGCACTGTGGCCCTGCCATCTTCAAAATGGCCAAGGCGTTAGCCAAACTGTGAGACGTAAAACAAATGGCATGGCCAGAATTAAACCGAATGCTATGAGCCCATTATGCGCCTGTGGTCTCCAATCTTATTGAAAAGCACGAATTCTATAAGCGAGATCAACGAGAAGACGAGAGCATCAGAGATTTCGTAGCAGCCCTAAGAGATATCGGAGGAGCCTGCGAGTTTCTCAACATGGATGAAGCGATGAGAGACTGCGTGGTCCTCGGGTTGAAGGACGCTACACTCCAAAGCAAGCTAATAAGCAGACTGAATATCACAGTGGCTGAGGCCATCACAGAAGTCACCGCCACTGAAGCAGCCAAGAAATCTGCAGCCATCATGAGCCAAATGAACTCCACAAACCAGAACCACAGAACCAAACTCGAGAAAAGAAGGTGGAAGGAACACAAAAATAACCCACTGCGACTGCCCACTATGAAGACCTCGACTCCCCAAGCGACATACATAGGCTTCAGTCGGAAAGAAAATGGTGGGAAAAAAGAGGAAGGAGGCGAGAATTCTACTGTGCTGGATACGAAGGGAACCACCCGCACTCTGAATGCAGATTCCTAGATGCCATTTGCAGATTTTGTGAGAAATGGGGGCACATTGCAAGGGTCTGCCAGAACAAAAAGAGCTATAGTCCAAAAAGACGCGGCAGCCACACACACCCCCCCCCAGAAACAGAGAAAGACAAGCTGGAAGCTGATGGAGCCAAGAGAACAGAAGCCGGTGAATGAACGACAGAGAAGAAACACACCAAACAATAATCATAGGAAATGCCAGGGTAGCAAATGCAAAAAAGGTCTGAATAAATGTAAAAATCGAATGAAAGCTCTGTGAAATGGAAGTAGACTCTGGATCATACCTGTCAATGGTATCATGGAACACCATCAAAAATCTGATACCAGACATCAAGCAAAGAGAACTGGAACAGCAAAGCAGCTTAACAAACTCATCGCACAAGGGGTGTTAGAGCCAATCGACCATGCCAGATGGGAAACTCCCATCGTGACTCCTGTCAAACCAGATGGGTCAGTACGTATCTGTGGTGACTATAAGGCCACCCTCAACCATGCACTCCAGCAAAGCGCATACCCTGTTCCAGTAGTTCAACATCTGTTGCATTCATTGGGGGAGGAAAATTTTTCACGAAACTTGACCTCATGCAAGCATATCAACAGCTGCTGGTTGACCCGAAACTGGAGAAGCACAGACTATAGTCACGCACAGAGGGGCATTCAAATGCAACAGACTTCAATTTGGCGTTAGCGTTGCCCCAGGGGTTTTCTAAAGCCTAATGGAACGCCTTCTAAATGGACTAAAAGGGGTTGTTCCCTATTTTGATGACGTATTAGTATCAGCAAAAAACAAACACCAATTAGAAGATAGACTGAGAGAAGTCTTGCAAAGATTCAGAGAAGCAGGGTTTAAAGTCAAAAGAGAAAAATGTCAACTAGCCACCAATCAAGTCGAATTCTTAGGCTACCTTATACATGAGAAAGGGATACACCCCACTGAAAATAAAATAAAAGCAATTAAAGATGCACCCAGACCTAAGAACAAAACAGACTTACAGGCGTTCTTAGGTCTCATTAACTTCTATAATGTCTTCCTGCCCCAAAAGGCAACCGTAGCAGAGCCATTACATCGGCTATTAGACAAAAAAACTGTCTGGAATTGGGGCCACTGAGAACAAGCAGCATTCCAAAACATTAAGGACTTATTAACATCCAACACCATTTTAATACAATACAGCAACACCCTGCCACTGATGGTCACCTGTGATGCATCGCCTTTTGGAATCAGCGCCATACTGAGCCACAAGCTACCAGATGGCAGAAAAGCTCCAATTGCCTTCTATTCCAAAACGTTCTCAAAATCTGAGAGGAATTAGAGCCAACTTGACCTAGATGCCCTCGCCATCATAGCAGGCATCAAGAAATTCCACGAATACCTCTATGGTAGGACATTTTCTATTATCACAGACCACAAACCCCTGCTAGGAATTCTGGCAGGGAAGAAACCAACCCTGAACATCCTATTGCCAAGAATGACGAGATGGTTAGAATTGCTCGCTGCATACAATTACACACTCATCCATCGCCCAGGAAAAACCATCACCCATGCGGATGCCTTAAGCCATTCCCCGCTGCCCGACAAGGAAGGTGACCCAGCTCCCACCATCCCCACTCTTCAGATCGAGACATGGCCGAATCTGCCACTAATCACAGCAGACGTCACTAAAGCTACCACGAAAGACCCGCTGACAGCTCGAATTTTGCATTGGGTAGGTAAGGGCTGCCTGGATGAGGATAGAGGCGAGACTTTTAAACCTTTTTGCACCTGGCAGACTGAACTGTCCCTGGAAAAGGATTGTATTCTGTGGGGGGACAGGGTGGTAATTCCCCAAAAATTGCAGGAGGAAGTATTGTGTATGTTGCACTAGGGACACCTGGTCAAACCTGGTCAAACCAAGCATAGTAAAACTGAAAGCCCTGGCCAGGAGTTACGTCTGGTGGCCAGGGCTGGACAAAGACATTGAAAAATGTGTGGCAACATGCCATGACTGCCAGAAATCTAGGTCTACCCCCCCCCCCCTGCACCAGTCCTGGAATGGGAAACTCCCAGAGGCTCCATGGCCGAGACTCCATATTGATTTTGCAGGGCCAATGAAAGGGAACACATATTTGATAATTGTTGATGCTTATTCAAACTGGCTAGAGGTTATTCTTATGGCATCCACAACTACTGAAGCAGTCATAAAACAATTGAACAAACAATTGAACACATGGACTGCCAGATGTAGTAGTATCTGACAATGGCCCCCAATTTACTGCTTTAGCTTTCAAACAATACCTAGCTGCACAAGGCATCCGACATGCCCTAACAGCGCCAGCTCATCCGGCTTCAAATGGATGAGCTGAATGCATGGTTCGTTATACAAAAGAAGCCCTAGACAAACTGGATACTGGGGACATCCAAGATAGACTAAACAAACTGTTCACAATTCAGCATATCACCCGTAGCACAACCACTAACAAAGCCCAGCAGAACTCCTCATGGGTAGAAAATTGTGTTCCTATCTAGATAGCCTACACCCCACCTACACCTCTGAAAACCTCCTGACTCCTCAAGTCAATATCGCTCCTTTACCATTGGAGACCTAGTCTACGCCAAAAATCTTACCGGGGACCCATTATGGCTTCCAGCCACAGTTACACAAATTACAGGGCTCTGGTCATACCGGCTTGCACTAGACGACGGGAGAACATGGAAACAACACATTGGCCAGCTTCGCTCTAGGACTTTGGAACACAATACTAACCTACCTAGCTCCGAAGCACCATTGCAAATACCACCCCCAACAAACAATCCAAAAACAACCGAGCGGGGGGCTAAACACAAAATAATAAAAAGGGGAAAGATGAACCACCAATAACATGACAAAGACACAACACAAACCCGAATTAGAACCCCTGGTAAGACAAAAAGAGCACTTACCCACAGACGACCTCCAGAGAAAAGAACCGATAGCAGGGAAGCGAGGTGAGGCCTTCTAGGAAGGAGACAGCCAGGCCAGCTCGACCAACCTGGACAGACCAGGAGGGAGCGGCAGAGCCAACTCAACCAGCCCGAGAGACCCAGGCGGGAGAGGCAAGGCTGACTCACCTTTCCAGGAGGTTCCATGGAGAAGATGCAGAGAAAAGTTGATCCTGACCGAACCGATGGAAGACCACGCTGAGACTGAGCTGCGCAGGTCAAGTAGGACCTGCAAAAGCCCCATCTACCTGCATGACTATGTTACGCATGTTGGACGAAACCAAGAGGTGTTGTGTATAGAAATTAGAATACTCCAAATACTTAAATCTGATTGGCCGAGCAGGCCGCAATAGGATTGGATAATAAAGTACCATTGCAATTGGCCTGCCTGACGGTGGGAAAGCTTAAAGAACTGTCATTGGCCGCAAGCCATGAGCAGCCGCTATAAAAAAGGCTGCTGTGGTTTTGGCAAATGTTCTGTTACAAGTCACTGAATTGTTATAATAAAGAGCTGTTTGTTGGAACACCGGTCTCGCGTATCTTTCTTCTCAGAACAGAACAGCTATTATTTCAGCCTAACCACCAGCCATAATTTTTGCTGGACTATGAAATGTAATTATGAATGATGTTAATGTTATCCTGGTTATATCTTTGATTAGAGTAGGCAGGACTCTCTAGATCTGAAATATGCTTGGCAGATTATAAAAATGTCAACAAAAGAGATCCCACAACTTTATAGACTACTTAAAAAGAATGAAATTTCTTTCATAAAGAAAACTATTAATATAGATTATGCTTTTGAAGTCAGTGGGGTTTATTAGCATATTCATGTGACATCAGAAAGCTGTCAAACATTTGTCCATTAATCAACTCAGTTTAGCATTATATATATTAGCTTTATCTAAGCTAAATTCCAAGCTGGCTAGAAATTATGGGAGTTGAAGCTGGAGCATGTAAGATTGGTTTATATCAGGAATTCTAAATATGGGTCTTCCAGATGTTACAGTGTAGGTTTTTCAGGAATACAATTGAGCTTTAATCAAGTTATAATTTTCACATGGTAAAGCAGTCTCTCATCTGGCAGATTAACCTAATATTCATGCATACAGAAGTTACTTTTGCAGTTAATCGTTTTTTCTTGAGATTTATCAATGTCAAATTAATATAATCTAAGAATGTGGAGAATCTTAGTAAACTCTAACATAAACTTCAGAGCAAAGGTTTAAATGTACATGTAATAAAATGTCTAAGAGCGAACTAAGGCTATATTATTTTGTAAATCAAAATATCAAATTGGCAGCAAATTACACATGGTTAAAACCAAAGGTTTTTTTGAAAAAAGTATCTGAGGTCCTAGGGTAATGATCAAGAAGGGAGATGGTTCCATAAATGAAGCAATTTTTAACCTTTGAGCTTTTGATAAAAGCCTATCATAAGCTTATCAAAGCCTCATTTCTTCTGAACTTAACCAGTAAGCGTGTGTTGGTGCACAGAGGAATAACAACTTATTTCGTATTTAAGCTGTGTTATATCTCTGTAGGAGGGCTGTGGGAAAAAGAATGAAAAACTAAAGAGACAATGCTCTGTCTTTCCTTGGATTGCCTCAAGTAAAAATATTACATGATGAAAAAATTTGAAAGCAGGACTAATTTTACTTTTGAAGTTTTGCCCAGTGTTCAGTTATAGCATAAAAATGAATTTATGAATTTATGAATCTTAAGAATTTCATTCTGATTCCTAAAACACATGCTCTTCTTGTTTCTGTCTTTATTAAGAAAATCTAAATGACCATACAATTCACTCATGGTGATTCTAAGAGGATCACAGAAATAAAAACCCCAATATAATATCCAATAACCCCCCTCCCTGCCCCTGGCGACATCAAACCAATCATTTAATGCACTCCATATCACCCTGAGATTCCCAAGCCCATTGGCAGAAACATATCTTCAGAATCTTTCAAAAGAGTTTCAAGATGGAAGACAAACATTCCCACAAGGATGATTTCACAGGGAAGGAACTACCATGGAGAAGACTCTTCATCTTGGCACCACCAGAGGTGAGAGGACCCATAACATCCCTGCTCATCCTGGTGAATTGGGTAAGTAACTCGGAAAAAAATGGTCCTTCAAATAACCTGGCCCCAAGCCATGTAGGGATTTATAAGTGATAACCAGGACAATATATTGGTCCCAGAAGCAAATCAGCAATGAATACAGCTCCCACAAGAGAAGCATCAGATGTGCAAATCTAGTTTTGCACAAAACCATGCGAATCACCACATTTTCAACCACCATTTTGAAGTTTCCAGGTACTTTTTAAAGGAAATTCCACTTGTGGACATCTGAGCATTTTCAGAGTACCCTTCTTAGAACTGTCACCTCTGAAATATAGGCAATTCTAAGCTATAATTCTCAGCAGTGCCAAGTAACATGGCTTAATGGAGGACCAGACTTTGAGAAATCATATCTATTCTATGCAGTTGGCCAGGGGGAAAAGAGGATCAAAAGAAAGAAGACCAGTGTTCTTCCAGTCCAACAGATTGTCAGTTAACTGTAATTAATAACTTTGGTCAACCAAACCTATTGGAGTGGAGAATTCAGAAATAGCTGCACGTAAAACTAGAAGTTTACATTAGGCACACTGACAAAAGCAGAACCTTTCATTTATATGCAAAGAACTGGTTAATCATTGAATGGTAAAAACAATTAATGTAATAGCATGAGCTCACTTGTTTTACTGCATGCCAAACTTGACTTTGATGTCAAAACCAAATGGGAGTGAATGAACTGTATCTGCTTAACTATAGTTAGTCCTCAATTTATGACCACCATTGGGCCGGGAATTTCTGTTGTCATAATTGGGATCACAACTCGAGTTAAACCCAATTCTATTTAAAAAAAATTCAGTGGTCATTAAGTCATAGTTATTGAACAAATCAATGGGTGGTTTTTGAACAATAACCAACGGGTGGTTTTTGTCATTTATTTTTGTCAGAAATTAGCCAAAAAGGTTGCAAATTGAGATCAAAATACTGCAATAGACCACAAATGTGAACCGGTTGCCAAGTGCCTGAATTTTTATCACATGTCTATGCAGGTAAGTCATTTTTTCCAAGGTCATCATAACTTTGAACTTTTATAAATGAACAGTCCTAAGTCTAGGACTACTTGTAAACACTGCTTGCATGGCTGAAAAAAAACCCGGCAATATGTTATAAATAACAAAACAATAAGTTCACAAAATGATTTTGTGTGCTGAAATTTGACTGGTTGGATGATGAAAATCCAGTGGTCTCTCCTCTCAACACACATGGTATGACACAAGCCATGCATCAATGGTTTTTGCCACCTGCCATGAGGCAATGAAAATTATTTTTGAGCAAAATTACTGAGGAATTGATTGCTTTCCTTATCTTGTGGTGCAGACATTTGTAGCATTAGTCTTTGTTTTTGATAAATGTTCCTAAAGTTAGTTTACCAGTCAGATACCCAGAAGGTATAACATATATGAATTCTCCAGTCTCAAATTTTGTTCCACTATTAGTCCTCCCTTCTTATTTAAAGAACCTTATTTGCCTGTTTTGTAATGCAGAGAGTGGTGTTGCTGTGTTAAGCTATCCTTAATGAAAGCCTAAACAGCCATCAGTATTTTCATGCTTCAGTAGAGCAGTGAATGTATTCTATCTTGATATTGTTTAGGGTTTCACATTAAGGATTCTATATGCCATCTTTCCACTTCCTTCCTTCCAATATTTGAAGTAATCCGGTATTTTTTCTCTTTTCTTTTGAGTAAGATGGCATCTAAAATGTGTATGGATGCATTCTTCTTCCTATGAATGCGATTGATCTCCAGGTAAAGGTAAATTTCAACCAAGTTATCTTAAGCAAACAGAGGACAGACTAAGTGCTGAATAATAATAGTGCTGTGGATAGGTCTGCTTTCATTAATGTAAAATAAATTTAGCATCATTTTATTTTCTTTCTTTTTAGTACTACAGTAAGATAAAATAGGACTACGAAAGGATTGAAATATGGGATACTTTATTTAATATAATGAGTTTAATTAGTTTAATCTTACCAAGTTATTTTTTACCATAATTATGTGCAGAAACCCATAGTGGAATATACAAAAATGCTATGAAGCTGTGACTTTTAAATAAAGCAACTATAGCTTCAGCCTAATTTCAAACTGTGCAAAAAGTCAGTTCAGATTACAAGTAAAGGAGATTTGTAGTTTCTTATACGGAATGAAAGTAAGTATCAAAGTGTGTGTGTGTGTGTGTGTGTGTGTGTGTGTGTGAAGAAAATGGAAGTTTCAGTCCTCTTCTGGTTGTAGTTCTAACCCATCTATGTTTGCTTCAGCTTTGCTCACCATCTAATCCCCAATAATTATTTCTGGAGAAATGTGATCTTCAAGAGAAAAGGATTGCCAATCCCTGAAGCTAAAGAAAAAGTAGATTTTTCAGACATGAAAAATGAGGAACTAGTGAGTCTAGTAAAATAGATGGTGAGATCCAAATGAAGCTGCAGAAAGAGAACTTCTAACAATGAGCTAGTAGATAATATCTCCAAAGAGCAGGTAAAGCACATCTAAAACAATGTTTCAGGCTACAAGTCTTAACTTTGAAGAAGTGGATAGACTTTTTGAAGATATTCTGAAGATCAAAAAACCAGAATCTTCTATCTGTTTCAATGTTGAGAAAAAAAATGTTCAGTAACAATTCTCTTATACCGTGTTAGAGTAAAAAGAGTTTTCTTCTTCTGTGTGTTGTGTTTGTTTGATATTTTGGTTTTGTAATCAATAAAGTTTTTTTTAAAGAATTCTCAAGAACGTAAATAGGCTGAATTCAACATACCAATTCCATGAAAAGATTCAAGACTGTGCTCTTTCAGTCTAAATGATGAGGAAAACTTTAATTTTTTTCATTTATAGAAAGGGAAGGGCAAAGAGGAGCACAATGTACAATGGTCACACATAGATGGAAACCCACACAGAACTGATCATATTGAAGGGTAATGTCATTAGATATAAGCATGTAATCTAAAGTTGAGGACCCTCTGGGTCACCAGCCATAGATCCATTAATGATATTTGAGGCAAAATTCAATGTTAATTCCCACAACCTTCATCCCCCTATATTAAACCTGGAACCTTTAGATTTTTATGAATACAAACTGATGAGTGAAGTGAAGAGTATGGAATGTTATAATTCTGAAAAAGAGCCTTGATGTTTGGTCCCATCCTAGCATTAAAAGCACAAACAAGATTTTGACTGTAGAGTTGTAGGAACTGTAGGAAACGTAAATGTTCAACTTTGTTAGGGATAACATTGTTTACCCTAACTGGTTTAGGTGAAATAATAACTATGAATCATAGTTAGTGTATGTTAGAGTGTATACAGCTTTAACTGTGAAATAGCAATTAAAGGAGTGGTTAAGAAAACAATATAAAAGTAGCAAGACTACGGCTTGCTCGCACTCTCTCTGGCGTTGATGATCCCTGATTACTGCTTGGAATCAAGACTGCATTGCTCGAACGGGAGAGACAACAAAGGACTGATTTTGTAAGTGAACTGACATAGGATATTCTACATGGACTTTGCTAACTGAATATCCCTGAATGGACTGACTACATGGTAAATGATATTTGGACTGTTATTTGACTATGCCATAAACTTATACTGGAATAAACTATATTCTTGATAGCACAAGCGTATCTGTTATTTTTACTGTATGTTAATAAACATACAAGCTTAGCTCACTCATTTATCTGTGTGCCTATCTGACTAACGCTGCACATTCTGTTTAGCTTGTCTACCTAACCCTGGTTGGGGAACCCAGGCTTAACACTGGTTATGGGCCCAGAGGCTGCAAAGTCAGTTTAAATAGGATAAAACAGATTTATGTAAAAAGTGAGAGCTTGTGTTGTTATACATTACAGTAAACAGACAGCTGTGTTTTATTAATTATATTTTTATATCCATATAAGAAAACATGGCACAAGTCAATCTACAAAGTTTGTCCCTTATATCCAAGCTGGATGGAACAAACTATGTATCATGGTCTACAAAATGTAGTCTACTTCTACGAAGAGAAGGTCTGTGGAACATAATTGAAAATCCACCAAACGTAGAAGAATGGGATCCAGAGGATGAGGAAGACAGACTAAAGATAGAAGAATTTAAGCATAAAAATCAACAAGCCATTTGCATAATTGCGTTAACCTTAACTGATCAACAGCTTGTTTATATCCACGGAGAGAAAATGGCTTTTGGGTGTTGGCAGAAGCTGAAGAGAATTTATGTTCGAGATAATATTGGTGCTCACATAAATCTAACACGGAAGCTTTTCAGGACACATCTCCAAACAAATGGTGATATGCAGAGTCATTTAAAAACTATGCAAAGCATTTTCCAAGAATTGCACGAGAAAGAACTTATTTTCTCTGAACAACATCAAGTTTATATAATTCTATCTTCCCTTGATGAAAGTTATGATAACTACGTAACTTCACTTGAAATTTTGCCAAAGGACAATTTAACTTTAACTGATATAACTGGCAGATTGATTGAAGAGGCCAGAAGAAGGCATGAAAGAGATGAATTAAGGAGGAAGCAACCTCAAAAAGAAGATAATGAATCTCCTACTGCATACACAATTAAAAGGTGCTTTAATTGTGGAGGAAGAGGACATTTGGCAAGATTTTGTAAAAAGGCAAAGCGCCAGAACGCTGGCCAGAAGACTAGAAAACATCAAAAGATAAATAAACATTTAGAGTTAGCCATGTGTACTAACGGAGCTGTAAAAAATAATTTATGGGTGGTTGACAGTGGGGCATCCCATTGTGTAACAAATGATAACAAAAATTTTATTAAAATGTCCCAGAGTAAACAGCAGATATCGTTAGCCAATGGCTGGAAACTGAAAGCTAAAAGTGAAGGTACAGCATATTGTTCTTTTATAAAAGAGAATGTAAAAATGTTATATGTACCACAACTTAAGTTTAATTTAATTTCAGTTAGAATTTTGGTTAAACTAGGATATGTAGTTACATTTAAGGGAGATAACTGCATACTTGAAAAAGAAGATAAGAGAATAACTGCATCTTTAAGAGGTGGATTATATGTGTTAAATGATGATGGTTTAAAGGTGGCTAACACAATTTATGAAAATAAGAAACCTCATGACGAATGCATTCACTTGTTACATAGAAGGCTAGGGCATTTAAATTTTAAAATGCTTAAGAAAACTGTTGAATTGTCTAAGGGAATAAGTTTGAAACCTTGTAATAAGTATTTGCAATGTAATGCCTGTAATCAAAGTAAGAGCAGGGTCATACCGGCTAATAGAGTTGATGGATTTACTACTAAAGAGCCTTTAGAAGTAGTATTTGCTGATTTAATAGGTCCGAAAAAACCAAGTGTAGGAGGAGCTCGCTACATACTAAGTATAATGGACCACTATTCAAGATATGGGTTTTTCTATTTAATGAAGAGCAAAACTGAAACATATCAAAATCTATTTAATTGGTTAAAATTCTACCTACCTATAGTTTGCCAAGTAACTAAAGTTCCAACTAGTGTAGATGAACTTAGGATGTATCCTGCTAAGGATCAGGAGAATTGGCAAAAGGCAATGGAAAAAGAACTAAATTCATTAAAGGTAATGAAAGTGTATGAAGATGCCAAATTACCTCCAGGAGAAAAATCCATTGGGTGCAAATGGATATTTAAAGTAAAAACTGGAAATGATGGGACTGTTACCCATAAAGCTAGGTTAGTAGCTCAAGGATTTAATCAAACTGCATCTGATTACGATGAAGTTTTTGCACCAAGCCTTAAAGCTACATCTTTAAGAACAGCATTAGTGTGGGCAGCTAAGAAAAACTATATCGTTAACCATTTGGATGTAGAAACTGCTTATCTACATGCACCATTGCAACACACTATATATTTAAGGAAACCAATTGGCATAAAAGAAAATAATGTAAATTGCAATGATTGTTGGAAACTCAAAAAGAGTCTTTACGGGTTAAAACAATCTGGATTTGAGTGGAACCAATATATTGTGAAAGAGTCAAACAATATAGGTTTTAAATCTGGTTTAGCAGATCCGTGTGTATTTAAAAGAGAAAATAATGGAACGGTGTCATTATTATTGTTATTCACTGATGATATTGCTTCAATAACTAAAACTAATAATGAGGCTAATGAGATAATATCATTATTAGCCAAGAAGATAAAAATAAAGCATTTAGGTGAAATTAAAAGATATCTAGGATTGACAATAAATAAAACAAATCATGGTTTTAAAATATCTCAAGAAGATAAAATTTGCCAATTACTTAAAAATTATAAGATGGAACTTTGTAAACCGGCAAAGACTCCAATGAGTCAAGAAGTTTGCCAAATTAATGATCAAAGTCCCAAAGTTGATAAGGCCATATATCAATCTTTGATTGGTAGCTTATCATATATAAGCAATTGGTCAAGGCCAGATATAGCTTATAGTGTAAATCAGCTGGCACGTTTTAATTCAGATCCAAAAGAATATCATTGGAAATCTTTAAAACGAATATTGAGATATCTGAAGGGAACTATAAACCATGCATTATATATAGAGCCAAAGGGTGATTTGAGTCTTAGTGCTTATGCAGATGCAAGTTTTGCAACTGATATAAACACTAGAAAATCAACATCTGGTATGGCTATATTATTTGGTAAGACACTGATAGGATGGAGGTCAATCAGACAACAGCATATTAGCTTATCTACAATGGAAGCTGAATTTTCGTGTCTGTCATTATTAAGCACTGATTTGATTTTCTACAAACAGTTGTTGTTGGACATGGGAATAACTATAAAAGATCCCATTATGGTATATGAGGATAACCAATCAGCTATAAAGTTAGCTACTAGTATTACTGTAAAAACTAGATCAAAACATACTGACCTAAGATATTTGAATGTAAGAGAAGCAGTGAAGAATGAACTGATAAGATTGGAATACTGTATGTCAGAGGAAAACATAGCAGACCAATTTACAAAGGCTCAAGGAGCAACTAAGTTTAAAGAAAGTTGCGAAAAATATAATTAAAAAATGTAAATGATTTATAGTTATTATTGTAACCTAAAATGGGGAGAATGTTAGGGATAACATTGTTCACCCTAACTGTTTTAGGTGAAATACTAACTATGAATCATAGTTAGTGTATGCAGCTTTAAATGTAAAATGGCAACTGTGGGTGTGGTTATGAAAACCATATAAAAGTAGCAAGGCTACAGCTTGCTCTCTCTCTCTCTGGATTTGATGATCCCTGATTACTGCTTGGAAGCAAGACTGCATTGCTCGAACGGGAGAGACAACAATGGACTGATTAATGTGAACTGAACTTGGATATTCTACATGGACTTTGCTAACTGAATATCCCTGAATGGACTGACTACATGGTAAATGAATATTGGACTGTTTTTGACTATGCTATAAACTTATACTGGAATAAAATATATTCTTGATAGCACAAGCGTATCTGTTATTTTTACTGTATGTTAATAAACATACAAGCTTAGCTCACTCATTTATCTGTGTGCCTATCTGACTAACGCTGCACATTCTGTTTAGCTTGTCTACCTAACCCTGGTTGGGGAACCCAGGCTTAACACGCTTCATCCGCTGTGCATCCGCTGTATCCATTCCGCATCCACTTTCCATCTGCCCTGCGTCCTCCCCCCGTCCATGTTATCCGCTCCGGTTATGCAAATTTTTGCCCCTTTTGAGAGCAGATAACAACAGATGGAACATTTTTCTCGTCCGTTGTGTCCGTTTTGCATCCGTTGGGCAGTGTGACAGGGCCTTTAGGAAACAGTAATATGAAATGGAAGTTTGTGAGAAGATGACTTGTCAATTTTTAGAGGGAGAGTGACAACTAGTTGGTAACCAAAATAAAAAACAACATGAACAATGTAGTAGAAAGTAAAGGCCCTGTCACACTGGACGACGGATGCAAAACGTTTGTAAAAAGGACACAGCGGACGAGAAAAATGTTCCATCCATTGTTATCCACTCTCAAAAGGGGCAAATATTTGCATAACCAGAGTGGATAACACGGAAAGGAACGGACAGGGGGAGGACGTAGGGTGGATGGAAAGCGGATGCTCCACGGAAGCCTAGTGGATGGAAGCGGATGGGAGTGGATGGCACATCCGCAAGGCTTCTGGGGGAGCACAGCAAAGTGGATGCGGAACGGATACAGCGGATGCAGAGCAGATGCCGAGCGGATTAAGCGGATGCAGAGCGGAGGCTGAGCGGATGAAGCGGATGCAGAGCGGAAGCCTAGCGGATGTCTAGCGGAAGCCTAGCGGATGCCTAGCATTCACTGCGCATGCGGGGAGGATGCATTGCATCAGCCCCGTGGATATAAAGAGAGGCAGCTCCCAAGCAGGTCACCATTCAGAGGAAAGACCTGCTTCCAGACACATCGACTGCCTTGCCAGCCTGCCCTGCCTGCATGCCTGCCTGCCAGCCTTGCTGCCTACCTTCCTGCCAGCCTGCCTTCCAGCCTCCCTGCCAGCCTTGCTGCCTGCCTGCCTGCCAGCCTTGCTGCCAGCCTCCCTGCCAGCCTCCCTGCCAGCCTTGCTGCCTCCCTGCCAGCCTTGCTGCCTGCCTGCCTGCCAGCCTGCCTGCCAGCCTTGGTGCTTGCCTGCCAGCCTGCCTGCCAGCCTTGCTGCCAGCCAGCAACCCCACAAGCATGGGGAAGAAGAGGAAGCCTCAGCCATCTGCTGCCAGCCCTGGCAAGAGGGACAGGGCCACCCTCCCATCCCCTGGCCCTCACTCTGCTTCTGCTGGGGTTTCTGCAGCACGGGCTCGCTCTTCTGGGGCTGGGGCTTCTGCTGTTTCTGCTTATGGAGGAGCTGATGCTGCTGCTTCTGGCAGTGGTGCTTCTGCTGGTGCTTACTCTGCTGATGCTGCTTCTGGCGGTGGTGCTTCTGCTGATGCTGCTTCTGGAGGAGCTGATGATGCTGCTTCTTGCGGTGGTGCTTCTGATGGTGCTTACTCTGCTGTAGCTGCTCCTCGTCCTGCTGTTCCTGCTCGTCCTGCTGGTCCTGCTCATCCTGCTCTTGCTCCTGGTCTTGCTCGTGCTCCTGGTCTTGCTCGTCCTGCTGGTCCTGCTCGTGTTCCTGGTCTTGCTCGGCCTGCTAGTCCTGCTCGTGCTCCTGGTCCAGCTGGTGCTCCTCTTCCTGCTGGTGCTCCTGGTGCTGCTGGCGCTGCTAGTGCTTACTCTGCTGCTGCTGATCCTGGTCCTGCTGCTGCTGCTGATGATCCTGCTGCTGCTGCTGCTGCTGCTGCTGATGATGATGATGATGATCCTGCTGGTGCTGCTGCTGGTGGTGGTGTGGAGGAGCAGCCCCTACAACCTGGAAGCCCCTCTGATGAGGGTCCATGTGGTCCTGCCAAAGGGAGGAAGAGGCAGATGTTAGAACAGGAGAGGAGGCAATACAACATCGAGGAAGAACATGAGGATGAGGTGCTGGAGTAGCTGAGAGAGAATGACTATCTATGGCGGAAGGGACACAGGCTCTACAGGGACACCAAAAGGAATCAGGCTGCTTGGAGAGAGAAGGAAGAGAGCCTGGGCTACACTTCGGAGGTGCTCCTCGCCTGGTGGAAGCACATGCACACCTGGTACGGGAAGCTGCACCTCAAGAAATCTGGCAAGGCCGCGGTCCAGCTGACGGACCGAGAGACCTACGTCATGGCCAAGTGCAGCTTCCTGGAGGGTGAGATCCGCCACCAAGGAGCAGCCCCTCTCACAACCCTCTCTCTCAGGCAGCCTCCTGAGAGCCAGTCCTCTTCCAGCCGAGAGTCAGCTCCTGTCTCCAGGCAGGTGTCTGTGGAGCATGCCACAACGGAGAACCCGCAGACAGCTGTTGTAACCGTGGCGGAGCACGTGGAGGACTCCCTGGTGCAGTGGGGGAAAGGAGACGGCACTTCCACCACAGTCCTACCCGCATCCACCCCCAGCTCCACCTCCACAGAAAGGCAGAGAGCCAGACAGGAGGGGCAGAGCCACACTGTCCTGCTGGAGAAAAGAGACACCATCAGGAGTAGCATAGATCTCCTCTCTCAGCTGGTCCACACTGACATCCCATCCTCCAATCGCAAGTCCTTCCTCACCTATGTCAACCAGACCTTCACGGACATGGCAGAACCCCACTACCAGGTGGTGAAGGACCAGATCACCGATCTGCTTCACAACCCTCCAGATCCAGATGAACCTGCTCCCACCCAGTCCAAATCTGCTCCTCCACCCCAGGTGATGTCCCTCCCATTCCAAGGCTTTCCACAGGCCCTCACCTACCAGGGCTACGGCTACCAGGAGGTCCAGCAGAACAGGCAGCAACCCTTCCCAGTCCAGGCACAGGCTCATTGGACGCCACTGTTGCCACCAGTTCCACTGATGCCACCCACACCACTGATGCCACCAATGCCACCCACGCCACCGATGCCACCCACACCACTGATGCCACCGACGCCACCGATGCCACCCATGTCACTGATGCCACCTATGGCAGTCCTCACACAGCTGCAGACCAGACAGCCCCACTACACTGCTCCTTCCTCCACCCCACAGCCAAGCTCGGCCTCAGTACATCTGTCGTTGGTACTGGGGCTGACACCCCATGGCATGGAGGAAGGAGCTCTCAACATCACGGGGCTGAGACAGCTGTCTGAGAGCTTCCTCAACACACCGTCACCTGTTGTCCTCTTGGGGCCAGGCACCCCAGTGGGGCTTCAGACCAACACTCCAGCAGCAGCCACCTCCACAGCACCTGGACCCTTCACCCCTGAGACTGGGCACACCTCTGAGTGACAGAGAAGAGTGCCAGAGACTCGGTAAGAGACCTGTAGACTTTATTTGGACACTTGACTTGGGTCATTTTTCTTTTACAGCTTGTTATTAATAAAGATTATCTTTGCTTCACACACTTGCTTCATTTATTTTTGTAAATAAAGTCTTGGTGGAAACTTTTAGAAATGGTTTAAGCCTTTGCATGCTTGTGGGATGGATAAGGATAGCAGTGGGATGGGCAGGGATACCTTTGGGATGGGTTATAGCTGTGGGATGGGCAGGGATACCTTTGGGATGGATTGAGATATCTGTGGGATGGGTTAAGATAGCTGTGGGATGCGCAGGGATACCTGTGAGATGGGCAGGGATACCTTTGGGATGGGTAATAGCTGTGGGATAGATAAACCTCCAGTGCAAGCATAGTGGGACTGTATGTTCCACCCTCCCAGGTGCTATACCTTTGGCCCTTTATTATCAATAATAATGTAATCATTCATCCCACATGTCAACACAAACACAACTCTTTATTAAATGCCCTGTTCATTGTAGGCCCACCCAACATACAGGGCCCAGTCACATCAGTGTGATGAGACAGGCTGAAGGAAGCACCCATTAATCATCTGTCATCCTGTTTTGCCACTCCACTGCTCCAGCTGGGGAGTTGCACCAGTGTTTCAGGAGGTTGCGCTGCTTCTTCCCTTCACGTGAGGCTCTGTTGGGGCCTTGCACATCCACAGTGTCTATCAGGTTTTGCCCTTGCCTCCATTCCCCAGGCTCCATGGCCCCATTGCCTTGTTGGAGGTCCATGAGCCTGTTCTGCAAGACTGGGTAGCGGGTGCGCATGAGATTGTGCAGGATGCAGCAAGCTTCCACGATCCTCCTCATGGTCTCTGGGTGATGCTGTATGGTGGTGAGAAATACCTGGAACCTGTTGGCCAGGATGCCAAAGGCGTTCTCCACCACCTGCCTTACCCTGGACAGCCTGTAGTTGAAGATCCTCTCTTCATGGGTGAGGTGTCTGGAAGTGTAGGGCTTCATGAGGTAGGTTGTGAGGGAGAAGGCGTCATCCCCCACGATGAAGTAGGGCACATCTTGTGTGTCGTTGGGCAGGGGTTCTGGATCTGGAATCTGAAACCCATGATGAAGTTGCCTTCCAGCTTCTCCTTGAGGTGACTGGCGTTGTATACCTGGGCATCTGAAGATGAGCCGTTGCCTAAAGCATCGATGTACATGAACTTGTAGTCAGCATCGACCATGGCGAAGAGGATGATGCTGAAGCGGACGCGTAACAGATGATGACAGATGCAGAACGGATGTTCCCCGTATGCATAGCGGATGCAGAACAGACGCGTTGGATACATTTTCCACTCAGAAAGTTTTGAGCAGCTGAAAACTTTTTGAGTGGATGAAATGTCAGTCGACGGATGTTGGACGGATAGAGAAGAAGAAAAATGGACGCAGTGAGTACAAAATGGAAGCATCACGTTAACCAATGGATGGCAAGTGTTTTTCTCCGTTTTACATCCTCTTTCTATCCGTTGGTGCAGTGTGACAGGGGCTTAAGGTACTACCCCAAGCATCTTTCTGGCTAGGCCTAACTATGAGAGAGTAAGATACAAGATTGCAGTACATGAGCTCTGTATCTCAGGTCTCTTGACACTGTAAAGGTTCATGGTATTATACTGTACATAATCTATAAATATTGTATGGACTGATTGTTGTTTCATCCTTCAGTGTTGCAGGACAGGATCTATAAATTCTGAGAAAAGAGTTATTCAGAAGAAAACATAGAAGAAACTTGTCTGCAGGAATGGGAGTGCTGGTAGGTGTGAGGTTGAAAGGAACTGAAGAGACCTGTGATCAAGAAGAGAAGGAAGGGGGCGATCAGGCATTCTGTACCTGAGTCTTTATGCAATGGCTTGGGATAAGCTCTTAGTTTGGAGTCAATATTATCTTTATGAAGACAAACTGATCAAGAAGAGAAGGAAGGGGGTGATCAGGCTTTCTGTACCTGAGTTTTTATGCAATGGCTTGGGATAAGCTCTTAGTTTGGAATCAATATTATCTTGTTGAGACAAAGAAGACGGCTGTGCAAATTGGGGTGTGAAATTAAAATCTGAAGGGTTTTGCTGTTGCTGATCAAAAGAGGAAGATCTGCAGGGATTTTTCTTTTGAGAAAAACAAAATAGAGAAGGGGAATGTTGCTTGGGGAAAGGATGGAATATATTCAGAAGAGTACCAGAGGCAGCAGTTGTATTGTTCTCATCGTTGTCACAGTGCCTAGATTTCTAAAACAAATTTCTCAGTTGAAAAATAGCAAAGTTTCTGGCAAAGACACAATTTTACCAGTGTTACTAAAGTCCAATCCCACCTGAGAAATCTTCTCATCAGTGCTATAAATAAATCTTACCAGATTCTGAAACAGTGGATTAATTCATAGTCTTCCCATAATCAAAAAAGTCATTCAGCTATGAATCAATGTACACTATTATATCACCTAGCCAAGAAATGGCCTAGTTTTCCAAAAGGCAACCTTTATGTTGCTCTCATAGTCTAAAGGTGGCCATTGGCTCCATACTTTGTGAGAGATGGAGAAAGATAGTGACAAAAATAACTGATCAGTTCTTCTTAAGTTGATAACACCATTGCATTCTGTTATCATCATGTATATTAAGGTAAACTGTAAAGAAAATCTAATGGAACTGATCCTAATCCTAAAAGATGTAAAACTGCATTATTGTTTAATTTATATGTTAATGATATAGTTGAAGCCTTTGCTAACCGAGAATTTTACTCTCCATCTCCATGTTTTCAGTCTTCATTATACAAATGATGACATTATTTTTTCCATAACTGCAAAGAGGTCCTAAAGCATTATTTTCCTATTGCCACTGGGAACACATTGAGAGATCAATTACTCTAAAACAAAGATCTTAATATTCTTCAGAAAGTATTCAAGTCCCCAGTCAATAGTAGACTCAAAGAACAAGTCATGACCATTAAGTATCTAGAGATCCACTTTTAATCATCCAGTCATTACATCAGTCAACCTTAGAAAAGCCCAAAACAAGCCCTTTACAATTATTATCAACACAATAGCAACTGTATACTACCTGTATACTAACTGTGTACTATTCATGGCTAAAGTATTAAGATTAATGCTGAAAAGTGCCAGATTATTGATACCTTTGCTTCTAAATTACACTCCAAGATCCTTATTCCTCCCTTATCCAGCTAGAATTAGATTGCATCTCTTTTAGCGCGTATCTGAATCTTTAACACCTCAGATACTGATTGAAGAAAATATGGAGAATAATTTTAGCTTATCTCATCTTACTAGATAGATTTGAAACCTTATTTAAGAAAACAAATCACTGATCCAGCTTACTACAGTGTTTCTTTTCTAGCATTAGCTAAAGGGCCTGTCACATAGGCCGATGGATGCAAAACGTATGTAAAAAGGACACAGCATACGAGAAAATGTTCCATCCGTTGTTATCCGCTCTCAAAAGTGCCCTGAATTTGCATAAGCAGAGCGGACAACAACAGAAAGGAATGGACGGGGGGAGGACGTAGCCAGGATGGAAAGCGGATGCTCCACGGAAGCCTAGTGGATGGAATCCGCCATCCCTAGTGGATGGCACATCCTCAGGGCTTCCGGGGGAGCACAGCGACGCAGATACGCAACAAAAGGAATGGATGCAGAGCGGATGCCGAGCGGATGAAGCAGATGCAGAGCGGAAGCCTCGCAGATGCCTAGCGGATGCAAAGTGTACACTGCAGATGTGGGGAGGATGCATTGCATCAGCCCCGTGGATATAAAGGGATGCAGCTCACAAGCAGGTCACCATTCAGAGGAAAGACCTGCTGCCAGACACAGCTCCAGCCAGCCAGCCAGCCAGCCAGCCAACAACCATGGGGAAGAAGAGAAAGCCTCTGCCATATGCTGCCAGCCCTGGCAAGAACGACAGGGCCACCATCCCACTCCCTGGCCCTGACTCTGCTTCTGCTGGGGCTTCTGCTGCTCAGGCTGACTCTTCTGGTGCTGGAGCTTCTGCTGGTGCGGCTCCTGGTGCTGGGGCTTCTGCTGGTGCTTACTCTGCTGGCACTGCTCCTGGTCCTGGTGCTTCTGCTGGTGCTTACTCTGCTGGTGCTGCTCCTGGTGCTGGGGCTTCTTCTGGTGCTTACTCTGCTGGTGCTGCTCCTGGTGCTGGGGCTTCTGCTGGGGCTTACTCTGCTGGCGCTGCTCCTGGTCCTGGTGCTTCTGCTGGTGTTTACTCTGCTGGCACTGCTCCTAGTCCTGGTGCTTCTGCTGGTGCTTACTCTGCTGGTGCTGCTCCTGGTGCTGGGGCTTCTGCTGGTGCTTACTCTGCTGGTACTGCTCCTGGTGCTGGACCTTCTGCTGGTGCTTACTCTGCTGGTGCTGCTCCTGGTGCTGGGGCTTCTGCTGGGGCTTACTCTGCTGGCGCTGCTCCTGGTCCTGGTGCTTCTGCTGGTGTTTACTCTGCTGGCGCTGCTCCTGGTGCT